>JBBBDQ010001092.1:370000-970000 GCA_037127315.1 Ascarosepion bandense
ATTTCGTTGTCTTTCTTACTTTTTTCCAGTGTTTCATTACATAGCAGGATTATTATTAAAACTGTATTTGCATAAATAAATTATATCTTCAAAGTTTTACTCCCTCAAACGGAAAAGGGTGTACAATAAATCAGAAGTGAAATTCAACTACCTAACTGATATATCTGCCATATTGGGAAATTACAATAAAGTATCTCTGTATTAATAAGCTTAACAGATCTACTTAACGTCTCTTTCATCTTTCAACGCATAGTTGTCACTTATTACCTTACGACTCACAGATTCATTAATGGTTTATACAACCTAATTGCGTTTTTGTTATGTATTCATTTAATGATTTTAACTTTAATTATCCTATTTTTTTTTTCTCAAGATTATTCAGTAACATTTCCTGCAACTTGCTTCGGTTGAATAGTCTTAAATAGAATTATTTGATTTTAATATAAGTGACATTTTGGAGTAGTGTTTTGAAGATCTTTTTTAGTTTCATATCGGGCATTGTTGTGTTGTGTTTATATGCAGAAATGGATATTGTTTACCCGAACCAGATTGTTCATATGAAATCAAGAAATTTAATTCAGATTCATGTCATTCTTATACATTGAATACTATGTTGCTTTTATTCTGAAACTTCTTCTTTGCTTTTACTTCTTATTTCAGGTTTTACGCTCTATGGCCTCGTTGTTGTTGGCGCCATGGGCGAAATCAACATTCAATTTATTCCAATACTGGTTTTTAGTTCGTTAATTGTCGCTGTTGATCCAGTGGCGGTACGTATTGAGATATTTTTTGTAAATCTCGAAGAATTGTTGGAAATGTTAGGTAACCATGACATATTTGGGGATTAGAATAATTCAGAATTTATACTGTGAGCAAGCCTCCGACATACAGATAGAAATTCTCAACTGGTGTTTACTCGTGCAACCAGGTTGGCAACTGGGTCCCACCCATTCACAGTTAGGTTAGCCAAATGCAGACGACAATTCTACTCCTGCAGCTTCTTCTCTCGCACTTCCCGCCTGTGGAACTCGCTCCCATATTCTTGCTTTCCTGACAGCTACAACCTCCAGAAGTTTAAATGCAATGTCAATACTCATCTATTAACCACTTGACTCTAGCTCTTTCCCCACCCCGTATATCCTTTTCTTTCTCTCCACCTTTGAAACTGTCATCACACCTGCATTCTCATATTTCTATTGCACCTTTCTAACTGGTTCGTCTTCCTCTTCACTCTATTCTAATTAATCTTTTTACAGTTATGTAGCCCCCATCCCCACCCCGCACATCAGTGGCATTTCCGCCTTGCTCGGGGTGAGATGATTAAAAAAAAATCAATTTATTAAATACACAAAAGTAGGAAGAAGTGCAAGACAAAGGTTATAGTGGCAATATAAGTCTGACAAGAGAATTCGACACTTACGGTAGGTGCGGGGTGTTGTATCTAAGGAAACAGTCTTTGAACTTTCCGCGCCTTTGGTCAGTAAGTTGTTTTGAGATAGCGAAATATAAGATGAGAGGGGTAAGGGAGGCGATCATAGTAAGCCGCTTGACTTGGGTCAAGGGAGCTACTAATTACATTCGTCTCTCTCGAGTCTGGGTCTGTCTGTCTTTCTGTCTGTCTGCATCGGCTTTTTATATCTTCTTTTTGGATCGCAGCAGATCATTTGGAAATTCACACTTGCATTTGATTCTGGGCTTCCCATTGGCTGATAAATAAAATTCGCGTAGTCTCGCGAACTGGAAATTTAATATTTAATTCATTTTTAGTTTTCAACCAGAACATCTGCGCGAGGCCGGCTGCGCACCGACTAGTTTTGCTTTTTGGTCGCGAGGGTGCCAACATCCGGTCCCTCGCTTTTGCTCGGTCGGTATACCCACAAGGTATGTCTTCTCATCGGACTTATTCAACGTATACAGTAAGTAGACTCTCAGATAAATAGAAGTCCAAACAAGATTCGTTACTGGCGGTCACATATGACAGAGTGTTGAAAGCAGACACAGAAAGGAAACCACGAGAACTCCTCCAGGAAAGCGTAAAGGAAAGCGAGAAGAAAGGACTAAAGATTAATTGTAAGAAGACGGACCGTATGATTGCCAGCAAAAGGGACATCCGAACGTGCAAATTACAAATTGAGATTATCAAAATCAAGCGAGCACCAAATATTTAAATATGCGTGAAGCGTTTTAATAGAGAACAGGCATATTTGGGTTTCGAAAGATGCTTTCCAAAAACCTAGCAAAGTATTAAAAACTTTCATTAGCAACAAAGAAAAAAGTAACGAAATGTTATGTAATATCAATCCTCCTGAGACACTTGAAGCAACAGAAATGTGATTCTGCAGAAGGATACTGCAAATACCATCGACTGAACATGTAAGCAACGACAAAATTTTAGCGAAAATGGAAACAAAACGGACACTTATACTTAAAATCAGAAACGGAAAATTAAAATTTCTAGGACACGTAATGGGGAAAGCGGATTAGAAAATTTGATACGTAATATTCTTCTTCTCCTATGTGCCCTGTCCCTTCATGACGAAGGCGATCATGGCTTTCCACGCCTCTCTATCCCTGGTGGCTCTTAGCACGCCTTCTCCTGTTACACCATGCAACCCTCGTTCCATCATCCACCTGATTAGGCCCTTCAAATATGTTATCCGCTGCTTTTCCCTGTCTCTTTTTCCATCTATCTGGCCTGTTCATCTATCAGGTTTCTCCAAGCCTTCTTTCCTCATTGTATATCCCAGAAACTTCAGCTGTCTCTTCCTGATGCTCAGTATTAATTTCCTTCCCAAAACCTCATCATTACTCACGTGCTCTATCCATGATATTCGCAGCATCCTTCTGTAGAACCACATTTCAGTTGCTTCAAGTTCTTCCTTCATCTTTGATGATATTGTCCAGCATTCACTGCCATATTGAAGAACTGACAACACATAGTAATCCAATACTCTCTTCTTTAGTGAAATTGTCCTGTTTCTTAATACTTTGCTTAACTTCTGGAATGCTTCCTTCACCATGCCAATTCGCCTTCGGATCTCTGTGTCGCACTTTGCGTCTTTCCCAAGTATTTAAATTTTTGGACTTGCTTGATTCTAGTATCCCCGACCTGTATTTGGCATATTGGGCTACCCTTTAAAAATCCCAAAAACAGTCAGTCAATTTTCAAGCATGAAGATGTCATGTAATTCGATGTTATTTAGTAACTTTGGTTTAGTATGACATAAAAAACAAAGTTTGAGGCACTCAGGGATGATAAAAATACCATTGGTCTGCAAGACTAGCTTGTTATTATTTCTCCACATTTCTATGCCTTTAATCACGTATAAAGAAGTTTTTTTAATCAACTAAAAATAAAAAGAATCTTGATATAAAATGTACAAACGGGAAATGGATTTTTAAAAAAGTCTCTGTATATTTTGTGCTTCGGAAACTTCTTCTTCTTCTATGTGCCCTGTCCTTTCAGGACGTAGGTGATCATGGTTCTCCACGTCTCCCTATCCCTTGTGGCTCCTAGTATGTCTGTTCCCGTTACTCCTGTCAACCCCGTTCCGTCAACCACCCGATCAGGCCCTGCAAATATGTTATCCGCTGTCTTCCTCTGTCTCTCTTTCCTTCTATCTGGCCAGTTAGGTTCTCCAGGCTCTCCTTCCTCATTGCGTGTCCCAGGAACTTCAGTTGTAGTTGTTGGAAAGAATGGCAACAAAGAGGAAATTGATACTGAGCTTCGGAAACACTCTTCTTAAAATTGAAAGCGTATAACAATTATATTTTGCGTAGAGCAGGGGTTTTCAAACTGCGGTCCGCGGACCACAGGGGGTCCGCAAGGATAAGATAGGGGGTCCGAATTTCATCATGTGAAATTCATAGTAATTTAAATTTAATTTTGTTACATTTTGCATCAACATGAAGTATTAATTTATTTTATTTGAACACTTATGTCTAAAGTAAGCTTAAAACCAGTTTTTACTACGTTAATGCAAAACTATAAGCTATTTTTAGTAAAAATTTATGTATAAATTTCATAAACGTTTATAGTGGAAATATAAAGGGGTCCGTAATTCAACAAGTTTGAAAACCCCTGGCGTAGAGTAATGTCTGCCTTTTTATTCAGGAAAATGTTTGTTTTTCTGATCGATGTGACATCAAACTCTAAGAGACGTGTGTACGGAGAGTTCCTTGACATTATATTGAACTATATTAAAGCATAGATAGATAGATAGATAGATAGATAGATAGATAGATAGATATGAACTGAATTGGATAGATAGATAGATAGATAGATAGATAGATAGATAGATAGATAGATAGATAGATAGATAGATATTAAGCAGGGTGTTTTAGACGAGGCTACATGAAAATGGAAGACTGAATTTTGCCAAATCTTCTATTTGACAAAGGCTACCCACAAGAAAATTAGTATTCAAAATACTGGCTATTAACTGGTTCAGTTGGAAAATATTCAACTAACCCTGGCTCCTAAACACGCCGTACATATTTTAAATATTTACTATGTTTAATTTAAAGTCTGACACAAGGCTACTATTGTTGAGTATCAAATACATAACCGACAACCTATTTAACTAACCTTAAAACCACGGCAAGCATACAAAAAATGCATGTGTATGGATGTAAAAACATGCACACCACACGTAATACTTTGTTTATTTTAACTGTTCGCTATATATATATACATATTGTCATCCTCAGACAGATGTGTTTCGCCGTATCACAGCTCATCAGTACGGTTAGACACCGATTGTTTTCTTTATCCAGGACTGAAACCCGACCGAAATGGCGTCAGTCGGCGACACTACCCCTGGGCTATGGGCGTTCAGTGGAAGTAGGCGGACTTTTTATCGCATATCATTATACGCGCCCAATAGCTAGCGCTCTCTAATTCATTTCACTGAATGAGCAATGATAAGTCCAAGAGGAAGCAGCTTGATTTCTCAATGTACCCAAGTACTTTCAATCTCCTTCCGAGATCATCTTTATGGTAACAAAAAATAACCGCAAGAATCTGTCAACGTTACAGCTCACTTCTGACATCTTTCAATTATAATACGCGAAAGATTATCCGTGTGTATGAACGGATTTTATTAAAAATAAACAGACACAATGTTTGCAATTTATTTAATCTGATATGTCTAAAAGAAAATCTGTTGCCTAAATACACAACTATATATATATATATATATATATATATATATATATATAGTTGTGTATTTACGCAACAGATATTTAGGCAACTATATGTGTGTGTGTGTGTGTGTGTGTGTGTGTGTGTGTGTGTGTGTGTGTGTGTGTGTGTGTGTGTGTTTTTATTTATTTTATTTTTTATTTTTTTCAGGTATTGGCTGTCTTCCAAGAAATGGGTGTAAACAGTGTTTTATATTTTCTCGTCTTTGGTGAATCTCTTTTAAACGGTAAGAAAGGTATCTTCTCATACGAAATTCGAATTAATGTTTGATGCTAGGTTTTATGATTTTTGTTTACTTTTTCGAAATTGTATGTAAGAGCTAATTACGAACACATACATCCAATAAAATGTAAGATACTTTAGACGTAAATAAAATACATTAATTTATTTGTATAATATTTTTTAATTAAGATTTTACGAAGTAAATCCTAATTGAAAATATGACAAAATCCAAATTTACTCAGATACTAACTCCTTTTTAAAATATTTTATAGCGTCATTTTTCAAGACGGTGGAACGCCATACAGTTTATTTTCTCTCACTTTTCACCTGTGAAACTCTTTTCCAAATGCTTGTTTCTATGTCAACTAAAATTTCGAAAAAATTAAATGCAATATCTACCGTTTTAGTAGCTTTATTTAACCTCAAGGTTAAATGATTACAAAAATACACGAAATTAACTTTTAGAGTAATTTTTTCATTCCAAGCTCTTGATTTTCACCTGTTAAGTCACCGACTTATCGTTCTGTCTCTCGTTTCCTTCTGTTCATGTGACAATCTAAATGAACCAATAAAAATCTCCCGAGCAATACTAAAAGAAATAAACTTCTTTGCTTGGGTGTCGTAACTTGAGAAGTTTTACGTCTTCTTGTAGTGACGTCACCATATCTAAGATAAAAGCAAAAAACTCACTTTTACAATATACTGTCACACTAAAAATAAGTATTCATATGACATAAATACAACACAGGGGCTAGTGAAGGTCTAAGAACAAAGAAAATCGTTTGATAAATAGCCACAACTCTGAAGAGTTATCTGACTTCCATCCCTTTGTTCTTTTTCCTTGTTTGCCATTCATACTTCAATGGCCTACGTACCACTCATCCAAATACCACTTTTGCTTGGATGGACTTAAACTATTACAACAGGATGCTGTATTATGTATGTATTTTTTTAATCATTTCGCCCCAAGCAAGACAGAAATGCCATTGCTGCGCAGGGGATTACATGAGAGAATAAAAACGGTACAGGGACTATTGAAGAAAAGATAAGTGGTGAATGGGAATCAAGCAAAGAAAAGATGGCAATTGACGTTGAATTTAAACTTTTGGAGATTGTAGGTATCAAAGGAAGCAAGCGAATGGAATTGAGTTCAACAAACGATAAGTGCGAGAAAAGAAACTGTTAGAGTAGAAGAGACGGTTACATTTAACTAGTTCGACGGTAAAATTGGAGCCAGTCTAGTGGTACAAGTAAATGCATGTCGTCGGGGTACCAGGTTAAAAAGCGCGTCAGAGCATTGCCATGAAAATAATTGCAGTATAAAGTTATTATAAATTCCTAATATGTATTCTATATACCCAAACAGTATTACGTAAGAAAACCAGAAAAGAGAACATCCAAGAATATGTGAACGAAAAAAAAAATGTTAGGCTGGGTTTCGTTCCTTTTCCTCAAAAATAGATAGCCTACTTTCTTCAGAGAAGCTAGTGCTTTCTTAAAAACTATTTTTTTAATTTTATAATTCGCCTGGCTCTCTTTGCTAGAAAAAATTGTTAAAGTTTTCTGTATTAGATAGCAAAATTTCATGAAAAAAATTTTTTTTAATTGATCTTCACTGGGCAAGTAAAAAGATAAGATGCGCGTTGTGTGCCGTGGATATCGGCTCGGAACGCGAAAAAGAAGACCCGAGTTCGAATTCCAGTTGAATTCGTTGCATTCACTTACGCGCAAATACCCTTGGGAAAGGTATTCATCCGTCTCTTCCTTCCAGTTATGGGTTAAATGACAGGACAGATTGGTTTCTATAGCCTTGATTGGTAACTAGTCTACTGCAAAAAGTAATGTCAACCTAATTCGGGAACATTTTCTGCCCAGTCAGTCATGTCTCTTTCGAGACATAATTGACTGACTGAGTTACAGCTATCTCCATGAGAAATACCATTTGTTTCACTCGATATAAGGTTTCATAAAATTGCAAAGATTTTTGGTTTTACATCTTACTTTGTTAAAACCATTTGTGAAAGGACTAATTCTCAAGAAGACAGAATATATGATTGTTAAGAAGATAGAAAGTCAAAAGATATATGCTACAGACTAGAGACATAAGAATCAAGTAAGTACAGACATTTCACTGGCAAGTTTTATAACAGACAACGAAAACTAGGATACAGAAATCTATTGGAATAACAAAAGCAAAAGTTGCCTTCCAAAAGCTAAATAAAGTATTAAGAGACAGGAAAATTTTGTTAAAAACCAAGAAAAGCGTGCTAAACTGTTATGTAATACCAATACTTTTATATGGTAGTGAATGATTAAGACAAATTAAGCAATAGAGATGCATTTCAACAAAAAGAAATGTTGAGATACTTTGGTCGACACATGTGAGCCTTTAAGGAAAATGGACACTAAAAATACCTATACTTATGATCAGAAAGAGACAGTATATGTTTCTGGGAGACATGATGAAGAAAGAGGGCTGGAGAATTTAACACACACATGACATATTGAAGGCAAGATAGAAAGGATGTGTATCCTACTGACGAAATGGATAGCAGAACAGATGCTGCAAGGAACAGTTAGGTGGGGGAGGGAATATTACTTATAGCTACAAAGTTTAGAAAGTTGTAGAGATCCCTGATTGCTCATGTCCTAAAGACACACGGTACATAAAAGAAACCGATTACCCACCGTCTAACTGTGTCTATATCCACAGGTATTGATGAATTTGAATAGCACCAACATCTACTTCTGTTTCGTTACCCGTTCCTTCTTCCAGTGGGTCTTTTAGTCCTCATGTACATGAGCGAGCTTTCCTTGGTACCATGGGATTCTGGCCTGTACGATGTTTCTGGCACAAAGAATTCTGTTGTCCTGACATTTAGGCAGACGAGACACAGACACTCTGAATTTTTCCTGTCATTTTGTGAATTGTTCTTGACTGTGCAGTAGTTTCTGGTGGAGCCTCTAGAAGCTATGGTGATGGGCACTGTTACGGTGGTATCTCAGGGCGAGTCAACCCAGGTCATTTATGGTATAGTCGGTTCTAAGAAAGATATGCCACGCATACTGCAAGCAGACGACAGCGTTGGTCTATGAATTTATTGAACTATGATTTCAAGTTTGAATTTCTATCGTCTAAAAAATTGGGACACGCAGATGGCATATCCAGATTGATATCAAAATGTGAAGATACTGTGATTGCTTCGCTGGACTCCGAAAGCAAAATTAAAAGCCTTGTGTGTAACACTATTACAGAATAACCGATCACTATAAACGACATCAAAATTCATTCTAAAAATAATTAGTTTATTCAAAATACTATAAATGACGTAAGTCAAAATGGAGTGAAACTAAAAGAAACTCTGGTAGCAATAGCACAGCATTTTCTATTTGTGATGGAATACTTTTCTACGCGGAATCAGTTGTAAAACTACAAAAAAAGGATTTTTTAAACAATTTTGCGTAGAACATCTGGAAATAGTGAGAATAAAGTCTTTGATGAGAAGCTACGTTTATTGGACAAAATTGGACAAATATATTGAAAATAGAGTTAAAATCTGTGATAGTTGGAATTCAATAGCAAAATCATCACCTGTAAATTATCAGGTATTGCCGAGCACTGATAAAACATGGGCATGACTACATATGGACTTTGCTGGACCACTAAATGGGTCATACTATTTAATTGTGGTCGATAATTTCACAAAATGGCCCAAGGTATTGAAGTATAAACGACCGAATACCGAATTAAATTTTTACGCAAAGTTTGGATTACCTGACAGTGTAGTATCCGATAATGGAACTCAGTTAACTTCTAGTAAGTTGAAAGTTTCTGCAAAAACTATGCGGTTGAACATTTGACAACTCCGATTCATCATCCGAGACCGAATGGTCAAACTGAAAAGTTCGCTGACGTCTTCAAAAAAGCATTAAGAAAAGCTAAAGGCTTGGAAACTGAAGATACAGCACTACAGGAAGATTTTGAGTGCATATAAACTGACGTCAAATGCAAACGTCTCTGCGAAAAGCTCACCTGCAGAGATTATGTTTGCTAAGAAAGTGAGATCTATTTTAAACAAATTACTACCTGGAATGTGCGGTGTGGTGCAGTGGATATCGGCTCGGAACAAGAACTCGGAATTCCAGTTGAATTCATTGCATTCACAAATACCCTTGGGAAAGGTATTAATCCGTCTCTTCCTTCCAGTTATGAGTTAAATAACAGGACAGATTGGGTTCTATAGACTTGGCTGGCAACCAGTCTACCGCAGAAAGCAATGGCAACCTACTGCAGGATAATCTTCTGCCCAGTCAGTCATGTCTCGAAAGAGACATGATCGCCCAAGCGTGTTTCACGCATGGCACTTAACTGACTGACTGCCTGGAAATAAAAAGAAAATTCAAAAATTTCAAGTGCCCGATCATTTCAGATTGTGATAAAGTTTTTCTGTTTTTTTTTTACTTTAAGACCGGAAAGAAATATTGACAAGAAAGGAAAATAATTCAACGCATTGATAGTATGACGTACATTGTCGAAGATCGACAATTCCGTCATAGAAACCATATAAATTAATTTCGGCCTTGATATGTACAGAATAAGCAATCAGTACAATTTCATTTACTGATGGAAATACTTTACGATACTTTTGAAGTAACTATTGGAAATGGACACTTGTCGGAAAAAGTATCGACTAAAGAAACTGCATATCTAAAAAGGTGATGTTTTGAATACGTACACACTCTCCAGAATGTGACATGGACTCTAACAAATGGTGTAATACTGACGCCGAGAATCCTCATAGTACACTGCTAGACTTCCAGGAGACAGTTACGAGACGAGACTGCTAGCTGTAAGCGAACTTCATATACTACTACAGATTTCAGCAAAACTACTTCGTTTTAAGCGACATTATATTTCTTGATTGTGTTACCTTATACATACATACATACATACATACATACATATAGAGAGAGAGAGAGAAAGAGAGAGAGAAAGAGAGAGAGAGAGAAAGAATGTTTGTCGCTGAGCTGATTGATGTTATCGTCAGCAACCAGTAAGTTTGTAGTCTAATGATGAAAAATTTATTTTAGTTAATAAATTTGTGACAGCATCTTCTTTGTGAACGCATTTTATTCAGTGGTGAATATAAATAATATCAAGGTTGTGTCTTCTCTCCAGATTTATTCAGCGTCTACAGCGGAGTTATCATAAGAGAGTTGGAGACCTTATTCATTATCGGCGGGCACAACCTTAACAATATAAGAGACACCGATAAAGTGTTAATGGTAAACTCGGAAGGAAAACTATAAGGCCGCCAAAACGAGGTAGTAAAGGAAAGCGTGAAGAAAGGACTACCAATCAACTGTAAGAAAAATGAATGTATGGTTGTCAGTAAGAAAAAAAGCTCAAGATCTGAACTACAAATTGGAGATACCAACATCTAACAAATACATGAGTTTAAATATATGGGAAGTGTTGGAAAATGCGACACCGAAAGAGTGTTGAACTGTTACGTGATTCTCTGGTATGGCAGTAAATGCTGAATAATCTCACAGATGAAAAGAAAATTGAAAGTAACAAAAACAGCTCTACAGAAGGATGCTGAGAATGCCATGGACGACGCATGTAAACATCAAAGAAGTCTTAAGAAAATGGAAAGAAATAAGATACTAATTCTCAGAATCAGAAAAAGTTAGCTGAAATTTATTATACTCGTGATGAGGAATGAGGGCTTAGAGAATTTGACACTCACAAGGCATATCGAAAGAAAAAGAATGACAAGGATTCTGAGTTTCAGCAAAGGTTAAACGGATGCAAAGGATAGAATGCTGTGGGGTACAGTGAATGCATAGGAAAAGATGATATTAAACAGTATACAGTTTAAATTTTAAATCAAATTTCAGTTAATAATTACATCAGGCTTCGAATTTTCTGATGAAACTTCGTATGGATACTTATTGGCATCAAAATAAAATTTATTTTGTTGCATTGATCGCATACATGAGTACACATATTGGATTGGGAGTGGTTAATATATATGTGTGTGTGTGTGTGTGTGTGTAAAAATATACTCAGTTATTAATCTGAGATTAAGGAAAGAATGGTTAAATAAAATAAAGACAAAAGGAAAACTGGATTTAAATCGCCTACGCATTTCGTCCTGTGATGGACTTTATGAAGGCAAAAAGACGAAATGAGCTTTATTCTAAATTACGTATCTATAAACAAACAGTGTTTGCAACCACAAAGACGCTCACAAATCATTTCTAAAGATTAACAGAATATTCTAATTTTTAGAATTTCTTCATGTGTAGTGCAAAGTCACGAGATATTAAAATGACAGGAATTTGACCGTTTTCTTATAAAACTATTTATTTCGTGTGTTAGTCTGTTTTAGAGTTCTTTCATGTGTAGTGCAAAGTCACGAGATGTTAAAATGAAGGGAATTCAACCGTTTTCTTTGAAATTTTTATTATGTATGTTAGTCTGTTTTAGTATATTCTGTTAATCTTTTGAAATGATTTGTGGGCGTCTTTGTGGTTGCAAACACTGTTTATAGATACGTAATTTAGAATAAAGCTCATTTCGTCTTTTTGCCTTCATAAAGTCCATCACAGGACGAAACGCGTAGGCGATTTAAAATAGTTTTCCTCTTGTCTTTATTTTATTTAACCATATATATATATATATATATATATATATATATATATATATATATATATATTGTAATAAAATGTATTTTGGTATTCTAATTGCAATTGTTAAATTGTTTGGTTATTCTGAATAGCTACAATAAAAAATATTATCTCCAGTAAACAAAGAAAGTTTTGTAGATGTATATATCTTTTTTAAGTCACGATGAATAACTATAAAAATCGTGTTGTCTGCTTTTACCTTTTTATAGATGGCGTTACTGTGGTTTTGTACAACGTCATGCAGACATATAACGAGATGGATGTCATTGGAGGAGAACAGGCAAGCTCACTTTTTTTCTTTTATTGGTCAATTGTCTACGTGCTAGGTCAAATTCATTTTGTATTCTCAACTTCTCACTCTTTCAATCTCTCTTAAAATACCTGAACATTTCCCTTACTTGATTTCAATAAACAATCAATAAAAATTAAATGCACTACTAACGGAAAAAACAAAATAGTAAAATAAATTAGGCGAATATATTGTAAAAGATTGTGGAGATCGTATTAGTTACAAGAATGAAGAAAAACTATTCTTAAAAAAAGGTTTACATAATCTTGCATACAATTAAAAATAAAGTTATTTCTTTGTTTGTTTGTTTGTTTGTTTAATATAGTTTTGAACTTTGTATTTTCGAGCATGCGCAGTTTTATGTGTTTACGCGCATGCGCAAGGATATATGCGCATCTTTTATTTATGAGTTCAGTTTTCTCCTTGTTGATTTTACATTTATCTCTCCGACTGTTCGAATGTTTTTCTTTTTTTCGTGTCTTTAATTGCTTGTTTTTCTTCTTTGTCTATCTTGATTGCGTCTCTGTTTTGTGTGTGCCTGTCAATTCATTTGCTTTTTTTCCTTTATATTCTTTATGCTCTATTAGTAGATCAGTTTGTAGGTCAGACAGTGCCAGACTTTGTTCAAGTTGACCAAAGCAAATATTAAAATCAAGGGTATTTGTAACACATATCACTTGTTTACTCAATCAAAGTAAATAAACGTTCTATCTTATTGATGAGAGATAAACAATTCTAAATTGTCAGTAACAGACGACTAATCAACAAAAGAAACATTCAAGAATAACTATTCAAAGTCAGAATAATAGATTTTTAAGTTACTGCAAACTGTTGTTTTACCAATTGATAAGGATAATTTAGAAGTTGTATGTGTCAGAAAAACGAGGGTTATCAGCATAAAAAACTGAAAGATTTAATTTCAGAATGTACCGTTATATATATATATATATATATATATATATATATATATATATATATATATATATATCGGAAAAGAGAAATCAAATTAGCGCGATTATAGATTCTGTACCTACCTATAAGAGCCCTATCCTCCTTATTGAGCTCTCACTTTGACCAATATGGCGCTTCTCAGTTGGACACTTCGCTGGGCCCCCTGACAGTGTTCATTTGTATATACTCTCTCTCTCTCTCTCTCTCTCTCTATATATATATATATATATATATATATATATATATCGAGTTTCGATCCCGGCCAGAAGCAAGTGGATATGTCTAGCCACACTGATGAGCTGTGATACAGCGAAACGGGCTTGTATGTGGATGACTAATATATATATATACAATACCGACCATAATTATTAGGCCACCCAAGTTTTTAAAAAAAAATGATATATTTCATACTATTTTTTAGTATTAACTGTCGAGTGGATAATTCTAACTGAAAACAGAATGGTTCTTTTGTTATTATTACTTTGCATAATTTTACAAAATTAACTTGTCCAAATCACGGAAAAAAATTCAAAAATAAAGGGATATGTTGTTCTTAAAAGAATTTTTTAAATAAAACGTTTATTACCATCATTGTTAACTACTTGGTGAGATATTGTTCTTTCAATGTCGAAACAAAATATAAGATTTTATAGTTTTCACATGTTCTAAAGTAATAATATATATATATATATATAAAAGTCATCCACATACAAGCTTGTTTCGCTGAATCACAGCCCATCAGTGCGGCTAGACATATCCACTTCTTCTGGCCGGGATCGAAACTTGACCGATTTGTTGTCAGTCAGAGTTGCTACCTACTAAGCCATAGGCGAATAGAATCGGGGGTCTTCACGTGTTGTATATAAGCAGTGTATGTACACGTCAGTCACCGAAAGAACTCAATTAATTCCAGGAGAGCAATGCATATATCGCAGAAGTGAAAATTGTTTTTAAAATTTTCTTCTTTAGAGAGCTCAATCGTAATGAGAGCATAATATATTAGTAATCCACATACAAGCCTGTTTCGCTGTATCACAGCTCATCAGTGTGGCTAGACACATTCACTTGCCTCTGGCCGAGATGGAAACTTGACCGATTTGGTGTCAGTCGGAGTATTTACAAGGATCGTTCACATCTAATCCTCACCCAAGAGAAGTTGGAGAAACAAGACAGTTTTTGGCTTTTTTTTTTCAATATAGTACCCTTAGGCATTAATGTATTTGGTCCAACGGTATTTAAGAATTGCAATCACGGAAGAAGGTGGCATCCTGGTCCTCCAAAAACATTTCCACAGCACAGATGATCGCATCATTGTTTCCAAACTTGCGACTACGCAGGTAGGATTTCAGTTAAGGAAACAGAAAGAAATCAGATGGTGTAAGTCTAGTGAGTTAGAGGGGGTGGGATAATAATTCAAAGCCAGGGTTAACCGCTTCTGCAACCGCAAACTGAGCAAGTGGTGTGAACGGGCGCGTTATCCTGAAGTAAGAGCAATCAGCGTCTCTCTGACTTTTGACCTGATTGCTGCCTTCAGATGCATCGTACCGTTCATTAATAATTTTTTCCATTTTCTAGGTAGTCTGTTACCAGAATCCAAAAGTAGCCTATAATCAGTATTTACATTATTAGGACTATTGTCCTCGTCTGTTTTTACCATTTGTGTGACGTTTCGGCCGTTGTACGCACCGGCTTTCTTCAGGTGCTATGAATTTCGAATCGAACACTTTATTACACTCACTGGGGTATATGATCTTCATCCCTTGAAAATAATATACCCCAGTCCGAATAATGTAAATACTGTAAATACTACCTCATCTCAGAAATATAGACAAGTAGTCTATACTCAAACAGATAGTATATCTTGGTATTCCTTTGCTAACAGACGCTGCTTGTTTGAATTTCTGGAGTGGAGGACCAAAATCTTTACATCATTCCTAAAATATGATTAAATATAAGAATGCGTGCATTTTATTTTATTATTTTTAAGATCTTGGTTGAGCCAAGAACTTTTCATCTTATATATAGATTTTTTTTAACCCTTGGCAATACACAAGACCAAGTTCACCACAAGGCCACTTTCCTTTAGCACCTTCAAAGCTAGGAACTCAATAACAAAGGCTTGTACGCAAGTGTCTCTACTTATTGCGTTTATCTCTTTTCTCTTCTAGGTTGCCCTTGGTGTCGCCAAGTTTTTTGTGGTAAGCATCGGTGGCTTTCTGATGGGATCGCTTGTCGGCTGCATCTGTGCTTTGATAACAAAATTTACTTCCAGTGTCAAAGGTAAGTAAAACAAAGTGGCGAAGTCTCTTTGCAAATAATATCTTATAAAGCACATTGAATTCTGTCCATATGTGGCAGTAGTACGCCATTTTCTACCTGATCTGACTCTTATAAAGGTAAAAGGACATCAGAAGGAGCCAGCTATTTACTCAATCTGCACAGGGAACCAACCATTTTTACATTATCTTTAGCAATGGATCTTATGCACGAGCTCCACTTAAGGTTTGAGGTGAGCTTAAATCTCAAGAGGCGCTCAAGGTAGGGTGCCTCGCACAAAGATATAAATTATTTTTAATATTTTATTAGCGTTTCTGCACATTTTTCTTTTATTTTCTCGTAAAATCAAACAACCAATGATGATTAATAATTAAACTTTAACTCTAAATATGTTTGGCTACACTTCTGAGATGAGGTAGTATTTACATTATTTACACTGTTCGGAATGCCCCAGTGAATATAGTAGTTGATTAGTTCAGATAACTTGACCCAAATTGTTGTGAGTTCAATGGCTGACTACAGCAGTGGTGAACAAATAGTTTAGAGTTGAATTAAAGGGAGAGAACTATATGACATCCGGAACTGCCATCGCATATGAGATGAGAATGATATCAAAATAAAGGGTTCGGTTCAAAATTCCTATCACCTCAAGGGGGCTGGAGCGTACAACGGCCAAAACGTCGTAAAAATAGCAATATAGGTGAGGATAACAGTCCGAACAATGTCAATAATTCAAATATATTTGTTAAAAATTCAACCTGCAATCCGAGAATACTGTAACGTTTATTATAACGTTTCATTATGATGAAGATCGTGTGGAGTTTACATGGTGTTGTTTATAGTGCCAGAAATGACCTTTCCTTTTATTTTCATAATTAAAAAGATTTTAATAAAATAAAATATTTATTTTTCAGATATAATAACTAGTCAATACTGATGGTTTGATATTTCAGAAAAATAAAATGAATCCAAAAATCTCAGTAGTAATCATAATTCATAACTATAATAAAATAAACTGTCAAAACTGTTCCATACAATACAGTGGTGAAATTTGCAGAAATTTAAAAAATATACATCTATGAACACAAAAGGATCTTATACGTAACCATGTATCAAATGCATTAGTCATACTGTAATTGACTGAAACGGAAAATTCTTGATAATTCTACTATCGTATCTTACCAAAGTGTATAAATCTGCGTCACCGGTGATATTTTGTTTCGTTTTTTTGTTGTTGTTTTCTTTTTTTTTTTTTCTTTTTTTTTTGGGGGGGGGGGTAAATATCATTTTTTCCTAAAAGAAATACTTCTTTCCCAAACCAACATACATGACTATAAATTTTTTTTAAATGAATAGAAAACAATTCAATTCGATACATAAATTAATCCCCAAGTAAAATATGAAAACAATTAAATTCTAAATAAATAAATTAATTGACTCAAGTTGTTTATTAGACATTAAATTAGCAGTTAACATCTTCCATAATTTACCTTGACTAACAGTAAACATGATATATATATATATATATATATATATATATATATATATATATATATATTTATGAGCGCTCGTAAATTTAAAAATTTGTAAAAACTAACAGTTTTACTTTTGTTTATAAATACTTGTTGCAAAATAAAATCCTTAAATTTGCCTTGTTAAAGTTCATCATAAGACGTACGCGTCAGCTAAGTTTTCCTTTAGTCTACGGTGTGTATTTGTTTGGGTTTTCGATCTTCACTGGATATCTCCCTCCATAATTTTGGCTATGTGCCACATCAAACAACTTTTAGAAAATCATTAGAACATTTCGATGCTGCCTAATGGTTAGCAAGTTTGTCTCACTGGATCAATTTCGACTAAAAAGCGAGTTTGATCCCCACTAGGTGCTCTATATATTCGGCCTTATGACGCATCTAAGCTACAACCAGCATAAAACCACACGTATTTTATTGTTATGAAAATATTAACATACGAAGATATAATATTTAGCATTTTTGCTTTTACCATCTTGCTTTAGTTAAACTATCTCAGAAATTTCAGTGGGGTCAGACACATTGTGTATTTTATCCGTTTTTAAGAGCCAAAGAAAAATAGTCCTTAGCAAAATTTAAATAAATGAATGTTGATATCGAATGTTTTATGCGTGTTTGGTTTAAAGAGTAACCTTACAATCATAAAATCAGTTCTTCTGTAGTTTTTTAAAAAGATTCTTTAACGACATTACAATAAAAGCAATAGCATGGGACAGGCTAGCCTCCCAGAGAGTAAAATACTACGCCTCCTTGGCCTTACACTTTCGGCGGACCTCAAATTGGAATGAATATATCGAATCCAGTGCCAAATCTGCTGCTATGAAAATCGGCTCTCTGTGCTGGGCCCGGAAGATTTTCCCACCTGAATCTATTCTGCACATATACAAATCTACCATCCGCCCGTGTATTGAATATTGCTGCCATATCTGGTCGGGTGCCCCTGCTGCACTCTTTGGGCTTCTTGACAATATACAAAGGAGGATCTGTAACGTGGTTGATACTGACTTGGCAGACCGGCTGCAACCACTCTCTCACCGGCGTGATGTGGCTTCCCTGTGCCTCTTCTACAAGTATTTCATGGCTTCTGCTCCGATGAGCTTAGATCACTGGTGCCGCCTAAGCACGAATTTACACGAGATACTAGATTAGCAACTAGGTCCCACCCTTTTACAGTTAAACAGATAAGATGTAACCGTAAATTCTACTCCAACAGCTTCTTTTCTCGCGCTTCCCGCCTGTGGAACTCCCTTCCACAAGTCTGCTTTCCCGACAGCTACAATCTCCAGGTGTTTAAATGTAGGGTCAATAGACACCTCCTATCACACTAACTCCCAATTATTCTCAGAACACTCTCATCTATCCAACCCTCATTCTCTGTATCCTTACCCGCCTATCACCCACCCTCTGACATTTCCTATATTTAACCATTCTCGGTATCCCTACCCGCCTATCACCCACCCTCTGATATTTCCTATATTTAATCATATGTTCTCCACTCTATGTAGCCCCCTGCGCAGTCGTGGTTTTGCCTTGCTCGGAGTGAAACGCTTATAAAAAAAAAAAAAAGGTTACCTGATCTCGATTAAATTAAATAAAATTGAAAAACAATAGATCAGAAATATCATGACAGTTGATCTCATGCTCAGAAAGTTTAATATTCAATCTTAATGCTGTGCTGATGATTAGTTCCCAGGTATGAACATGAACTGGCCTTCGGGTGTAACTATTTTTGACATGATCTTTGGATGAAGGCCAGGAAAATTCACAGTCAAATTAGAAGACTTTTCTAATGTCTACCGACAAGGCAAAAGCAGATCATTGTGTGAATTAGAAAATAATAATAATAATTAATTATTATTGTTATTATTATTCGAAAGTCCAATCAAGAGACGTATTGATAGTCTTCGTGTGAATCACACTGTCCCTTTGATGTTCTAAGTGTCCAACGTTCGCCCCCGTAGAAATCTGTTTGAAAAACGATTAAGTACCACAGTTCGCAAGCCATCAAGGATCTCATTTGATTATGCTTATATGAAAGCGTACGTGTATGGCTTTTGTGCGTGTGCGAAATTCACAGACGTGCAAACTGGACAAACAGACTACAATTGAAGTCCATTTTATACTTTATTTAAAGAAGTAAAGAAAAACATAACATTAATAGACAAAACTTTCCCACATCCACACACAAGAAAAAGTTACTAGAGGAACAGCTGGTTCACGAATTATTTGGACGAGTATCCTCATCTTTGTTATTTGCATCGTAACGTCTCGGCGGATGTCTTCTCTGACCTTTCTCGTGTGTACGTAGGTACCTCACGCAACAAATATTTATATCTTAAATATAATTTTTTTTTTATTGTCAATGCACTTAATCCAACTCTTGCTTATTATTTACATAGCTCGAACTTAATCCAACTCTTGCTTATTATATACATAGATCATAAAATTGTTAAAGCAAAATTCATGCGTTTCGACAATGGATTTATTAGGTCTTTTCACATTCCGTAAGTCTTACGATGCAAAAAACTAATATGAGGATATTCGTTTCTGTATTTAAAATACTTTCAAATCAAGCATTAGGTCATATATTTATTTATACGTACAGTAGGAAAAATTTAGTATTTGGATATTTGCAAAATATTTATATAGTTACTTTTAATGCTTACATTTGCTTTAGATTTGTACCAGATGCTTTTGATGCATTTTTATATCAAACTAGCAGTATAGCCCGGCGTTGCTCGGGTGTAATGAAAACTTTAAAACTAATCCATAGTCCTGGAGCTCAAACTCAGCCTAAAGAATATTTGTGTGACGTTTGGTGAGAATCGGATAAAAATTGTGGATTTGTATAAAGGACATACAGACAGATAAACAGACACACACACACACACAAACATCTTGTCTTTTATATATATATATATATATATTATAGATTTTCTGCACTATTGTAAGAACTGCAACCTTGAAACTTCTGAATATCGTTTCTTATGTCTTTGTCTATGAGTGTATCAGATTTGATTAAAATCGGACCACTCCTTCTATAACCCGACTTTTTCGATTATCGATTTTCGATATTTATCGGGGGTACCTCGACACAAAACCTAGCTAAGAACACTCCCAGATGCTTATAGTACAACTGTGTAAATTTTCAAGAAAATCGGGTCAGCCGTTTCGGAGTCTATAGGTAACGGATACACACAGACACAGACACACACACACACACACACATACATACACACACAGACAAAGTTCCATTTATAAATAAGTTTAGATTTTCTTGTAACGACATTGGCGTGGCTAAATTAAAGGAAAGCTCAACTGATGAAAACAAGTAATTAAACAACATAATGAATATTTGAGCTATTAATACGAATGATTTAGCACCATTCAAAATTTTCCTTGAACAAGCTTTCCATGAAAAATTTATTTCCAAGCAACTTGAAAAATGCCAAACATCAAAAGGAATCCAATGGTAATTTGAACTAAGATACAAGATGATTTAAGAACAGATAAAATCCTTTCAGAAACTGTAGAAAAATCAGTTTAATTTTCCTTTTTAAATAGATTTGCAAAGAAATTTAAAAAAGGAAGAAAAAGAAAAAGAAAAAGATAAAGATAAAGATAAAAATAGAGATAAAGATAAAATCAAATAAACAAGAAAAGAAAAATTGGCATCGCAAAAAAGGAAAGAGAATTGTAACGTCTGTTCATTTTACGTTGCAATTCTCTTTCCTTTTTTAATTTTCAAATATCCGGAAGGATAAGAACTGAAATGTCTAGAAAAGTAATTCTGAATCGGAAAAAAATTCGCACCGACGGGTGGAATTTCTAATCTAAAGGAAAGAATTTTAGTCGGTAGATGAATTGAATGAGGAGTGCCAGTCAGGGTGCGGAGCAACAAACTGTTAAAGAATAGATAGATAGATAGATAGATAGATAGATAGATAGATAGATAGATAGATAGATAGATATGGACAGTCTGTGATAGATAGATAGATAGATAGATAGATAGATAGATAGATAGATAGATAGATAGATAGATTAGACAACTAACAAGATACTAAGAATAATTATTTTAATCAATTTTTCATGAATTTGTACAGGCATTTTCTTTTCTGGGTATACATATACAAATCAACCATTCGCCTGGACATACATATACAAATCAACCATCCACCCGTGCGTTTAATACTGTTGTCATATCTGGTCGGGTGCCTCTGCTATTCATCTTGGGGTTCTCGACAAAATTAAAATAAAATCTGCAATGTGACTGATCCCGACCTATCAGCTCGACTCCAGCCACGTTCTTACCAACGGGTTGTGGCTTCCCTCTGTTTCTTCTACAAATATTTTCATGGCTTCTGCTCCGATGAGCTTAGCTCAATTGTGCCCCCTCCACAAGAATTTACTTACTTGCTTCCCTGATGGCTACAATCTCCAAGAATTTAAATGCAATGTCAATTGCCATCTCTTATCCAATTGACTCCAATCCTTCTCTCGTCCTTTCCCCCATCACCCCATGTATCTTGTTCTTTTCATTTCTTCTTCTTCTTCTTCTTCTTCTTCTTCTTCTTCTTCTTCTTCTTCTTCTTCTTCTTCATGTGCCGTGTCTCTTCAGGACGTAGGCGATCTTGGACTTCCACTTGGCTCTGTCTCTTGTCGCTCTCGGTAATTTTTCTCTTGGTATCTCTCCCAAGCCCCGCTCCGTCAACCATTTGCTCAGACCTAACATTTACACCTCGATCTGCTTTCTCCTGTCTCTTCTTTCATTTATCCGACCTGTGAGTATCAAGTTCTTCAGGCCCTCCTTCCTCATTACGTATCTCAGGAACCTTCATTTGTCTCTTCCTGATATTTACTATAAGTTTTCTTCTCGTTTGCATCCTTTCCAATACCTCATCGTTGCACACGTGCTCTGTCCATGGTATAAAATGATAAAACAAATTCCCATTGCCGTTAATACTAGGATAAAAAAAATTATCCTCCAATAGCAAAATATTTAATGATAATAAAATCTCTTATTATAACGATCTCAAAAATGTGGATTTAAACAAGAAATATTCTACCTAAAACGACCCAATGAAACTGGTGTTAATAAGTTTAAAAATAGAAAAAGAAAAGTTTTATGTTTCACCCCCACTTTTGCCAATTGTATAACATTAATATTGGTTAATATTTTCTGAAATTGATCAATAAACATTTTAATGTTAACAACCCACTAAGTAAGATCTTTAATAAAAAAAGAAAAACATGCTTAGATGAAAAAATAAAAATAATAAAATTTAGTGCTAATAACCAGCTTTTAAACAAACTGAATGAAGTGATTTATAAATGTCGTCACAAAAGTTTTATTACCTGTTTTATAGGATTAGAATTTTTTTCTAGTAAATTCAGCTGTTCTTTCTCTGATACATTATTTTTATTTTAATATTATTTTTATGGATATTTTTATTCTTCATTTATATTTAAAACTTTTGGTATTTTTGTGATAGTGAACCACTTGTAAACGTATTTAATTTTTGTTTTTATCATATTGTTTTTGTTTTTTGTCTGTAATTCTTTTTAATTTCCCTTTTTGTCTTGTATTCAATTGTTTTTGTTTTTATGAGAATTTTTTTCGTCTTTATGATCATTTTACGAATCTCTTTTCTTATTCTTGTAAAATATTTTTTCTTGTGAATTTGTAATTATTATTTTTAACTTTTTAAAAGTCTTTTGTCATTGCTATTTATTTGTGACTGTGAATATATTATATAGACCTTTTTTCTTTATTTCTTTTTACGATTTTTAGTTTGGTTATTTTTGTTTTATTTTTATGTTATTATTGTGTATATTATTATGTGCATATTGTGGCCTCTTATAATTATATGTCTGTGTGTGCTTATTCTATGTATAATTGTATCTATTCTCTTGTTTTTTGTTTGTATATATTTTTCCTTTGAGATTTTTTTATATACACTCCTGATCAAAAATTTAAGACCACTTAAAAATCTTTGAAAAGAATGTTTTTTTTTTTACAGATAGATTTTAAACTATTACCACTTAAGGTTACCAATACTACAATCTAAAAGGTTATGGAAACAAAAAGCTACATTCCAAACATTTTATTTAGAAATTTACATTTTTATAAAATGAGGCGATTTACGCATGATCAAAATTATAAGATCAGGGGTATAAATTGTTAGATCTATGTTAATTCCAATGTTTTTAGTTCAGTTAGAGATTAGCAATCACTGCGTAAAGGTGTTACCATGCCTAAAGCAAGCAAACTTACCAATGCTGAGCGTTCTCGAATTCTAGAATTCCATAAGCAAGGTTTGTCACAGCGGGCGATCGCAGCTAAGGTAAATCGCAGTAACACTGGGATTTGCAACTTTCTAAAGAACAGTGAGAATTATGGAAAAGCAAAATCCTCTGGTAGGCCCCCAAAAATTTCTCCTGCATTGAGTAGGAAGAATAAGACGGGTTGTTATGAAAGAGGGGGGGAATTTATTCTAGTCAAATTAAGGCAGTCACAGATGCTGATTGCAGTCCTGTAACCATCAGACAACACTTACGACAAAAAGGCATGGTAAATAAAAAGCGTAAACAAATTCCTCGGCTGCTTCCACGTCACAAGGTGGACTACTTAAAGTTTGGTTTTGAATACCAAACATGGGACGTTGAGAAGTGGAAGAAAGTCCTGTTTTATGATGAGATAAAATTCAAATCTAGATGTTCCTGATGGCTTCCAACGATATTGGCATAACAAAAACGTGTCTCCTGAAATTTTCTCCACACGTCATAGTGGTGGAGAGTCCCTAATGGTATGGGGTGGCTTTTCTTACAGAGGGACGATGGAGCTCCAGGTGGTGCAGGGTTGTCAAACAGCGGCTGGTTATGGTAACATGCTACAAAAAAGCATCATTGATGATGGAAGGCCATCATTTTTGTGTGGATGGATGGTTATTCCAACAGAATAATGCTGCAATCCACGCTGCAAGACGGACCTTGACCTTTCTACAAGAAAATGGGGTCCATCTCTTGGGACATCCTGCATGCTCACCAGACTTGAACCCAATTGAAAATGTTTGAGGCTGGATGACAAGAGATGTTTATCGAAATGGCAAACAATATTCAACAAAAATATGAACTTCGTGAAGCCATCTTCAGAAGCTGGAGCAATATCCCCCACACCTTAATGGAAACTCTTATTTCTAGCATGCTTGACAGAATTTGTGAAGTCATCAAAAGCAGTGGAGGTAGAACTCATTAATAATTTGGTTGTTGAATGTTTTCATACACTTTTTGTATAATTTCGTAGAATTTTTGTCTCTGGTCTTATAATTTTCTTCATGTGTAAATCGCCTCATTTTATAAAAATGTAAATTTCTAAATAAAATGTTTGGAATATAGCTTTTTGCTTCCATAACCTTTTAGATTGTAGTATTGGTAACCTTAAGTGGGAGGAGTTTAAAATCTATACGTAAAATAATATTTCTTTTTAAAGATTTTTTAAGTGGTCTTGAAATTTTGATCAGGAGTGTATCTGATTTGGTGTATGTGTTCTTTATTTTTCGTGAGACTTCCTGTGTCTTTTGTAGAAATGTTTAACTGTATACACCTCTACCCTTCACCTAACCTTGTTTCCACCCTGTGCAATTTTTTAATATTCTTAATTAAACGTAACATTTAATTTTTCAGATTTGAGAAAGCAGTGTGTAATTTTTACAACTGCTGAAATAAATTCTGAATTTATAACTGTTTAATTGTGTTGAGTTTTCTTCTCTATATTTCATGTTGAGCGCTCTATTTTTATCTATTTAATATTTTATATCAACAAGGCCTCCATCATGTTTAGTCTTTTTCTTTTTTTGCATGTGAATGATAGGCCTTGTTGATAAAAACGAAAAGCCCAACACTCAATAACGTCAACTACGAAGACGCTACCAACGTGCTTACCGTGTTCTGTACATAACACATACCATTACTCCACATTATACATAACAATACTTATATTCTGTTACACGTAAAATACCATTCATCCTCGAAAATGACTAAAATTATAGCCGAGAGGGTTCGGATGAACAAAATATTTGGACAGTTTTTAAATAAATTATGTCTTTAAAAGTTGAGTTCGAATTCCTAGACGAATTCATTGCATTCACTTACGCGCAAATACCCTTGGGAAAGGTTATTAATCCGTCTCTTCCTTCCAGTTATGGGTCAAAAAACAGGACAGATTGGGTTCTATAGCCTTGGTTGGCAACCAGTCTACCGCAGAAAACAATGGCAACCTACTGCGGGATAATCTTCTGCCTAGTCAGTCATGTCTCTTTCGAGACATGATCGCCCAAGCGTGTATCACGTATGGTACTTAATTGATTGATATTGAATTTATTTTTATTTTATATTGTATTTTGCTTGCTTTTATATTTTAGTTTTGGAACCCCTAACGATCTTTTCCCTGGCTTTTTTGTCTTACCTGTTGGCAGAAATGTTTGCTTTTTCTGGGATCATAAGGTAAGATCTTTTATTTTGAAATCTATATATGTGCTGAGGGGCGATTTGTGAAGGTGCGCGTGAACGTGTGTGTGTGTGTGTGTGTGTGTGCGTGTGTGTGTGTGTGTGTGTGTGTGTGTGCGCGCGCGCGAATCCGTTAATATACACGTCCAGCATTCATCATTGGCGGCCACAATCTTAACAATATAAGATATGCAGTGACAGGGCTGATAGCAGACGCGGAAAGAAAGCTAGAAATGCCTCCTACAGAATGTACGGAAGGAAATCGAGAAGAAAAGATTAAATATAAACTACAAAAGACTGAATGTATTGGTCATCCGCAAAAAAAGAGGATCCATAAATGCCAATTACAGGTCAGGGATACTAAATTCAAGCAGGTACTGAAATTTAAATAAGTGTTTTAAATAAGTGTTAAGTGTTTAAACAGAGGACAGAAAGTGCAACAGTGAAGTTCGAAGACGTGTTGGCGTGGCCAAACAAGCATACCAAAACCTAAGCAGGGTATTAAAAGGCAGCAAAATTTCGTTAGAAGCAAAGGAAAGACTACTGAACTGTTACGTTATATCTGTCTTGCTGTATGGCAATGAATGCCGGACAATCTTCTGAAAGATGAAAGAGAGACTTGAAGCTATGGTTCTACAGAAGAATGCTGAGGGATCCATGGATCAAATATGTGAGCAACGACGTAAGTTTTAGAGATAATGGGAACTTAATGGAACTTATACATGACATCAGGAAGAGACAGTTGAAGGACGCGTAATGAGGAAGAGGGCTTGGAGAATCTTATGCTCACAGGGGGGTAGATGAAGGAGGGAACAGAAGTAAACAGCGTTTGCCTTACTTGATGGGAATTAAGCAAATGGATGGCAGAGTAGGGGTTGTGAGAAATAACAAGATAAAATTTATTAAAAGCTACAAGAGACAAGAAGATGTGGAGGAATCATGATCGCCTACGTCCTGTAGGGACACATAAATAAGAACATATGAGGAATTGCTAAAAACTTCTCATCCGATTCCCTTTCCAAATTCTAATGAAATGACACCAAACATAAGAAAACTGTTCATTTTTTTTCTTTGGCTCTCAGTGTCTGTCGTATATCCACTAATGATTTTAACAAAATGTTTGATATATTTTTTTCTGTTATATATTTTTTAAAAATAAATTGCATATCATAATTGTAAAAAATTAAATTTAAACTTTTGTAAATCAAAGTTAAAAGGTTTTGATAAGAGACAAAATATATTAACAAACACAAAAAAAGTGTAATTCACTTTTTAAAAAAAGATGTGTTAGGATTGTGAATCGAATTTAATAGTGGTGACAACTTTTGTAATTTCCAAGAAGACAATTTTCGCTTTCAAAGAAGACCCGCATCTGTAATAAAAATAAATGGTGTCTTTTGTTTCTCTTAGGCAGAGTATTTGTTTTTCCAGAACTTAGCATGAGAAAAAAAGAGAGAAAAAGATGACGAATAAGTAATAAATGCACTCTGTCACGATTTGAATGACTGCGAATGAAATCGTGTGGGCTGTAGTGCCTTTGGTGCTGGGAAAGTAGGGAGTAAAGAGCGACTTTTCCTGAGCGGAAGTGACGTCAGTCATGACATGTCTGGAGTTTGGTTACGTCACACGACCGAATATATTATACTACTTTAACACTGAAAAGCAAACTGCAAAATTAATTGATACTTAATTAAATAAAAATTAATTGATGTATTAAATACCAAACTTTCACAAAATTTAAATTGGACATTTCTTTCTTCTTTTCTATTGCAGTTTAATAGGCTGCGGTCTCATTCAAGCACAATACGCCTTCAATAATATCACACGAAAGTCTCGGACAACGGTTAAGTATTTTGCAAAAGTAGCAAGGTACGTAACTCTCTCTATAACAAGATTTCACGTGATCACATTCGAAATGAAGAATAATTATGGTGTAATGACATTCATAACATTATATATATAATATTAAACGTGTATAGTTGCTCTACTATGAAATATTGAGAACTTTCTGTCTCCATTTTTACTCCTTGATGTGTATTTTTTATTATTCATTAATTAAATATGGCACCTGATAGATTTATTCAAGCAGGGGGGCTCTTTTTGGACGAGAGATGTTATTATTTTTCGGTGAATCTCTCATTTTTTTTTCTCAGCCTTATTATAAATAAGAACACTTGCTCTGCTATGAACCGTTGAGCACGTTTTCTCTCCTCAGATTCTATTTTCACCTTTAATGAGCATTTTTATTATTTGTCAATCACACACACACACACACA
Organism: Ascarosepion bandense; assembly: GCA_037127315.1. Classification (NCBI taxonomy): domain Eukaryota; kingdom Metazoa; phylum Mollusca; class Cephalopoda; order Sepiida; family Sepiidae; genus Ascarosepion; species Ascarosepion bandense. Next base: position 397,952 of record JBBBDQ010001092.1, read on the forward strand.
CACACACACACACACACACACATATATATATATATATATATATATATATATATATATATATATATATTATTTAAACGTTGTTTTTTACAGGATACTCCGTTTGTTTATTTAGCAGTATATTTTTTTACTTTCGCCTATCGGCCTGATTATTCGAGAAATCTTATTCAAACCGGTAGAAGAAAATACATAAATATACTCTTTAATAAATAAATAGACCGTTTATTCAAATATGAGTATCCACTGAAAATATAATATTTAAGTAATACAAATCTGTCAAATTAATAAATAAAATCCATCCCTTTCTTCATATGTATATATATATCAAATTATTTGTTTGTCATGTGGCAGGATGACACACATTTTCGTAATAAAAATTTATCGTAAATAATCAGGCTAGTAGATATAAATATATAATACTGTTTAATTAAAAACAGAATATCTACTGAAATATGAGTATCTATCAAAAATAATGTTCAAATAAATCATTTCAAATTGTTGGTTGTTTATAACCAAGTTTCGTTAATCTTCGTAATATATATATATATATATATATATATATATATATATATATATATATATGTGTGTGTGTGTGTGTGTGTGTGTGTGTGTGTGTGTGTGTGTGTGTGTGTGTGTGTGTGTGTAAAAATATACTCAGTTTTGATCTGAGATTAAGGACAGAATGGTTAAATAAAATAAAGACAAGAAAAAAAAACTGTATTTAAATCGCCTACGCGTTTCGTCCTGTGATGGACTTTATCAAGGCAAAAAGACGAAACGAGCTTTATTCTAAATTACGTATCTATAAACAAACAGTGTTGGCAACTATAAAAACGCTTACAAATCATTCAAAAAGATTAAAAGAATATTTTAGTTTTAGAATTCCTTCATGGGTAGTGCAAAGTCACGAGATGTTAAAATGAAAGGAAATTCAACCATTTTCTTTGAACTTTTTATTATGTATGTTAGTCTGTTTTAGTATAATTTCCATAAGCAAAGGTGAGATTGGGAAAAATCCGGGGCGCAAATTGATGTTTTGGTAGTACTGGATGGTGGCTGTCTCGAGAACTTTTCTTCTGAATAAATTGTTTACTCTTTTTATTAGTGTGTCATTTTTAAAATCGAAATTGTGGTTGAATTCATTTCTGTGAATCACTAATGCATTTGTTAGATTATTATTAGTGATGGTGATAATGGAAAGCTCATTACTAAGCCTTCGTCCTGTCGAAATATGTCTGATCCCAATCCGAAGTGTGTTGTTTGTGTACAACGGCCGAAACCGCGTACAAATGACAACAAAGATGAGGACAATAGTCCGAATAACGTAAAGAGTGTAAATACTACTTCGGATGCGCGTTGTGGTGCAGTGGATATTGACTCGGAACGAGAAATCGGGGAGCCGAGTTCGAATTCCAGTTGATTTCCATGCATTCACTTTCGCGCAAATACCTTTAGGAAAGGTATTAATCCGTCTCTTCCCCCCAGTTATGGGTTAAATAACAAGACAGATTGGGTTCTATAGCCTTGGCTGGCAACCAGTCTACCGCAGAAAACAATGACAACCTACTGCGGGATATTCTTTTGCCAAGTCAGTCATGTCTCTTTCGAGACATGATCGCCCACGTGTGTATCCCGTATGGCACTTAAGTGACTGACTACTTCATCTCATATATATATACATATATATCACTATGCAGTGTGGGTATAGAAGAATCCAAAGGAGTATCCTGTATATACTGTGGTAAGATAAGTCTCTAAGAGAGCTCTAAAAAGATATGTATATAAATACATATAGAGCAAATATAAGAAAAATTAAGGCAGATACGTTATTTCATAGTAAATCGGAACTATAGGCCTATTTAAGGCGAACCATCATCAGCTTCCGTCTTTATTGTACAAAGAATTTTACCCGAATTCGTGTAAAATCCTTTGTACAATAAAGACGGAAGCTGATGATGGTTTGCCTTAAAAAGGCCCATACTTCCGATTTACTCTGAAATAACGTGTCTGCCTTAATTTTTCTTATATATATATATATATATATATATATATATATATATATATATATATATATATATTACAATAAATATCCATTAATTTTAGTTTATCTGGCAGACATGCCCCAATGTAATTTCAAAAGTAGAGCTGAAAATTAAACTCTCCAACAATGTTGAAATGAAACATCGATGTCTAATAAACAAGTCAGAGTCAGCCTAAAGAATATTTGTGTGAAGTTTGGCGAAAATCGGATAAAAATTGTGGATTTGTATAAAGGACATACAGACAGATAAACAGACACACACACAAACATCTTGCCTTTTATATATATATATATATTATCGATTTTCTGCACTATTGTAAGAACTGCAACCTTGAAACTTCTGAATATCGTTTCTTATGTCTTTGTTTATTAGCGTATCAAATTTGATTAAAATCGGACCACTCCTTCTATAACCCGATTTTTTCGATTTTCGATATTTATCGGGGGTACCTCGACACAAAACCTAGCTAAGAACACTCGCAGATGCTTATAGTACAACTGTGTAAATTTTCAAGAAAATCGGTTCAGCCGTTTCGGAGTCTACAGGTAACGGACACACACAGACACACACAGACACACACACGCGCAGACAAAGTTCCATCTATAAATAAGTTTAAATAGATTACACAACCATTGGATATACTGCTGGTGATCAAAAGAAAAGGGCGTGAGGTTAACTCATTAGCGACTAACATAATTTCTCAATTTGGCAATAGATTTCTTACTATCTACTCGCGTTCATTACTACGTTACGTTTTTTGTTTTGTTTTGTTTTTGTTTTTTGTTTGTTTTTGTTTTTGTTTTTTTTTTGTTTTTTGTTTTTTGTAACGTTAAACTGCAATGGCTCTGTTATCTTGTTAATAAATTTGTCAGTCGATGGCTGAGAAACTCAAGAAATATGCCTACATAGTTTGCGTCTAACCAAAATATGAATCTGATCCTCAATTTTTTTAAATATCGACTTTCCTAAAATAAATATTCCTTTCCCAAATCAACATACATGACTATAAAAACTGGCAAATGAAAACGGTTAAAATTAAAAGCTTCTAACGTTAAAATATAGAAAACATAAATTGATGCCTCGAACTAAAATAATATACACAATAATTACATAGCAAAAAAATTGAACAACAACAATAACAACAACTACTCACTTTTGTATTTTAGATATTAGATCACATCACTAAGCATCCTTCATAGTTTACCTTGACTTTCAGTTAGACATAAGAATATTTTTGAGCGTTCTTAAATTTAATAATTTTGAAAACCTAACCATACCTGTTGAAAACTAAAATTTTTACATTTGCCTTGATAAAGTTCATTAGAGGACGAAACTTGTTGGTTAAATTAAATTTTTAATTTTTTCTTTATCTATATTGTCTTTTTATAGACATATTTTTAGTTATATCTAAACTTTTACGTATCTATATATACATGTGTGTGTGTGTGTGTGTGTGTGTGTGTGTGTGTGTGTGTGTGTGTGTGATTTGCCCTGGTGCCAGTGGTCGTTGTCCTTGTCGAGGTTAAATCCAAGATTTCGAATGCTGATTTACAGAACAAGCTTATTTTAAAAGGAAGTGGGATGTGCGTTGTGGTGCAGTGGATATCGGCTGGGAACGAGTTATCGGAAAGCCGAGTTCGAATTCCAGTTGAATTCCTTGCATTCACTTACGCGCAGATACCCTTGAGAAAGATATTAATCCGTTTCTTCCTTCCAGTTGTGGGTTAAATAACAGGACAGATTGGGTTCTATAGCCTTGGTCGGCAACCAGTCTACCGCGGAAAGCAATGGCAACCTACTGCGGGTTAATCTTCTGTCAAGTCAATCATGTCTGTTTCGAGTCATGATCGCCCAAGCGTGTATCACGTATGGCACTTAACTGACTGACTTATCGAGTGAAGGGACAGCACCCAGTTCCCAGAATTTGGCTTTCAGCCGGGCTAAACTGATTTTGGTCAATAATAAAAGTCGGTTTTCACCTGGACATTAAAAGACACTAGGCTGATGAAATACACACAATTTTTTTTTGTTTTTGTTTTGTTATGTCTTTTTCGGACAATGTTAAAGTTTTCACTCGTAGGATGAGTAAGATATACATCTTACTCATCCTCCGAGCAAATGAATTTTGCCCACCAGTATCGAATATCACCGATGACGGATCGCAGGGGTAATGCTTAAGTTTGAGAGCTGACTTAAAATCTTAATTCTTTCTTCATTTTTTTTTCTCTCTCTCTTATTATTCTTGTGACAAACAACCCGGTGCATTTGATGTTTTTTTTTTGTTTTTGTTTTTTGTGTTTTTGTTTTGTTTTTTTGTTTTTTGCTGTTGCTGTTGTTGTCATTGTTTTTATTTTTTAGACATTTCATATACATCAAAGTACATAATTATCCCAATCAATATGCGTATATATGAAAAATTTTCCCTGAGTAAATAAAATAAAACGCACCCATTAAACATTCGCCGGAGACGACGACAAAGTTTAGTGTCATCTTCATTATATCCACCGACATCGCCTCTCACCGTGATAAATCTTGCTGTCGAAACTTCTTAGTTTTTCTTCTTTTTACTCCTTTTTCCTGTTCCTATTATTTATTTACCTATTTACTTATTTATTCTCATACGTAGTTTGAATTATGTTATCATGTATGCATTAGCGCGTGTGTAGATCCACTGTTTTACAGCGTTTCTCATATGATCACGCGCATGCGCGCAAAGATGTTGTAAAAGAGGAGCCCGTTTTAGCAAATGAGATGATATGCGTTAAGTACAAAAAAATGCTCAATCTTCAAACCGAATTTTTACTGCAGTAATATTTATCAGTAGTGAAATTACGATATTAGATTTAGGAAAATAGATATATTAATCATTAACAACCAGGGTTTAGACTATTTCATTTACTTATGTAAATATAAAATTATTCCTTGTAAATAAGCAATCTAATAAATATGTAGTGTTTAAGAATGCTGGATATGACGATAAACTACACTCGACAGAATGATAAGAGGTTTTGTGGAGCGTGGAACCACTTCATAATCGCTGTTGTTCCCTGGCCCAGGGTGGTAGCACCTGTTAGGATCCTAGCTATGGATAAATAGTAAACCTCAAATAAAAACAAAATAATGTGAAAGTCTAAAAGTATATTTTTATAGCAAATTTACCAACAATACCTAGTTATAGTTAAACGACCAACAATACCTATTTATAGCAAAATGACTGTGGGATAGGAAATTAAGAATTAAAATCAACCTTCTTCACTTTTACAAAAAATCACAATGACGTGTAAAATCCTGGTTTTCCCCAAATAGAAAAAGGATTGACCATGTGCTTAAAGAAAAAGTCTAAACCGGATTCCGCAAGTACATGTTAAATTGATATTCTGACCAATGGAAGCGGTTGACAAGACCCAAAAGATTTTACGATCCAGTGCAAAATTCTAAAGGACTATATAAATAGCTTCGATCAGCATGTCAGAGTCAGTTAGATGGAAGTAGCAGAGACAACAAGCTAAAATGTAGCGGAAGAAGCTTCAAGTGACCCGGACATTGTCCTCTTTCTCCTTCTTTCTCGTGTGCTGATTCATTTTACTTCTCCTTCTCCATTCAAAGACATTCATATCAAACAAACGCTCATACGTACGTACGCATAAACTCTCTACAACAAATTGCTACTACGATTATTTCTTGATACCCTTAACTTTCTAATTGAACATTAATTTCTACCCCAATTCATGTTATCCTTTGCATTAATAAATTTCTATTTTAACTTGCAACTTTTATTCTTACGCTATTCCACACTATTCCACACAATTCCACACATTCCAACCTGCCGACAACCAACCTTCTAATGAAAACATTCTGATAATTCTGATGATTATAATTCTGCATAAAACTTGTAAGCTGTAGGGAGTTCGGTTATGTATGACACAAGACCTAAAAAATAAACATTAACCATCTCCCTATAGCTTCATGACCAAAAATACATTTTATCTTTACTTGAAGTCTGGCTGGTATAAATGTTGAACATTGCAGAGATTTAAAACTAAAAGTAAATGTGAGATGAGTGATCTTCGCTTATTATGGATAGTCTAATGCGATCAGTCTGTCCTTATGAATTGAACAAAGGATTCAGTTTAGAATTTAGAGAAGGTCGGAAAAAAGCAGGGAGAGGGGACATAATTATTTGGATATATAGGTGAATTAGTAAGTTCCGTAGCCTAACATAGGATTAGATTATAGGTTTTATTTGAAATTTTATTCATCAGTTACCAAAAATGGAGATTATATTGAAAAAAAATTATGTAAAATAAATATGTTTTATCATTAGAAATTATTGATGCTTCCATCTGGCATACTGGCCTTTTATGCAAACTGCGGAGCTATGGTATAACTGGACATTTGTTTGACCTAATCCAGTCATTCCTCTCTAACCGCACATTGAATGGACATGCCTCCCAAAACTACCATACGAACGCTGGCGTCCCTCAAGGCTCTATCCTAGGTCCCACGCTCTTTCTGATCTACATTAATGATCTCCCCAATGCCATTAGATCCCAAGTAGGCATGTACGCCGATGACTCCGCAATTTACTCTCGCCTCGATCATAAACCCGGTGTGGGCGACAAAGCGAACCTCGCTGCCGAGCTTGAAAAGAACCTCCAATCCATAGTGGACTGGGGTAGGAAATGGCTCGTAAATTTCAATGCTATCAATTAACCACCATAGACAATCTCTACCTCCCATTAGCATGGAACAGGCTCGCCTCCCAGAGAGTTAAACACTACGCCTCCTTGGCATTACACTCTCAGCGGACCTCAAATTGAATGACTATATCGAATCCATTGCTAAATCCGCCGCTATGAAAGTTGGTTGTCTGTGCAAGGCCCGGAAGTTTTTCCCGCCTGAATCTATCCTGCACATATATAAATCTACCATCCGCCCGTGTATTGAATACTGCTGCCACATCCGGTCGGGTGCCCCTGCTACTCTCCTCGGGCTTCTTGACAAAATACAACGAAGAATCTGTAACGTAATCGATACTGACTTGGCAGACCGGCTGCAACCACTCTCTCACCGGCGTGACGTGGCTTCCCTGTGCCTCTTCTATAAATACATTCACGGCTTCTGCTCCGATGAACTTAGATCATTGGTGCCACCTATGTATGAATTTACACGAGATACTAGATTAGCAACTAGATCCCACCCTTTTACAGTGAAACAGATAAGATGTAACCGTAATTTCACCTCCAACAGCTTCTTTTCTCGCGCTTCCCGCCTGTGGAATTCCCTTCCACATGTCTGCTTTCCCGACAGCTACAATCTCCAGGAATGTAAATGTAAGGTCAATAGACACCTCCTATCACACTAATTTGCATCTATTCTTCCAACACTCTCACCATCTACCCAACCCTCATTCTCAGTATCCTCACCCGTCTACCACTCTCCTTCTGACATTTCCTATATCCAACCATCCTTTCTTACCACTTTCCCCCTATGTAACCCCCTGCGCAATAGTGGCAGTGGAATTCCTTGCTCGGAGTGAAGTGATTATTAAAAAAATCGCTTTACGAACCTATTCCTGATATTTCTACAATCGTAGATTGCGAGCAAAACAAGAATTTGCAAGTGATCTACTGCTCTGGATACCTAGCCATGGTGCAAGACTGGATGGTCACTCAGCAACCACTTATATCAACTATGTAGAAACATATGATGCTATTCTCATGATCTTCCGACCTCGATGCGACACCGTGATGGGTGATGTAATAGACTCATGAATGCCCGAGTTAGCTTTTTATATTCATATGTATATAGTTGTGTATTTAGGCAGCAATCGTTCTTTAATACATGTTTCGTTAAACAACAATACTCACAAGTTAACTTTATTTAGTTATTTTTCATGTTTTTATTGCATGTGTACATGTGTCTTAACGCTTCACCGTGTAGTGTGAATAATTGTAAATGAAAATAGAATGGTTCTTTTCTTAATACTGCACAATAACATGAGCATCAAATGAATTTATAAAGAATTAATAATTACATATATTGCAGTTTCATCAAAGAAAGAATGAAGAAAATTCAGTGTTGTTCGGACAAGTTCATTTTTTTCTTCATTGCCTTGTAAAATTTTGCATAGTAATAATAACAAAAAACCATGCTATTTTCATTTAGAATTATCCACTTAGCAATAAATACTAAAAATATTATAGAATACATAATTGCTTTTAAAACCTGGGGTGGCCTAATAATTATGGCCGGTAGTGTATCTGTCAACTACATCCTTGCCGGCCATCGCCTTCCGAGCCGGTTGCCGTCTGTAATTTTTTGTTTTGTTTTGTTTTTGTTTTTTTCACTTTGTTGACATCATCTATAGCTGAATATATCTGTCAACCACCCTTTTCCTTTGTTGACCTTACCTACGGTTGAATGTGCCTGTTAATTATCTCTGTCGTTCAAGGTAAGATATTACAACTTACAACCGTAAAACAATATTTAATGATCACTCATTTTTTAACTTAACTGGGGTTGCCACATTGTGCTGTTTTAAGTGCAGCTAAACAAATACCTGTATGTATCTAGAGTGTTCATGAGGATTAATCAGGTTGAATTTAGTTTCCGTTTATATATTTGTGGGCTTTAAATCAGTACAATGTTCTATAGTTGAAAAATAAACATTTTAAAGCTCAAGACTAAATCGGAAAAATAAGGGAGGTACTGTGGCAGATACTGGTGTAATATATCAGTTCGATATATGTGCTATACCAGCTCGACGTAGCAGAGCGACGTAGGCTGTACAATTTGCACACCAATGTTGATGATCGGCTTGAAATATAACGACGGACAACGTGTGTACAAAAATATATTCGATTAGTCTATTCTCTGCAATGTGACGATTGTTTGTAGAGGAGTAGTCAGAAGAACACGCACATACGAGGGAGTGACGGCTGGAGTTGTCTTTCCGTGAGTTCTCTTTGCATCCCTAGCTTCTCTGCTCTGACGTCTGTCAGTCTCCCGGCCCGGGAAAACCCGGTCTTATATATAAGTTCACGGTCTTATATATAAGTTCACGTCTAGCTTCACCCAATTGCGTCATTCCCGGGCAAGCCTAATCACCAATTGTTGTCTTTGGCCAGTTGTATTTTGACGTAATCACATTATCATTTATTTCATTGTTTCTGACAACCAAAACATATTTCTCTATGCATCGTTTTATAACCCAAAATAATTTAATGTAAATTGTATTCGCTTCTGACCGAATAATTTAATTAAACTATTTCTATTGTTTATATTTTGTGACCTTGAAAACCGGCGTTGTTTCCACAATACACTGTTTATTTTTGTTTTTGCATTCCAGCTTCTACTGAAATCATCGCGTGTTATTTTGCTCCTTCGACAGAAATAAATTATTTTCAAGTTCAATTATACTCTGTTGGTCCCCAGAATACATAACACTGTGATATTCTACCTAGTTAGTGGAAAGAGCTCGCTTGCTTTAAAAATCAGAGTTCCAAATACCGACTTCTGTCACATGAATTATAATTATCTCATCCACGAAGTAAATTTGAATCGCATGTTTTTTACTATCAGATACTGGGCTAATTTCATTCGCCTGTAAAACAATGTTGTCGAGATAGATAGATAGATAGATAGATAGATAGATAGATAGATAGATAGATAGATAGATATGAACTGGGATAGATAGATAGATAGATAGATAGATAGATAGATAGATAGATAGATAGATAGATAGATTCAACACTACATGGTGACTGTGAGATTAATGATTCAATGACATATTCACACTTAGTCATAAAGATTCTAGTAAAGCGGAAAAATTAGTCATGATGTAGTGTTGATTCCGACGTGTACATTGTCAATATGAAACACACTGTCGATATATATATATATATATATATATATATATATATATATATATATATATATTGTTGTATCGTCTAGGTAAATTATACATAGAGAAGAATGGGAGTGCTTAATATATTTATTCAGCACAGTCTCCGATACTAACGAATATATACAAAAAATACAGGACAATAAGTTACAAAAAATTAACAAGATAAACTTACGAGCAAAAAAGAGGAGGGTCTAAATGGTGAATAACAGACGAAGTAAATCCCTCCAAATATTAATCTGCTCGTCGCAACTTATTAAAAACTACCCTTTAAATACTTACTCGTAGATTATATCAGGCTATGAACCACTCCATCGCTTAGAGTGCTGAAGGGGTGTTAGCTACTCTACAACACACACACACGCATATATATATATGTGTGTGTGTGTGTGTGTGTGTGTGTGTGTGTGTGTGTGTGTGACGGGTGTGTGTTTTCTTACTCTCTTAGAAATGTTTCAATAAAGAAGTTATACATTTGTTACATAATTACTACATTATCTCGTAAACGAGTTCGTTATTTGATAATAACATCATCAACCAACACAATAAAACGCACTAAAGCCTGACAAATGCCTATAGATAATGCAAATGTATTATATCATATAATTTGTAAAAATAACTATAAATATGAAAAGCCTTAACTCTAAAACGGAAGCAACCTCGTATTGAATAAAATGTAATTCTGTTTAGAAACAAACATATTAAATAGGTTTGGGGTAATATTTATAAAGCATAAAATAAATGAAAACGTTAACCGCTTTTTTAACAAAACATACTTTATTTTGACGATGCGTTATGAAAGCTAAAAGTGCTCAGAATTGAAAAACCTATTTATATAAACTCAATAGTGATGTCAATAAATTCTTCTGAAATAATAAAAGTCATTTTAAAATCCTTATATATATATGTAATTTTCCGAAATTATACGGAAATTTACGAAACTGACATTAGTTAAAAATTTGAATTTTTATTTGTTTAACATTAAAAAAATAATAATGTTAAATAAATAAAAATTCATATATATATATATATATATATATATATATATATATATAGAGAGAGAGAGAGAGAGAGAGAGAGAGAGTGAGAAATACTCGATATCGATATGTAAAGTCACAAGTTTATTCGCCTGAAGAGAGTCAACGAGTCAACTTTGAACTCGAAACAAGTGTAGTGATGCAAATACCATTACAGACACTTAATATATCATACAAAAAGCAAGTTATATTAATAACAATAACAATAAATCTACACTTTAAACAAAACGTTTACGGCTTCTCAAACATTTTCATATCATTCACTAACATACGCGGTATCCGCACTAACTTTTATAGCGTAGAATCATTCCTCCAAACTAACTCACCTGATATCTTAGCCCTACGTGAAACTAACCTTGACCCTTCTATCCCCTCCACTGAATTTTATGTTCCTGGCTACCTTCCCCTCTTCAGGAAGGACTCCAGTGTCCATATGCATGGGCTTGGTGTATATGTCAGCGAACACCTCCCCCTAGCTAGAGTAACATCTCTTGAATCCCTGGACTAGTCTTTCATGTGCTTCCGTGTCTCACTTCTAAGCTCAGTGAGCTATCTCTTCTTCCTCTACCGCTCCCCCTCCTCCTCTGACTGTTCAGTACTTGACAGCATCTCTGACAATATCGACAAGGCCATTTCTTCTCACCCATCTACCCATATCTTCGTGTTTGGTGACTTTAACGCCCACCACACTAAGTGGCTGGAAAACTCTGTCACCGACCCTGCTGGTGTCCACACCATTAATTTTTCAATCTCCCAATCCCTTACGTAAGTGGTGGATTTCCCCACACGTTTCTCCAACAGCCCTAACAGAAGGGACTCTTTACTAGACCTCTGCTTCACTTCCATCCCAAATTCTTGCACCACCAGACAGCTCTGCCCTCCCTCTCGGAAATTCTGACCACGCCGTAGTTTCTGTCAACATCTCTTTCCACTCCACCCCTACCCAAGTAACCCAAACCCAGACCAACAGAATATCCTACTGCGATCAAAGAGCAGACTGGGATTCGTTCCGTGACTTCCTCTGCGACGTCCCTTGGAACAATGTTTTTAGTCTTCCCGTCGAAGACTGTGCATCAGAGGTCTCCTCCTGGGTTAAGGCTGGCATCGATGCTTTCATCCCTGCCAGGAAATTTCAGCTTAAATCCCATTCGTCTCTCTGGTTCTCGCCCACTTGCTCGGCCGTCATTACCCACCGGAATCACTTCTTCCGGCTTTATCGTAGCCACGCGTCGGACCAAAACAGGCGCCTCTTCGCCTCAGCTCGTAATAAGCGTAAAAAGGTACTTAGCGAAGCTAAGATGCTGTTTGCTGCCAGATTGAAGCAACGCATAGCATCCTCTAAGTTCAGCGCCAAAGACTACTGGCGCCTCTGTAAAACCGTGCTTAACGAGAGTAAGTCCTCAATACCCCCACTAATCAACGAGTTTGAGGTCCTCACCTCCTCAGCGGACAAGGCTGAATGCTTTGCCCGTAGATTCTCGATCAACTCGTGTCTGGATTCGTCTGGAGCCTATACACCCGACTTCCCACCTAGAACAGAGGCCCAATTTAATGACGTCCACATCACTCCCTCGCTGATTTCTATCATAATCTCAAAACTTGACCCTCACAAAGCGTGCGGCGGGGACGGAATCCCTATCATAGTCTTGAAGAAATGTGCCCCTGAACTCTCCTCTGTCCTTTCTAAACTCTACAACCTCTGCCTATCTTCCTCCTGCTTTCCTGCCTGTTGGAAGTCTTCTTCTGTGGTTCCAATATTTAAGAACACTGGAGAACCCTCGGACCCCGCAAATTACCGCCCTATCAGCCTTCTTCCGATCTTTGGCAAAGTGTTCGAAGCCATTATCAACGCCGAATTCGTTCAACATCTCACAGCCCACAGGCTACTCTCGGACAAGCAATATGGCTTCCGCTTCACAAGGTCCACTGCTGATATGCTAACGACCATCACCGAGTATATATACCGGGCTCTCGACAAGAATGGTGAAACGCGAACCGTAGCCTTGGACATATCTAAAGCGTTTGACAGAGTATGGCATGCCGGCCTTCTACGGAAAATGCGAAGCTACGGCATAACTGGACTTTTGTTGGGCCTAATCCAGCCATTCCTCTCTAACCGTACTTTGAAGATGGTACTAAACGGACATGCCTCTCAGAACTATCCTTCAAACGCGGGTGCCCCCCCCCCAGGCTCCATCCTAGGTCCTACGCTCTTTCTAATCTACATCAATGATCACCCCGATGCCATAACATTCCAAGTAGTTATGTACGCCGATGATGCCACAGTTTACTCTCACCTCCATCAAAAATCTGGTGTTGGTGACAAGGCGAACCTCGCTGTCGAGATTGAAAAGGATCTCCAAACCGTGGTGGATTGGGGTAAGAAATGGCTCGTAAAATTCAATTCTTCCAAAACGAAGCTGCTGTCAATTAACCACCACAGACAACCGCACCTCCCCCGCATTAGCATGGAACAGGCTTGCCTCCCAGAGAGTAAAACACTACGCCTGCTTGGCCTGACACTTTCAGCGGACCTCAAGTAGAATGACTACATCGAATCCATTGCTAAATCCGTTGCTATGAAAGTTGGCTCTCTGTGCAGGGCCCGCAAATTCTTTCCGCCTGAATCTATCCTGCACATATATAAATCTACCATCCGCCCGTGTATTGAATACTGCTGCCACATCTGGTCGGGTGCCCCTGCTATTCTCCTCGGGCTTCTTGACAAAATACAGCGGAGAATCTGTAATGTGATCGATACCGACTTAGCTGACCGCCTGCACTCACTCTCTCACCGGCGTGACGTGGCTTCCCTGTGCCTCTTCTATAAGTACTTTCACGGCTTCTGCTTGGATGAACTTAAATCTCTGGTGCCCCCTAGGTGTGAATTTGCACGAGATACTAGATTGGCAACTAGGTCCCACCCCTTTACAGTGAAACCGACGAAATGTAACCGCAATTTCTACTACAACAGCTTCTTTTCTCGCACTTCCTGCCTGTGGAATTCCCTTCCGCATGATTGCTTCCCCGACGGCTACAACCTCCAGGAGTTTAAATGTAAGGTCAATAGACACCTCCTAACACGCTAACTCGCAGCCATTCCCTCCAACACTCTCCCTACGTACCTCCTAACTCGTCTATCACCCTCCCTCTGACATTTCCTATACCCAATCGCTCTATGTAACCCCCATGCGCTATAGTGGCAGTGGACTGCCTTGCTTGGGGTGATATAATTAAAATATATATATATATATATATATATATATATATATATATATATATATATATAATTACTCACGCCCTGTATTCTCCAACTGTGGAGTATGAATCCAGGCCCATAAAACCCTAGGTATTGCTGCTGTCGTTTCTCTGCCCCATAGTTTTTTATCGGGTGAAGTTACTAGCATGATTGTCAAACCTGTTCTGAATTCAATCTTTCTTTCTCCTAGATTGCTTGCCAACCAAGGCTGAAGAAACCTTTCTTTGCTACTATTTAATCCTTAGCTGACGAGAGAAGAGATAATTTCACACTTTTTCCAAGGGTATTTACATGAAACTGAATGTAACGCACTCGAGTGAAATCTGAACTCGTCTTGCCAAATTCTCGTCTCGTGTCGCTAACCATAACACCAACTGCACACCTATATGTGAGTGTACACGTGTATTAATGTACTCTTCGGAAACACGTTACTAATAGTGCTCTTGGTACAGTTTTCATTAGACAGTGTACTGGGGTGCTTGCGTGCTTTCTAAAGGGAAACATCTTTATTATTTCCCGAAGGCCTATCTCAATAGATTTTGTCCATTAACTTTCAATTTTCTGGCTTAAAATGATGATTGTCAGGATGTTTGTGTTCACGTCTTACTGTTGACCTCATTTCTCCCCAGACGAAAAAATCGTATAGGAACATTACCGGTACTAAATATACTCTTGTTGCAACTGACAGATGTCACATTCAAGCCAATTCTCGAGGTCAATTATCGAAGTCGTTTAAGATGGTCAAAACACGCTGTCAGCTGTTGCTATAGCGCTGATATCAGCAGGACACAGTCTGCATCTAACCTTGTTTGTTTTTTGTCAACGTTTTAACATTTTATACAAGTTTATATTGTCCTGATTTTTGCCTAACTTCCCAGATCTAATTGCTTACATAATCAGCCATTCTACAACAGGTGTTGTTTGATACGCTACCAATTGTCCTTTTTTATTCATGTGTTTCTGTATCTCTTCTTGAAGTTGTATAATCAATATCCGGTCTTACTTCAATGCACTGTCCCACCTTTTTCTTTTCAGTACAGCCACGGAAATCGTCATCTTTCTCTTCTTGGGATTGGCACTCGTGGAACCAAAACATGAATGGCACACTGGATTCGTTTTGTGGACACTGTTTTTATGTTTGTTTTACCGTTTTCTGAGTAAGTTTTTCTCAGTCTTAAACTGTTTATTATCTTCAGATTTTTTCTTCTTTTATTATGCATCCTTGAGATACTTGTATAAATAAAG
This sequence comes from Ascarosepion bandense, assembly GCA_037127315.1. Taxonomy (NCBI): domain Eukaryota; kingdom Metazoa; phylum Mollusca; class Cephalopoda; order Sepiida; family Sepiidae; genus Ascarosepion; species Ascarosepion bandense. The sequence continues at coordinate 413,438 of JBBBDQ010001092.1, forward strand.
TATGCGTCGTTCTCAATCAATATTTGCGGGCTTGCATATTAAAAATAGGTAGATTACAGCGCATAATAAACCATAAAGGATCAGATAATCTAGAATTAAGATTGGCTAATACTGGTGACCCGTAAACATTTTAATTTTAATTCGGAATTCTTCCTCTTTAATGCTAAACTCTGCTTATCACCATTATTATTATTATTATTATTATTATTATTATTATTATTATTATTATTATTATTTCCTTTGATTTCTCTTATATTCTCTTTTCCTTCCGGGTCCAAACCAGATACTTAAAATCAGAAATGCCATCACAACATTTTTGTCAAAAAAAAGATAAAAGACAACTTAAGACGACACATTGTTTTTTATAGATTATTGTATTTTGATAGTTTTTTGTTTTCTTCTGTTTTGTTTTTAAAATAGATACCTCCAATTAATTTTCGATAACTAACTTTTAAATTGAACTTTTTAAAATAAAAATGTTTTCTTGAAAGTTTTATTTTAGCTAAATGATTAAATTCACTATTTCTAGTAAGCAAAATACTCTGGTGTATTTCAAAAAGAAATTATATTGATTAGAATCTAAAATTTTGAGATTATTTTTTAATATTTCAATTTTTCATCCATTTTTTAGCAATCGACACATTTGTAAACAAAAGTTAATTCTCGGTTTTAAAAATCTTGCAAAAATAATTTATACATATGTGACACACTATTTTTGAAAAATTAGCAAATGTAATACTAAATTAATCTGATTTACACAAGTATTACTTATTTATAGCATGAAATTTAGACTACAACTATTTCTTAAACAGAATTGAACCTTTTTTAACTTTTCCACCATAATTTAAATGCGTTGACATATTGATAGCTGAGATAAGATAGGTGTATGGCGATCACAAGTAACATAATTGTATAAATGTTTTCCTGTAAGGGGAAGAAACCCTAAAACACATGGTCTTTTAATGTACACATAGAAATTATCATATAAAAAATTTTTAAATACACAAAAAAATTTTTATTATTTTACGAAGGCACGACGATTTGTATTAAACTTTTTAATTATTGATTAGGAAATGTAATCTTCACTTAATAAGTTTATACATTAACAACAACAAATCATTGTAGTATGTTTAAGATATTTTTGAAACTTTAAAAATTATTATAATTGAAAAAGATGAAAATAATTCTTTTAAAATTTCATTATTAATCGAAATATTTTTTATTCGCCTATAATGTTCTTAATTTATATTATTTATTAAAGCAATTAAAAGCTTATCAAATTAAATAATGTCAGATTTATATTGCATTTTTTATTTTGCTACTCGGATCATGATTTTTTAAAATAAAGGCAAAATATTTCCAAAAAATAATAGATGATTTACTTTTCCCAATGAGTCCTGCGTTTAATTAATAAAACCAATTTCCGCAACAAAATTTAATTTCTTAAAATTTTATGAATTTAGGTGGAGGGCGAGTGACAGTTGTAAAAAGAAATATTTTCATCAATATTTTTTAATAATGATTTCAAAAATAATTTCATTCATCTATGAATAAGTTCTGAAAGTTTCATTAAAATCTAACAATTATTTGATTTTTGTAAGAATTCACAAATTAATGTTTGTCACCGAAAAAAAAACTGAGTTATGTAATATTACACGTTTTTCATTGTAAAATCTCGTAACGATTTGTTTACACGCTAACTAAAATGAAAACAAGATTTTTACCAAAATTTCGAACATACTACAAGAGATTGAAATTTTTTTTTAAATATTAAAAAATATTTTGATCTTTCCTCTTAATGATAACATAAATATTTTGATCTTTCCTCTTAATAATAACATAAATATTTTCCTCTTAATGATAACATAAATATTTTGATGAAAAGTTCCTTTTTATTAAGTTTGGGGCCTTTTTTATTCATACTATACTGTTTTTTAGCGATTTAGTGGAGGTAACTATTTTAAAATTTTCAAAAATACATTAGTCTACTGAAACTGACATGTCAATAAAAAAGTTGGTTCTTATTTTCGTGGTCTTTGATCACGATGTCTGCGCGAATAGCTTTTACTGTTTTGTCTTTTTGTCTTGTAAAATCCCATAAAATTTATTATTATTAACAACTAAACTTAAGAGAAAAGAGTGATTTAATAAACGAAAAAGAAAAGTCATTGTTTGACAATGCTCAACAATATTTTCGACAGTTTGTCTGTGCTCTTCAAGTTATCTTTAAAATTGTATACAAATAAAAAATAATTAAAAATCTACTAAAATGATAAGTCTTTGTTTAAACGTTGCTTGTCATGAAAAACACGACTTCACTGGTAATCGAGGCGTGAAAACGATTGAAATGCAACCAAAGGGAAATGTTATTTATTTTTTTACAATTTTTAACATATCTTGAAGAAGGCTGACATCCTATTGATATATTGTTAAACATCATCAAACACTGTCTTTTATTTTCCTATTCTCAAATCACGCCCTTCTATAAATGTTGCAAATATTGAAAAAGTTACATCGATCGTTTTGTTTATTATTATTATTATTATTATTATTATTATTATTATTATTATTATTGCCACATTCTTCAGATGCCTATGTCGTAACAAAATTTGTTAGCTGTCCATATTTGTATATAAATCGTACAAATAACTTTATCATTGAATATCTAAACTTATTTATAAATGGAACTGTGTGTGTGTGTGTGTGTGTGTGTGTGTGTGTGTGTGTCCGTTACCTATAGACTCCAAAACGGCTGAACCGATTTTCTTGAAAATTTACACAGTTGTACTATTAGCGTCTGCGAGTGTTCTTGGCTAGGTTTTGTGTCGAGGTACCCCCGATAAATATCGAAAATCCATAATCGAATAGTCGGGTTATAGAAGGAGTGGTCCGATTTTAATCAAATTTGATACACTCATAGACAAAGACATAAAAAACGATATTCAGAAATTTCAAGGTTGCAGTTCTTACAATAGTGCAGAAAATCGATAATATATATATATATAAGCTTTCATTATACCCGAGCAACGCCAGGCTATACAACTAGTTTCAAATAAATGTCGATTTCGTGATTTAATCATGCCCATTGGTTCTATGTTTTTATACAGAATTATTGTTAAAACAGTTATAAATAAGATGTGTGGTATAAATGAAAAAACAGGTGGAAAGAAGAAAAGATTATCAGAATAAGGAGGATAACGATTGATCAAATTTTTTTGATGTGGTTAGGAGTGTAATGTTCAGGGAAGCATCAACATGTGTGTCTTTTCCAAAAAGCAGCGGTTCTTCAGCTTTATTTTTACATTTGAAATCCGGAAGAAATGAGGGAAGATTTAACTCAATAGAAATAGCATAGCATGTCTTAGATGGAAAAGTCTAAACTAGTGGAACTAGAGAATGGTGTTCAACTGAACATTAAATATGGTATTAAAGGTAGAGGTGCGATAGGTTAGTGACGTTGGATCTGTGGGGAAGGGTATAGAGTTTTTATTATTGAAATTCACTCAATACAAGTCTTAAGAATCACTCATAGTAGAGTGTTACTGAATTAGGTGTGTGAAATGAATGAAAGAAAAGGCAGAAAGAAGTGAAGATTATGATGGTAAGAAGGATAAATAGCGAGTGACCAATGACTTAGAGAAATTAAAATGTTAATCATTGGAGGAAGCATCCACTTGGGAGTTTCTTTCAGAAAATAACAGTTTTGGGGAAAAATGTTCTATGTAGAATTATCTCCTTACAGTTGAGATACACACGAAATGTAGATTATTCAGTTCCATAGGCATAGCGAGGGAAGTCCTAGTTATAAATTGTCAAGTGATTGAATAAAGAGTGCAACTCATCTAATTATTTGCCGTAGAAAAAGCCTTTAGTGTAGCGATAGGCAAGCAGCTTGTGGAGAAAGAGGCTGCAGAGTTGGAAATAATACCGGATTTTCTTGTGTATGATACTACTCTATAATAGCGGTAGTGTAGCGACAGGCTCGCATAGTTGCGTCTGTGGGAAATAGTAGAGTAGAAAATTGTCACCCCCCCCCTTTCAAATCCCACTCTATCAAGGCTAGAAAGTAAGAACTGAGCATCTCCAGTCGAAACATGCCAGCCGTACTTCATTTGTTGGCAAGAAAGATTAAAGATAAACCGGATCAGGAGCCAGGTGCTTTCAGAGGCAAATAGAATGAGCTGATCATTTTCCCAGTATTTTTAGCAATGAATTTCACTTAAAGTCTGGGGTGAACTTCAGTCAAGTTAAGTGCCATACGTGATCCATACGGAGCGATAAATCGGGGAGCCGAGGTCGATTTCCAGTTGAATCCATTGCATTCACTTACGCACAAATACCCTTGGGAAAGGTATTAATCCATCTCTTCCCTCCAGTTATGGGTTAAATGATAGAACAGATTGGGTTCTACAGCCTTGGTTGGCAACCAGTATACCACAGAAAGCAATGGAAACCTACCACAGGATAATCTTCTGCCCAGTCAGTCATGTCTCTTTCGAGACATGATCGCACAGAGTGTGCATCACGTATGTCAATTAACTGACTGACTGATCTGTCCGACACAAATACTGAAGTCGTAATATCACTAAAAAGTGTTAAAATCACATAAAATCATGATACTGTACTGTTGATGCTGACGTTCGACAGTTATCTACGTTCGTGATGTAAATAAACAAATTGAATATAAATATTAGTAAATCTAATATAAATTCACTTATTTTCTACTATCGCAAAATAATTTTAATAGCTGTATTTGTTATTTAACCTTACAAAATTATTTTATAATACCTTAGAGCAAACCACATTCACAAATAAAGAGTCCGCGATGTACTATAAAGATTGCCAAATTATAAACATCTACATTTACAAGTATATACGTGCATGCATTCACAAATTTTTTAATATTTTTTTCTGTACTACATTATAATTAAAAACTAAAATTTATTTGTTTATAAGCTTAAAATAGATTTTTATTGACCATATATTGTTAAAAATCCATCTATAAATAAAACGCAGAACTGGAAATGATTATTTATGGTTTAGCTTAGTGACAAGTAAATTCAGAGACAAGTAAATTCGACTTAAGTCGTTTTTCGGCATATGTCGCTTCTCCTGGAACCAATTACTTGAGTCACGAGTAAGTTTTAAGCACAATGAGGCAGTTCAAATTTCTAGAACACATAATGAGGAAAGAATGCTTGGTGAATTTGATACTCGCAGAACATAATGAATGCAAAAGGAGCAGAAAGAAACAGCGAGTAATCTACCAAACGAGACTGTGAAAAGAATAGTAAGGGATCAAAAATTGCTTAGAGAATAAAAACTAGTAAAGAGCCATAATAACCTATGCCCATCAGAGGCACGACACATTTAATTGATTATTTTTTTTCTTTTTTACAATGAGGTGCACTTTGTACAACTCACGGGAGGCACTCGAGGTAGAGGGTTACAGAGTAAAAGGCACAGTTTATGCGAATAGTTGGGGAGGATATAGGTTAACCCTAGACTTGAATAGATAAAGTCTGTAGTGATTGGAGAAACATCCTCTTAGGAATTAATTCCACAAAGTAGTGGTTCGCGGGAAGAAGTTACTCGAGTGGAACTTACTTCTCATAAAAAGAATACGGAAGGGAATGAAGGTGGCTCGCTACAATGTGAGTGGTATGGCGAGTTCTAGCCGTGAAAGTTAGAACTGGAAGAATGCAGTTCATCCGAGCATTTTCCATGAAAGTAGCGATAGAGTAGTATGAGGCTTACCCAATCCCGCTTGGAAGAGAGGTATAGCACGGTGGAGAATAATTTGTCACCCACAAGGACGCGGAGATGCTTTTGGTCTCTGTCGGGACTGAGAAGTGAGGGCTGGGCAGCTCCTGCCTAAATAGGACGGCTGTGTTCCATTTGCGGTCTGATCTTGAAGCAGTTGGGAGATGGTTAAAGTTTATTGAATTTGCCATGTTTCGCACATAACCGAACTCTCTACAACTTCCAGGTTTTATCCAGAATTCTCAAAAGTTTATCAGCAGGTAGATTTGTGGAAGAATAAAAGTATACCTTTTGTATGTTTAAATAAAAATTTATTAATGGAAAAGAATAACATGAATTGGTAGAAGTTAATGTTCAATGAGAAAACAGTATTCAGAAGTTAAGGGTGTCAAGAGTTCATTGAAATGTTCGTAGTAGGCATTGCAAGAGTGAGTTTCTGTGTACGTAGGCAGGAATGTATGTATGTTTGTATGAGCGTTTAGTGTTGGGTAGGATTGTCTTTGAAGTTATCGCTCAGAGTGAATGGTGAAAAGAAAGGAGGTGAGAGGTGAAAGAGAAAGCTAGAGACAATAATAACGATCGCTTGACGTTGTCAAAGATACGTTTTAATTACGTTCGTCATCTTCACTCTCTGACGACGGTCGTCTTGTCCCGTCTTTTGTAACGGTTGTATGTCATTTGGGAATTCATTCCCGGATGTGATTCTGGCTTTTTTATTTTGTTTTTAGATGTTTCCTAGTTTTCTATTGACCGAAAAACATTTCGCGTCGAGGTGTGAAATTTCGCGAGTTTTGTGTGTACTAAGCAAAATTTGTAAATTCGAGAAAATTCTTTTTTTTCTAACAAAATCAATGAGTCAGTGCTTAGCATTTGAATTTTTAAATCTAGAACTTGTTTTGTTCACTACAATCTCTTATAAAAGTAGAGGGCAGCACGAGGGGTTTTTCCATTATTTATAGAAATATGCTTATTTGAACTCCTATTATATCTAATCCTGATTATCCTCTATCTAAAATAATATTTATTAAGAATTATCATACTAACCGTGAAAAGTAATGGGATTAGTTCCATATAGACCGGCACCTCTGCTTAGGATCAGCGTGTCTATGTGCAATAGTGTAATATCTATGTGCTTTGAATAAGTGTTACACACAGAAAATATATATGGATATATACTGCGTTTTATATATTTAGATGATTCTGATGAAGCCTTAATAAAAGTGAAACATGTTAACTTTATATACATTTTCTATTGGTTCTTTACCCTATCATTCTGTAGGATTCCGGTCCATATTTGAACTTTATTTGATCCCGATACATAGGTAGTTTAATAATTATTTGAAATGGAAAGCTTACCTTTATACGTCACAAGACTAAATTATAGGTGTGGTTAAGATCATCAATATCACTATATGTGCGTTGTGGTACAGTGGATATCGACTCGGAACGAGAAATCGGGGACCCGAGTTCGAATTCCAGTTGAATTCATTGCATTCACTTACGCGCAAATACCCTTGGGAAAGGTATTAATCCGTCTCTTCCCTCCAGTTATGGGTTAAATAACAGGACAGATTGGGTTCTATAGCCTTGGCTGGCAACCAGTCTACCGCAGAAAGCAATGGCGACCTACTGCGGGAAAATCTTCTGCCCAGTCAGTCATATTTCGAGAGAGACATGATCGCCCAAGCGTGTAACACGTATGGCACTTAACTAACTGACTGAACCCAAGCAAGCCAGAAATGTCATTGTTGCGCAGGAGGTTAACGCGAGAGAATAAAAAAGATACAGGGATGTTGAAAAAAAGATAAGAGAAGGGTGGGAATCAAATAGATAAAAGATAGCGATTGACGTTGCATTTAAACTTTTAGAGATTGTAGCTATCAGAAAAGCAAACAAATGGAATTGAGTTTCACAAACGGGAAGTGCGAGAAAAGAAACTGTTAAAGTAGAAGAGACGGTTACATTTATTTATTTCTACGGTAAAAGCGTGGAACTTTAATGCTAATCTAGTAGCATGCATAAATACATGTGGTTGGGGGACCAGGTGAGAAAAGAGCAGTTGCCATGAAAATACTAGTAGAAAAGACAGAGAGAAGCCATATCCATCGGTGAGAAAGTGACTAAAAGTGAGCTGCCAACTTGGGATCGATTTTATTGCAGACCCTCCTTTAGATTTTGTCAGAAACTCCAAGATGAATAGCAGAAGCACCTGACCAGATATGATAACAGTATTCAATGCACAAATAAATGGTAGATTTGTATATGTGCATAATGGTTTCTGACAACAAAAAAAACTTCCTGGCTTGACACAGTGACCCAACCTTCTTAGCAGAAGATGTAAATGTAATCGATCCTGACCCGACATCTTAACTTCAGTCACTTTCTCACCGGCGTGCTATGGCTTCCCTCTGTCTTTTCTACAAATATTTTGATTTTGTTGAGAACATCAAGACGAATAGCAGGAATACCCGACCAGAGATGGCAACAGCATGTACAGACGAATAGTAGATTTATAAATATGCAAGAAAAAATCCTAAGACCTGAAATATTCATAAAAATTGACAACTGCATGATTTTTTAAAGATTTGTTAAATATATGCAATCATTTCACCGCAAACAAGACGACATGTGATCAGGTTACCAGGAAAAAAAAAGCTCATCAGAGCAGTTACCATGAAAATACTTGTAGAAAAGACAGAGGGAAGCCACATCACGTCGGTGAGATATTGACGGAAGGCGGGCTGCCAAATTAGGATCGATTATATTGCAGATCCTCCAATTAAATGCCTAGGGCAGTGTTCGGTAACTTTTGTAAAGTGAGGGCCAAAAAGCTATGTAGAATCATGGAGGAGGGCCAAACAGCTATGGTTCCAGTTTCATGAAGAAGAGCCATGTTATTAAACATATGAATAAATTTTCTATGTGTTTGAAGAAAGCAAGTATTCAATATAATTTAATATCTGACAGGAATTTCGTTAAAAAAGATTGCATCTTAAAAATAAATGTTTCATAAATCAGTACTGAAAAAAAGATTCCATTAAAGTCGGTTGAAAATACTATTTTATATTCATTTAAAAGTGCCCACTCACGAAAGCAATTTCACAGAAAAAGTTAAAGTGAGGCCGTACGATAATTTTGGCGATCCCTACAAAATAAAAAATAAAAGTAAAACACATTCTCCAGGTAAAAAGAAATAAATTTCTAAATTTCGACGCAATATATTCAGACTATCAACTGTCACTTTGGTTTGGTTTACCTATATTTATATTGTGTTCAGGATTAGGTAGCGGGCCGGACAAGATTTACTCGAGGGCCGGATGTGGTTCGCGGGCCGGAGGTTGCTGGCCGCTGATCTAGGGAAACGGACATACCTGCATCGAAAATCAGCATCCTTATTGGCCTCCATAACATTGCAAGAAATTGTTAGTAGCAATATAACTTGCAGTCCTCATATTGTTTTTGCTTTATTACTTTTCAACTTCATTCATTTTCTTTATCCCTACTGATTGTGTTTTCTAAACGTCCATCTCTAATGTCACTAAACGATATTGCTTAGTTTCTTGTTTTGTTTTTGCAGTTGTTTATATATTAACATTCCTCATAAACTACCTGGACATTTATCGCGTCAGAAAAGTGGGCTATGACGAGCAGTTTATCATGGTAAGTTCAATGCAAACAAATTACGGACATTTTTACTTTCGACTTGTCAGTTAACATTTGGAATAAATCAAAAAAGGCAGCTACGTAATGCATTTTACGTAAGCACATCAATAAGTCTGTAGCCTGCAGGTGTAAAAGGCTTTTATTTTACACAAAAACTATTTATTATACAATCTGAATTCTTTTCTTGCCAGTGCATTTAATTCGGTGATGAATATTAATCACGTAAACAGAATTGAAAATTTCATAAAGTCTTCGCGTCAAGCTACAGACGTATTGATCCACAACCTTGCAAAATTATTCTGAGAACGTTTCAATAGATAAATGCACAACGGAGTTCACAGAAAATAGAAATAAAGCAATAGAATCTATTATAATACTTAGAATTACGGTTATCGTATATTTTATTAGCTGTTATATTCCTAATAATAGCGCAGAGAAATAGGACAGAAAATCCTGTATTTTAATAATAAACAAAAAAACTTTCTTACAGTTTTAAATATAAAAGTGTATCAAAAGCATTTACTTTTTTTGTAGCGGACCTGAAGGAGACTACCACCACCTTTAAATTTGTTGTTTTTCATTTTTTTTTTTACTTTTTTCAGTGCAATCTTATCGATTACACTCTAAACTTTCCGAATGACAAAAAAAAATTTTGAAAAATTTCAATATTTCAACAATTTTAGCGGGGGCTCAGTTTTTCATACAACGTTATTGTAAATCGATCCTCAATTTTGGACCCACTCGCCAGTACGACATTACCACCACCTGTAAATTTTTTTTTTACTTTTTTCAATGCAATCGTATCGAGTAAACCCTAAACTTTCCGATTGACGAAAAACTTTGTAAAAATTTCAACATTTAAACAAGGGGGGGGGCTCATTTTTTCATACAACCTTATAGTAAATCGATCTTGTGCAATTAACATTTTGCTTACGCATATTCAACTACTGAATCCTTTGCGAAATTTTTGAATAAAGCCATTCTTGGAGTTTCCGAGGAAGATGCAATCGTAAGAACTAAAGAAAACTTGAAAAAGACAGAAACAAGAGCAACAACTCGTGCCAAAAAACCAAAACCAAGCGACCCCAACGCGAGTGGTTCCAAAATGGAGGATCGATTTACTATAACGTTGTATGATTGTAGAGTACAAATAAGTCAACCAGATTTGAAGACCTAGCAGAGTCTAAAGATCCCATTGTTATATCAAAGTTATTTTCCTTGGAATTAATTTTTCTTTATTGTTCTTTTATGAATGAGAAAAAACTTTTTTTGCATTCATCATTATGTTTCTCTCCTCCTTCGATAAATCCGAATAAACAGTAGCAAATTCTAATGTTGTAACAAATAGTTTCCTTGATATCGATGGATAGTATTCCTCCATATCGAATTAGATAAAAGAACATTAGCCCCCTAAAATTGTTAAAATATTGAATTTTTTCAAATCTTTTTTTGATAATCGGATACTTTATGTAATAACCGATACGATTGCGCTGAAAAAAGTAAAAAAAAGAAAATGTGGTGGTAGTCTCCTTCAGGTTCGCTTTTTTTGTTTACTTCTTTGTTTTTATTTTTATTAACTGTACATATTTTTAACTTTTATAATGTTCTACATGTGGTATCTCGTTTGGGAACCTCGATATGGTGTAATGATTAGCAAACTTGTCTTGCTAGAATCATTACAGTTGATTACTGAGTTCGATCCTCACTGAGTGCCCCATACTTTCGGCATTGTTCTTAAAAAATCACCATATAGTACCTCGTTCAGGGAAGCGGGTGATACAATGAATAGCGAATGGGAAATCAAAGTGCTGAGTTAATTTCTAGTCGGGTTCGTTACATTCACTTACGTGCAAATACTCTTGGGAAAGGTACCAACCCATCTCTTCTCCCCAGCTATGAGTTAAATAGTAGGACTTGTATCTGATAAAATCATTGTTATTCTCAAAAATATTGTTAATATAATACTCACTGACCAAAAAAAAAAAATTATTCTTACAATACGTTTTGATGTTAAATAACTCATAGAAGGTTGATAAGCTGTAAAAAGATAAAATAATCATTCTTCACAGGACTCGTTTTCAAAGGTTGTGGTTGGGTGTTCATCTATATTGTGTTTTCAAATATCAGAAGCGATTAAGTTCACATCTGGGCCTTATTCCAAGGGACAAATTACAAGTCCTTGAAGCGTTTGAACAGTCTTTGGTTAACAGTCGTATCATCCGACTTTTCGAATTCTGCGAGCGATGGAATAATGGATAGCGGCCCGGGTGTCAGGAATCGGAGAACAGTGTTTGAATTCCAGCTGAGTACTCATTCACTTGAGAGAGGTATGAACATCACTCCCCCCACTCTATGGATAAATAGAAGGGCAGATTGGGTCCTGTAGCCTTAGTTAACAATCAGTTTAAGAGAAGGAAAAACTAATATACACTTTTATATTCAAACCAGTTTGGAGAGGGTTGGGCTCCATCAGACTCCATCAGGACCAAGTCCTGCCAACTGCTACAGTACATGTGGTGCTCCTACAACCCTAAGGGATTACGGGGGTTGTGATCGTGATATTGGTCATACATAACGAAATCATATCACTGGTGACCCCTCTTCATGAATTTACTCGAACTACTAGACTAGCAACTAGGTCCCACCCTTCTACTGTGAAACCAATAAAATGTAAACGCAAATTCTACTCCAGCAGCTTCTTTTCTCGCGCTTCTGGCCTGTGGAATTCCCTTCCGTTTACTTGCTTCCCCAACAGCTACACTCTCCAACAATTTAAATGTAAAGTCAATAGTCAGCTCCTATCTCACTAACTTGCATCCTCTCTCTCTCATGCTCTTTTCTCCGTCCACTCCACTCTCATCAGTATTCTCATCCTTCTCTTACCCACGTCCTGACACCTCCAATAACCTGTCACTCTTTCTCATAACTTTACTCCTATGTAACACCCTGCGCACCAGTGGCAGTAAAACTGCCTTGCTTAAGGGTGAAATGACTTTTTTTAATATCTCTAGGAATGTAAGCACAACGGTACTATCACTACCCATAATCTGCTTTCGATACCCTGGCTCAACAACCATTCTTCTTAGTTTTACCCAGGTACATGTTAAAATAAAGAGAGAGAAATAGGTATTTATCTGCTGCCGGCAACCAATAATCTATGCAAGATCGTTGTAATTTATTTTCTGAAAGCATTATTCAGATATATATGTAGCTGTGTCCGTGTATCTCTCTCTTTTTGTCTGCATTTGTGTGTGTGTGTGTGTGTGTGTGTGTGTGTGTGTGTGTGTGTGTGTGTGTGTCTGTGTCTGTGTCTGTGTGTCAGCTGTTTGTGTGTGTCTCTCTGTGAGTGTGTGTTTCTGTCTGCGTGTATATGTGTGTGTGCCTGTCTGCTTGTGTTTGCCTGTATGTGTGTCTGTGTATATAAGTTATTTTCCTGAAAGTATTATTTTATTCCTATAATATATTATTTATATATGCGTGTATGTGCATGTATGCGTGTGTGTCTATATCTCTAACAGTGAATATGTCTCTTATGTGTGGATGTGTGTCATGAAAGTATTATTTTACTCCTATATTGTGTGTGTGTGTGTGTGTGTGTGTGTGTGTGTGTGTGTGTGTGTGTGTGTGTGTGTGTGTGTTTAGGTAAAAAATACTTAATTTGAGGTTTGGAGTGACGTCCTTTTGTCATGTGAATTCCTTTGTCATGTTTCTTACTTTACGATGCGTCTTCAGTTCAAGGTCGTTGAAAGGAGTTTAACAGCTTTCGATGGTCGAATTTCCAAAGTAGCCCAGTTAAAAACAATACAAATAAAATTCACGAAGTACGCCTATAATAACATCGTTGTTAAAAAAAAATTCTCTCTACGTGTCAGGCATATACAACTCGCGTGAAATATTTCTTCAAAAATAGATTTGGCAAAAATGCGATACATTTTAGGTCATTGACATTTAAAGGGGTCTCGGCACACCAATATTTTGTCCAAATATGTACCGTTTTAATCATTTGTGAGTCTTTCCATTTGGTTTCGTTGCTTCTGTAAACTCCCGCGGTCTTTAAGGACACCTGTTGTTAATATTAACAGGAAACTGCGTGTTTCCATTCGCACGCGAATGACTTAATCCTAACTATTTGTAGTGGACCTGTAAGTTTATCTGTGGTTCGTCACCAGTTAATTTTGAAGTGTGTGATTTGATTTGGTTTGGTTTGATTTGGCTTAGTCTAACAAAAGAAATATATGTAAATAAGAACAAGCAAGATGGTATTTAAGAAGAGTTAGTAAGTACTGTAAGTTGAGTGTATGAGCGTAGAAACGACGATATATAAGAGGAGGGTGTAGATGTAGTCGCTGATGTCTTTGATGTGACCGCTCAGTTAAATATTCGTTTCATTGTGTCTTCTTTGAGTCTGGCTTTACGAAATGTTCTTTGAAGAAGGAGAGGTACAAAACGCAACACGAGAGAGAGAGAGAGAGCGAGGGGTAGGGGGTGGGTAAACCAATAGATTTCGCCTGACTTGTGTTTAGGGAAATCGCCAAAGGGGTCCTCTGAAAAGAGAGGTTGAATCATTCGTACTTATACCTTTTTAGAAGACAAGAGTGGATCACTTTCAAATGTATCTTTCTGTTCTCTGATCGGTTAATATATACGTATTTCTTTTTAATTATTTTTCAATCGGAAGATATGTGTCGATCCACATGCGAAGAAAAACTCAAATATGTCATTCTGTTTTAAGTCACTGAAGAAATAACTTCCTGTTTACCACATAATATATATATATATATATATATATATATATTACAAGAAAGTGGAAGAACATGTAAGATAATACCCACTGTTCAAGCATTTACTTTTATAAACAGAGTTCGATACAGAAAAGAAGCTTAATATAGTCATTTTTTATTACAATGGTTTATAAAAGCATAATATCACTACACAAAAATGTTCATGTTTCAGAACAATACTGTTTTTCTTCTAGTAATTTGTTAAAATAAAGGGTGAAAACGATTTATTTTTAAAATATAAGATGAATTCATGGTTAATTAAAAAATTAGGGAGTGGTAGTTGGAGAAAATGCCTTAGGTGTGTCAATATTGTTCAGTCAAAAATGAGAATTATGTAACCATGGAGTTTTAATATTTGCGTTATGAAAGGTGGCAGAATGGCTTGGATCTAGACATGTCACTTTTTAATTTTGTCTGGATAAGATACATAGTGGGATATATAGTTGGACCTTAGATTTTTTAATGGAAGGACAATAATTTTTAACAGGAGGTTTGATTTTGATTTTAGTTTGTTTTTTTATGGAACAATATATTTTTTTACTACTATATCACGAGTAAAGGGGCTGGAATGTCTAGGTCAGAATTAGGATTAAATAATTATGGTTGACTTAGTTATATTGTATTAAAAACAACTATTAACTATTGCGTGGGTCATTCATTTTAGTAAAATAATTTTTATTTTTTTAATTATGTTGGAGTATAAGTTATAAATGAAACATTGAAATTAATTAAACTTTAAAGAAAATTATTTTTTCTGAGTATGGTACATAGCGGGATCACACAATACATTAAATAGATATATAAGTTTTGACAGCAGTTGGATTTCTTTTTTAACTACTTTATGAGTAAAAGGGGTTGGAATGTTTATGTTAGAATTAGAATTAAATAATTATGGTATATTAAAGTATATTGTAGTTAAGAAAACTAACTTATTTTAGTAAAATAATTATTAATTTTTAAGTTATATTAGAGCATAAGTTATAAATGAAACATTGTTGTTTCTTTTTATAAATTAGAATAGAATTATTTTGTTTGGGTAAGATATATTCTGGGAACATACATTATATAAATGGACAGTCAACAATCTTTAACAGCGGGCTGAACTTTAGGGATTTTCTTAAATTAGATTTAGTACTACCTAATGAGTAAAGGGGTGGAATGTAGAGTTTAGAATAGGGATTTTAATAATTATGGTTTACTAAGATATATTATAGTTCAAAAAACAAATTAAGTATTGTGTCGGTCATTTATTTTGGTAAAATAATTCTAAAGTTATATTGAAGCATAAGCTATCAATGAAACATTGTAACTTAATTAAATTTTAAAGATTTTTTTTTAAAGGGGCTGGAATTTTTTAGGTTGGAATTAGAACTGAATAATTTTTGTCTACTAAGGTATATTGTACTTAAGAAAACCAGCTAGTATTTTGTGAGCCATTTATTTTAGTAAACTGAATTTTAATTTTTAAGTTATATTGGAGCAAAAGTTATCAATGAAACATTATGATTAATTAAATTTTAACGAAAAGTATTTTCAATGTTTACATAAAACAGTCAATTCATCTCTACGGTTCAATAGTTTTCCATTTTTAGGGAACATTAAAATCTGCAGCTTTTCACTCAGGCACAATGAACAGAACGACTTACAGATCTTTGTTTTTTTCCAGAATTTTCCATTTTACTTGGGAGTGTTGTTTGTACCAAAGCATTTTCTTTAACTACCACTCCATAATTTTCTAAATAACCATGAATTCATCTTATATTTGAAAAATAAATAATTTTCACCATTTATTTTAACATATCGCCTGATGAAGAACAGTATTGTTCTGAAAGATGAAAATTTTTGTGTAGTAATTGGGACTGATTCTGTATGTACCTATGCTGTAATGTTTCTCCGAGTAAAATAAATGTATACTTCCAATCAACCGTGAGTAAATATCTACTTTTCTTTCATTTCATGCATTTTCTCCACGTGCTGCACACACACACACACACACACACACACACACACACACACACACACACACACACACACACACACACACACACACACACATATTCGTCCACGGACCATGAATCATACTGTAAATTTAAATTAAGGCATTTTAGTTATGAGACAAACATCCCGTTCATAACACTATCTATCTATCTATCTATCTATCTATCTATCTATCTATCTATCTATCTCAAACTGTTTATATATGTCTATCTATCTCAGTCTGTTATGTCTATTTCAGTTTACTCACGCACTCCTGATCAAACTTTTAAGACCACTTAAAAATCTTTAAAAAGAAATATTTTTTACGGATAGATTTTAAACTCCTCCCACTTAAGGTTACCAATACTACAATCTAAAACGTTATGGAAACAAAAAGCTATATTCCAAACATTTTATTTAGAAATTTACATTTTTATAAAATGAGGCGATTTACACATGATCAAAATTATAAGACCAGAGACAAAAATTCTACGAAATTGTACAAAAAGTGTATGAAAAGTGTATGAAAACATTCAACAACCAAATTAAGTATGCAGGATGTCCCACGAGATGGACCCCATTTTCTTGTAGAAAGGTCAAGGTCTGTCTTGCAGCGTGGATTGCAGCATTATTCTGTTGGAATAACCATCCATCAACACACAAATGATGGCCCTCCATCATCAATGATGCTTTTTGTAGCATGCTAACATAACCAGCCTCTGTTTGACAACCCTGCACCACCTGGAGCTCCATCGTCCCTCTGCAAGAAAAGGCACCTCATACCATTAGGGACCCTCCACCACTATGGCGTGTGAAGAAAATTTCAGGAGGCATGCTTTTGTTATGCCAATATCGCTGGAAGCCATCAGGACCATTTAGATTGATTTTTTTCTCATCAGAAAACAGGACTTTCTTCCACTTCTCAACGTCCCATGTTTGGTATTCACAACCAAACTTTAAGCGGTCCACCTTGTGACGTGGAAGCAGCTGAAGAAATTGTTTACGCTTTTTTATTTACCATGCCTTTTTGTCGTAAGTGTCGTCTGATGATTACGGGGCTGCAATCAACATTTGTGACTGCCTTACTTTGACTAAAAGAAAGTCCACCCCTCTTTCATAACAACACGTCTTATTCTCTTACTCAATTGAGGAGAAATTTTTGGGGCCTACCAGAGGATTTTGCTTTTCCATAATTCTCATTGTTTTTTAGAAAGTTGCAAATCACAGTTTTACTGCGATTTACCTTAGCTGCAATCGCCCGCTGTGACAAACCTTGATTATGGAATTCTAGAATTCGAGAACGCTCAACTTTGGTAAGTTTGCTTGCTTTAGGCATGGTAACACTTTTAAGCAGTGTTTGCTAATTTCTAACTGAACTAAAAACATTGGAATTACCATAGATCTAAGAATTTATACCCATGGACTTATAATTTTGATCATGCGTAAATCGCCTCATTTTATAAAAACGTAAATTTCTAAATAAAATGTTTGGAATGTAGCTTTTTGTTTCCATAACCTTTTAGATTGTAGTATTGGTAACCTTAAGTGGCAGAAGTTTAAAATCTATCTGTAAAAAAATATTTCTTTTTAAAGATTTTTAAGTGGTCTTAAATTTTTGATCAGGAGTGTATGTATCTACCTACGAAATCTACTCACATCTATTTCAATGCATCTATCTATCTATCTATCTATCTATCTATCTATCTATCTATCTATCTCTGACTAGCTTTCTGTTGCTTCTTATCTGTTCCTCGCTCTATCTCTTTCTCACTACCCTTTTGTTGCATTATATATGTGTGTTTTTGTACGTCCGTACGTGCGTGCGTACGTGAGTTCGTGCGTGCGTGCGTGCGTGTACGTATCTCTGTCGATCTCTACCTCTCATTCTCTCTATTTCATTCTACCTCTCTGTCTTTCTCTCTAGAGCTACCCCTCTTTACAAGGGTATTGAATAAAAGACACTATTAATTGACACCAGTTAGTCCTGTTTTTTTTTACATTTTGTTCATCCAGTACGAGGTACAAAAGCCACACAAGGTCGAAGCTTACTGAATAAAATTGTATTATGAGCGTTAAAATTGTATATTATGAGGTTATATAGGATAGATAGCGGTTAACCTTTGTCTTGAAAAGGTTAAGTTGGTAATGTCAGGGAAGTATCCTGTCGTAAGTCTGTTCCACAATGCAGTGACCCGTTTTGTTTTCTAATTTAAAGTTTACATTCTTTTTGCAAATTTGGTTTTCCTTTTTTTATACGCTTAATATTGTTTTAATGGATACAAAGAAGGAATTTGTTTTTGTAACGAAAAAGAATCTAATGTTTTTTAGGGATTTTTTTAAGAGCAAATAAACACTTTATTAAATAAAATGTTTGCTCATATATTCTTTTCATCCACTCATTTTTAGTTTAATTTTTTAGTATTGTCTATTAAAAAATAATTAAATGACGTAGGGTTTTTACGGTTTATCATATTTTATCCTTTATTTTTATAAATGAACCAACAATTTATCAATAATATTTTTTTAAATAATCCTTTATTGAACAAAAAGTCAACAATAGTCAACAATTCATTTATTATTGATTCTTTCGTTTATTTTCATCAGTTTTTATTCTAAAAATAAGTAATTGAATAACATCAGATTTAAGTTGGAAACGCTGAAATATGGTGTATTTTACCTACGTTTTCTAATGTTATGTACCGCATGTTTTAATTTACAAATATCTATGATGAGTACAGTTATAAATGGCTTCCTTCGAAGATGCTGGATCAGAATATATATGGTTTTAAGAGCTCAAATATTGTTAGATTTGACGTTCAATATATATAGTCTTTTTCATGTGCCGTTTCTCTTCAGGGACGTGGGTGATCATGGACTCTTGCTTATTTTATAGGTTATCTAAATTTCTATATTTAAAATTGTCTACATCGAAAACTGCTTTTCAAGGAGTAATTAAATTTTATAGTCTCCATAAAAATAACGAAATGTATCTATAATATTATTAATAGAGCTGTTCTTAAATAAATATTTTTTTGTAAAAATTGGATATAATAACAAATATGTTCGAGGAATATATGAGTGTATGTAAGCTACTAAAGTCCATAACAATAAAATGTGATGATATGCAAAAAATGCAATAAATATTCGAAATACAACATTGCAATTATTTACACTATTTAAATTGTTCGAACAGTTGTTCAGCATGCAGATAGCATAGATGGGCATCATTGCTCGAATCGATGATATAGCCTTGAACAATCCTCAGGCTCGGGCAAATTTGCTAATATGCAAAGTGAGACAGATTACAATATTTACATGATTCGGACTATTATCCGCATATTTGTTGCCATTTGTACGACGTTTCGGTCGTTGTACGCTCCTCAAACCAGCATTCACTGGCTAATATCTCAACTTTAACTCACACCACGCATAGAGTGTACAGAAATGGATCGTCCGCTACGTACAACATCGAGCATAAACCATAAGTGACGTCACAATGACATATGAACAAGAAAAATTCAGCAGAAGTAGTACACTATAACGTAACACACATGCTACAATCACATGGAAAAAGAACACATACATCAAATCTCACACTCTACAACCACATGGAACAAACAACACATACATCAAATCAAACGCTCTACAACCACATGGAACAAAGAACACATGCGTCAAATCACACGCTCTACAATCACATGGAACAAAGAACACGTACATCAAATCACGCGCTCTACAATCACATGGAACAAAGAACACATACATCAAATCTCACACTCTACAATCAGATGGAACAAAGAACACATACATCAAATCGCACGCTCTACAATCAGATGGAACAAAGAACACGTACATCAAATCTCACACTCTAAAATCAGATGGAACAAAGAACACGTACATCAAATCTCACACTCAACAATCAGATGGAACAAAGAACACATACATCAAATCTCACACTCAACAATCATATGGAACAAAGAACACGTACATCAAATCATGCGCTCTACAATCACATGGAACAAAGAACACGTACATCAAATCATGCGCTCTGCAATCAGATGGAACAAAGTATACATACATCAAATCATGCGCTCTACAATAACATGGAACAAAGAACACATACATAAAATCACACACTCTACAATCAGATGGAACAAAGAACATATACATCAAATCACACGCTCTACAATCTCATGGAACAAAGAACACATACATCAAATCACACACTCTACAATCAGATGGGACAAAGAACACATACATCAAATCACACGCTCTACAATCACATGGAACAAAGAACACATACATCAAATTACACACTCTACAATCAGATGAAACAAAGAACACATACATCAAATCTCACACTCTACAATCAGATGAAACAAAGAACACATACATCAAATCTCACACTCTGCAATCAGATGGAACAAAGAACACATACATCAAATCTCACGCTCTACAATAACATGGAACAAAGAACACATACATCAAATCTCACACTCAACAATCAGATGGAACAAAGAACACGTACATCAAATCTCACACTCAACAATCAGATGGAACAAAGAACACATACATCAAATCACACGCTCTACAATAACATGGAACAAAGAACACATACATCAAATCTCACACTCAACTATCAGATGGAACAAAGAACACATATATCAAATCTCACACTCAACAATCAGATGGAACAAAGAACACATACATCAAATCACACGTTCTACAATAACAGGGAACAAAGAACACATACATCAAATCTCACACTCAACAATCAGATGGAACAAAGAACACGTACATCAAATCTCACACTCAACAATCAGATGGAACAAAGAACACATACATCAAATCTCACACTCAACAATCAGATGGAACAAAGAACACATACATCAAATCACACGCTCTACAATCACATGGAACAAAGAACACGTACATCAAATCTCACACTCTACAATCAGATGGAACAAAGAACACATACATCAAATCACACGCTCTACAATAACATGGAACAAAGAACACATACATCAAATCTCACACTCAACAATCAGATGGAACAAAGAACATATACATCAAATCACACGTTCTACAATAACAGGGAACAAAGAACACATACATCAAATCTCACACTCAACAATCAGATGGAACAAAGAACACGTACATCAAATCTCACACTCAACAATCAGATGGAACAAAGAACACATACATCAAATCACACGTTCTACAATAACAGGGAACAAAGAACACATACATCAAATCTCACACTCAACAATCAGATGGAACAAAGAACACATACATCAAATCACACGCTCTACAATCACATGGAACAAAGAACACGTACATCAAATCTCACACTCAACAATCAGATGAAACAAAGAACACATACATCAAATCTCACACTCAACAATCAGATGGAACAAAGAACATATACATCAAATCACACGTTCTACAATAACAGGGAACAAAGAACACATACATCAAATCTCACACTCAACAATCAGATGGAACAAAGAACACGTACATCAAATCTCACACTCAACAATCAGATGGAACAAAGAACACATACATCAAATCACACGTTCTACAATCCCATGGAACAAAGAACACATACATCAAATCAAACGCTCTACAATCACATGGAACAAAAAACACATACAGCAAATCTCATATTCTGCAATCGCATGGAACAAAGAACACGTTCATCAAATCTTACGCTCTACAATCACATGGAACAAAGAACACATGCATCAAATCAAACGCTCTTCAATCACATGGAACAAAGAACACATACATCAAATCATGCGCTCTACAATCACATGGAACAAGGAACACATACATCAAATCATGCGCTCTACGATCACATGGAACAAAGAACACATACATCAAATCACACGCTCTACAATCACATGGAACAAAGAACACATACATCAAATCACACACTCTACAATCACATGGAACAAAGAACACATACATCAAATCACACGCTATACGAACACATGGAACAAAGAACACATACATCAAATCACATGCTCTACAATCACAGGGAACAAAGAACACATACATCAAATCACACGCTCTACAATCACATGGAACAAAGAACACATACATCAAATCACACGCTATACGAACACATGGAACAAAGAACACATACATCAAATCACATGCTCTACGATCACATGGAACTAAGAACACATACATTAAATCACACTCAACAATCACATGGAATAAAGAACACATACATCAAATCACACGCTCTACAATAACAGGGAACAAAGAAAACATACATCAAATCACACGCTATACGAACACATGGAACTAAGAACACATACATTAAATCACACTCAACAATCACATGGAACAAAGAACACATACATCAAATCACACGCTCTACAATCACATGGAACAAAGAACACATACATCAAATCACACGCTATACGAACACATGGAACTAAGAACACATACATTAAATCACACTCAACAATCACATGGAACAAAGAACACATACATCAAATCACACGCTCTACAATAACAGGGAACAAAGAACACATACATCAAATCACACGCTCTACAATCACGTGGAACAAAGAACACGCACATCAAATCTCACATGCCTTAATCACATGGAACAAAGAACACATTCATCAAATTACACAAACGCACGATAAAAACTTTAAGAAGAGAATGTATACAGACACAAAAATAAGAAAGGAAATAGATATAGCCAAGCATTTAAATTACTAATTTTAATTGGATTAATATATTTTTCGTTGCAATATTTTTCCTTACTGGTGAATTTCTAACAAATTCAGCTGTTAATTATTTCTTTACTGCTAATATGATCCGTTATTTTTTGCTAGTAAATGTATCTGTTACTTTTCTCTCTATTGAAAATCTGATCCATTATATTTATTTTCATTTATTATTATTAGTTTTTTATTTTTTATCTTTTTTGATTATTATTATTATTATTATTATTATTATTATTATTATTATTATTATTATTTTCATCTTTACTTTTTTATACTTAAATTTTTGTAGATTGTTTTTGTTTTTGTGATGTTTACTAATTTATAAACGTTTAAATACGTGTTGACTTTTCGTTTCAATATTTCATATTGCTTTGGATAATATCCCTTAAGCCATATTTTTATCGATTTTATATTTCATATTATTTAGATAAAATCATTTGAATTAACCTCTCCGTTCTTACGGGGTTGATATATATATATATATATATATATATATATATCATCTTTTTAATTTTATCTATTTTAAGATTTGTGTCATTTCTTATCATGAGTCCATGATCTCTATATAATGCAATGTCTTTAGTATCTACTTCCTTATAGGCTGTGAGATTATATAATATTAATAATCCTACCAGATTTGAAGATTCTGTAGAGTCCAGAGGCCCCATGGTAATATCAAAGTTGTCCCCTTTGGAATTAATTTTTCTCCACTGTTCTTCTTTATGAATGAGCATAGATGTTTTTGCACTCATTATTATTTTACTCTCTTCCTCTGTTATATCCGAATAAAGAGTGGCGAATTCTAATGCTGTAACCATAAGTTCTTTTGATATAGATAAATAGAACTCCTCAATATCGAATTGAATAAAAGATCAGTTTTTTTATGATTTGGGGAAAAATTCTTCGCGTTAATTAGGAAAAACATTCCGGAAAAAATCCATTAAGTAAGACATTTAATAAAAACACTATCAAATTAAGTTACAGCTGTATTAACAATCTAGAAAAAAATCATAAAAATCACAATAACAATATTTTATAAAACTTTAATAAAATTAATCTATCAGTGCGAAATATCTTCAAAGGAAAACCCAAATAATATAAAAATGTATATAGGAAGTACTAAGAATACTCTTAAACGGCGAATTTATCAGCACACCTCTTCATTTAATAACAACAAATACAAAAATAGACCATCACTATCGAAATATCATTGGTATCTAAAGGAAACAAAAAAAAACACCCACAATAAAGTAGAAAATTCTAAAAGAAGCTAAAACATGTAAGTCTTTAAATGAACCATATTCATTATGTTTATACGAAAAACCATATTGCATTATATATTATTAAATCACTTGAAAAAAAATCTATTAAATAAACGTAATGAAATAAATGTCATATGTAGACATTGCAAAATGTTCACATTAGAAAATGGATAAAATCTAAATGAAATAACATGCATATAACCAACAAGTGTCTAAGGAAAATAATTACTGACGAACTATCAAAATAAAGTAAATTGAAACATAAAATTATTTATATGAATAAATTTTCTTTTTATAAAAAAAGCCTTGCAATAAATAATTAGATATTGGAAAGATGATATAAAGATAGCAGGAAGTAAATCAGAAAAAATAAAGAAAAAAGATGTCACTTATAAATCAATGGTTTCGAGAAAATTACAATTAGGAGACCAAAAATGATAAGAAAGTTAAAAGGACAACCTTGGTATTAAATGGGCACATCACATCAAAGACAATAAAACCAAGCGAGAAAATATAAAAGATGAAAAAAGTAAAATGAAAAGATTAGGTGAAAGGCAGGTTGACATGTTGACAATTAAGGATGGAAAGGAAGAAAGGAGAAAAGTAAGATAAGGGAAAGGAAAAAGGAGGAAAATAAAGAAAAAGTTTGTATGTATTTTTTGGGAACAAATTCCAAAATGAATCTTTGCTCTGATTAGTTAAAAGAAACACACATGTAAAATTTATATCTTCCCACATACATACACAGCAAATCGAAGGTTTTTGCATTTAAATGTAAATCATCTCTACAACCAACATCAAGCGTTGCCAGAGGAAGGAAATCTATTTCGAAATATAGAAATTTCCGTACAATTTCACAATGTACAATTAATTCAACCGGGGCACTCAAAATAGTCAAACTTTGAGTCCTCTTCACCTGAAATTATATATATATATATATATATATATATATATATATATATATGCACTACTGACCATAAGTTTGGGACCATCCAAATTTTTTTCACAGAGTTTATAAAATTTCATTTTTACCAGAATTAAATTCGCTGGGTTTGTATTTATTGTTATTCTTATGCAGATGTCATGGAAAAAAGTATTCTTTTCAACTTTAAAGTAAACATTTACTCAGTTTGCTACTTGACTCCTCTTATTGTGATCAAGTCTTTACCGAAAATTCAGATTTATTCAGATATTATAATTACGGTATAATTTAATTTTGTAAACCATATCACTACGGTATAAATGGCAAGGAAGAAACAGATTAGCATTGAAAAAAGAGCTCAGGTTGAAATTATTTCGAAAGAAGGATATTCTGAACGTGTTATCGCTAAAAAATTAAGCCTATCAAAAATGGCGTGCATTATTGTTTTCAACGACTTCGTGAAACTGAGTTAAATATTGACAGAAAAAGATCTGGTAGGCCCAGAGTAACATCTATTGTAGAGGATAGGCATTTGCTCATATCTAGCAAGAGGAATAGAAGAAAAACCGCTCCGGAATTAACAACTGAAATGAATTCTACTCGGCAACATCCAGTGTCAGTTACTACTGTTAAGAGACGACTTCATTCTACTGTGTAGCAGTTAAGAAACCACTATTAAAGAAGAAGAATAAGGGATGAAATTGATCGAACAGTTTGAAATGAACTTCCTAAAAGTGAACAAATGTTGTTTAAATGCTTGCAGGATCCTAGGAAATCACTTTCACTAACTTATTTTTATAAGTTATTAGATTTAATGATTTGCTCTGCAATAATAAAGGCTCGTAGTGGTTTCTTTGATAAAAGAAAATATGAATTAACTTCAATTAAATTTGAAATTACTGTTTATTTTGGTTTTAATTATTGTACAATTGTGAGCAACAATGAAATATATCTATATTTATTCTTCTAAGACATAAAATTTGTTATTTCTTTCTCTTAGAGAATAAATTTAAGTGGTCCCAAACTTATGGTCCGTAGTGTATAAGCCGTACTGATGAGCTGTAATACAGCGAAACAGATTTGTCTGCGGATGACTATAGTATATATATATATATATATATATATATATATATATATATATATATATATAAGAATGAATCTAACTTAGAGCCAACAGACCTACCTAGGTTTCACCTAACGGATCGTCAGGGCAAGTCTGCTAATAAGGTAGAAACAAAGCAGTAATTTACAGATACTCAATAACCACATGACTAAAACATAGACGACACCATAAGCACATGGAGGGAGGAATTCATTTTATTGACAAAAAAAAACAGGTACTAAAGTTATAACCGTTATAACCACATTAAACGTAAAAACAACTAAGCAAGAAAACAATTTTTAGTGTGTCTACATTTGTGCAAAATCTCTGATTTAGAATTAAGTAAATCCTGTGCGGGTTCGAATCGAGCTATCGCTAGCTTCTCCTCACCGCATAATTTACAGAATTTATTTCCAGTCCTATACTTTGAACAACGCTTAAGTATTTCCCATTTTAAAATGGGGGCAGTATTCAGAGTTTTTTTTTTTTTTTTTTGATATTCCAAACATTTCTCATTTTTTAAAGTACTAGTGTGATTGTAAAATCTAGTTTTATAGGAGTCCTGTGTAGCGCCTATGTAGGTCTTAGGCTGTAAATCTTCGTTATTCTTATAAACTTGAACTTTATATATAACACAGGATTGCTGGCATTTGCCGTTTAGATGACAATTAGTTTTAATTCTGCAATTGCATGTGATCTTACTAGTAGAATTTTTCTTAGTCATTTTGGTTTATGACCACTGATTAATTTATCCATATTGGGCATACATGAGTAACTTAGTTTAACAGTATTTATGTTGAAAATTTTATACAATGTACTCCCTTTACCAAAATTTTGTTTTAATATGGAAAAAAATTATTTGCCGATATTAGTTTTAACTTCCTGGTTAAAGCGGGGGTTGAACCAAATTATCTTCCTTTTTCTTTTCTTATTCTTAGAAGTTTTAGTCTTAATGAATTCAAGATTCTCTTTATATCCACTTTTAATTAAAGCCTCCTGATGTTTGCTTATTAGCCGACTTGCCCTGACTATCCGTTAGGTGAAACCTAGGTAGGTCTGTTGGCTCTAAGTTAGATTTATTCTTGTTTGCTCTACTATTGTATTGAGCGCTTTAGTGTTAGGGTTCTCGTCTCGGGTTTTTTTCTTTCAACGATTATTTTGACGTATGTTCTAGTACTTAGTTTGTTTCTATTTTGATTTCTCCTTTTTTCCCCTCCGCGGGTTTTTTTCGAGACGGATTGAAATATATTATAACAATTATTAATATTATTATTGTTGTTATTATTATTATTGTTATTATATATATATATATATATATATATATATATATATATATATATATATAATTAATATTAACCAGTTATTAGTCAGAATTAAATTAGACCAGTTTACAGTTGTATTTAAAAGTGCTCAATAATTACATATAATGTCGAGCTTTTAAATATTTTCATTTGGAAGTTAGTTGATTACGCAACCTTGGCTTCAACCTTTCGGTATCTTCAGGCATTTTATGTCAACTGATTCTCCTGCGTTTTTTTTTTTTTTTTGTTTTGTTTTTTTGGGGGGTTTTTTTAACTTATAACGGAGATTTTCAGAACTCACGACTAAAAGTTTAAAATAACTGAAATTTTAAACTAATGGAGAAGTTTTTCAAAAATATGTGCATACAAACTCGAATGATAAATGCTTACAATTCTTGTAAAACTTCTCCCTTATTTTGAAATTTCAATTATTTAAAACTTTTAGTCCTGCGTTCTGAAAATTCCTGTTATTATAAATTAAAAACAAAAACAGGTGAATTAGCTAAAATAAGCCAGAAAATCCTAAAACGATATATTCAGTTTATTTAGGATTGCTGTACAAGCCAACCAATGAAAGGGCACAAGTGAGTGCATTTTTTGATTCCAAAAAATTTGGAATAAATAAATACTACTTTCATAACATATGTCGTCAAAAACTTCTACCCATCAATATCTGAAAAAACGGTTGATGGAAGCTTTGAATTTTGCTAAGCAGTTCATAAATATACCATCAGAACATGTAAGCATAATTTTACATTGCCCTAAATCCATACTATTTCCACAAAGGTGAAGCATGGATTAAAAAATAAAAAAAAGGCACCTTTGATGTACCAGAAATTTCATTAGACGGAGCCGAAATCTCAGAACTAATAGGCCTGTATATTCTAAATAAGATCAACGAAATAATCCACATAGACAACCACGGATTATATCGAGATGATAGGTTGATGATGGAGCGGAACAAAAGAAGAGCAAATGAAACGATAAGGAAAATAATTTTCTAACTCTTCTTGGGCCTCGGGTTTGAAATAGACGTCGAAATGAAGAAAAAAAATTGTCCAATATTTGGATGTAGAATTTAATCTGCAAACTGGCAGTGCCTCTCTCTATGTTATATAGAAAGAGACACTGCCAACACAAATTTGAGGTCTAATCATTTTGCTAAAATAATCAAATATATCCTAGGGGAATAGAACACAGATTATCTAAAAATTCCCCCACAAAACGATTTTGGATGAAAAAAAGAAAGATTATGAAAAAACTTCAAATGAAAAAGGCCATGAAATAAATTAGAATATAAATCTAAACTTATTTATAAATGGAACTGTGTGTGTGTGTGTGTGTGTGTGTGTGTGTGTGTGTGTGTGTGTGTGTCCGTTACCTATAGAATTCGGAAATGACTGAACCGATTTTCTTGAAAATTTACACAGATGTACTATAAGCGTTTGCGAGTGTTCTTAGTTGGGGTTTGTGTCGAGGTACCCCCGATAAATATCGAAAATCGATAATCGAAAAAATAGGGTTATAGAAGGAATGATCCGATTTTAATTAAATTTGATACACTCATAGACAAAAACATAAGAAACGATATTCAGAAGTTTCAAGGCTGCAGTTTTTACAATAGTGCAGAAAATCGATATATATATATATATATATATATATATATATATATATATATATATATATATATATATAAGGCAAGATGTTTGTGTGTGTGTGTCTGTTTATTTGCCTGTATGTCTGTATTTTTTCAGCCCTTTTATTTTAGTTTTTGCTTCGGGTTTGGCTCTAAGTAGGTATAATTGTAGTTTTTAGTCTCAGCCATGATACCATTTACTTAGATGACTTATTTAGCCTTCAAAATTCAGTTTACGACGAAAGAAACTTATTTGATATCGATACCAGGAAATCAAAATTTGACTTACATCCATTCATTTTTCTTTCAGTCTACGTTTTCGCTTTAACTGGAAACAACTATTGCTTTTTAGTCTTTCGTGCCTACGTCCAAAGAGTCTGAGCTCCAGGACCATGGATTAGTTTTAAAGATTTCATTATACCCGAGCAACGCCGGGCTATACTGCTAGTCTCAAATAAATAATCAAATGAAGAAGAATAATGAGAGGAGATGAAACATTATTTTGTTCTACCCACCTTTTAATTTAAAAGTAATATCCAAAATAGGGAAAATATATTTCGAATTAATTTATAAATATTTTCCTAAAAACTCAGAATTACACAAGATATTCAATAGTTCTACCTGCAATTTATAAAATTACATAAAGAAACAAAACGCCAGGAATTAAAAAAAAAGACATCCAGCAAAATTTCGTTTATGAAAAATGTAACTGCAGAGATAAAAAAAAAAAAAAAAAAAAAGTACATGTCCACTTGATGGAATTCGTAAAACAAAAGGAGTTACTTAAAAAGCAGAACTTGAAGATATAAATGAAAAGAGAAAAATATACGGCTTCTGCTCCGATGAACTTAGCTCACCGGTGCCCCTATATATGAATTTGCTCGATCCTCAAGGTCCCACACTTTTACTGTGAAACCAATAAAATGTAAACATAAATTCTACTCCAGTAGCTTTTTTTCTCAAACTTCCCGCCTGTGGAATTCCCTTCCTTTTGCTTGCTTCCCCGATAGCTACAATCTCCAACAATTTAAATGTAAAGTCAATAGTCATCTCTTATCTCACTAACTTAAATCCTTTCTCTCATGCTCCTTTCTCCGTCCACTCCACTTTCATCAGTATTCTCATTCTTCTCTTACCCACCTCCTGGCATCTTATATAACCTGTCACTCTTTCTCTTAGTTTTCCTTCTATGCAACCCCCTGCAAATGTACTGAAAGGAATTTTCAAAAACGACTGTATAATCCCCAATCGACATTCATATTCGAAAGTTCGAAAGACTTAAAAATTGTACCAATCTAACCAAGAACGAGTGGAAATTTTAAAAAATGGTAAATATACTTATGTAACTTGGAGCATATTAAAAAAGGCCAGACCTTGAAACGGTGGTGATGTCTCCATTTATACCAAGAGAAGTTACCCATAGTATCATTTCCAGAACGAGAAAGATTACTAAATTAAAGATCCGTAGTAATGTCCGAATTTAAACACCTCAGAAAATATATTTTAGGATCGTACAAACTTGAATAAAGATATTTACAATTTTTGACCTGCCCCTCCCTTATTTTAAACTTCCGGTTATGCTTTCTGGAAGTTCCTGTTATGCCTTCGAAAAATCGTTAGGTGACCAGTTAATATAAAATACTTGAAGATACCGAAAGGTTGAAATCAAGGTAGCGTAATAGGCTGACCTTCCAAATAAGAATATATATATATATATATATATATGGAAGAAACAACAGCGAATATTTATTTTATGTTATTATTTAAGTACAAGACAAACACTTTTCACTTTACTTTCCAAACAAAAATTCTTTCATAAAACGCGTACACACACACACACACACACATACACACACACAGATAGATAGATAGATAGATAGATAGATAGATAGATAGATAGATAGATAGATAGTCATGCTATGCGTTTTCTTCAAAGGAAACATTCGCCATTCATTGACCAAGCCGTCAGGTCTACTCGATTTACGCCATTCTTTACTCCCTGTCTATTAGCCTCGGATCAAAGTGTAGTATCAGTTCTCTTCATTTCTAATTTAATATTAGCCGTTTTCTTATGTGGAAAGATTCTCCATTCATTGACCGAGCAGTTTCTTCTGATGTTGGTTGAAATTTATAAAATCTTTATTTTAAAACAATTTTTGAGGAAAATAGGTTTCTCAAGTCCAGACGCTGTTAATGATCGTTGCAGTATTGAAGGGAGTTTCCCTTCTTGCTTTTTATTCCATGTGGTTTGGAACGTCATCATCTCGTTTATGTCATTATTGTCTCTTCCGTCAACATGTGCTATCCATTTTAGTTGTTTTTTCTTTATATTGAAAATCATCAATTGTTTTTTTTATTATTATCATTATTATCTGCTACAGTTGTTTATTTGTGATTCTGTAGCGCCAGTCTACAAAATTCGAGGAAGGATGGTCCTCGCTGATGCCTGCACGCTTCACTCCCTCAAAGACATTTTTAGACCTTCCATGTGGGAAAATATATATATAGTCGAAGGTTTATGTATTTCTGTACGGGTTTGATGCCATGATTAGCATCCATCCAAAATTCTAGATCTAACGAAGCTATTTAAGAACATGACTTTAGTTTTCTGACAGCTTACGGTGTTGGGTGAAACTACCCATAGCACTGGCTATTCTATGTACAATTTCTTTATCTTCTATCCTAAATGTGTCATACTAATCCATACTCAGGTATTTGGAATGTTTGGAATTTATATTTGGTATTTTATATTGTCAACCTGATTTTATTAGGGATTCAGGGTAAATGCCATCATTGCTTTCATTCCAATTCTAAATTAGCGTTTCTGTTTTGGAAAGGTTTATCATGTCTTATTTCTTGGAACACTTAGAAGAGGATAATGATTTTCTTTTCAACGTCATTCTGTTGTCCCATATTTGAATGCCTATGTCATAAGCATTGCTACCTCATCCCTTTTATATTACCCTTGGTCTTCTATTAGTATATTCATTTAGAATATGGTACATAATCTTTAAGTGATCAGTGCCCATCTTTTCATATCTGTGCGTGTGTATGCGCAGGATAGATAGATAGATAGATAGATAGATAGATAGATAGATAGATAGATAGAATATTAATTGACATAGATAGATAGATAGATAGAATAGATAGATTAGATAGATAGATAGATAGATGATTGAAGCATAGATAGATAGATAGATAGATAGATAGATAGATAGATGAATATTGAATTGACATAGATAGATAGATAGATAGATAGATAGATAGATAGATAGATAGATAGAATAGAATTAGATAGATAGATGAATATTGATAGATAGATAGATAGATAGATAGATAGATAGATAGATAGATAAGATTGAATTTAGAATTTAGATAGATAGATAGATAGATAGATAGATAGATAGATAGATAGATAGATCAATTTTACTTATCAATGTTTCTAATATTATAGAAAAACGCTATTTACGCCGCTTGCTACGTGGATGAGATAGTTTTGATTTGTAAATGTAAATGTCGTAATTTTAAAGCAAGCATGTCTTCCTCACAAACCGCAATTTCCTTTTTGCATTTAGCCTTGAGCCTCTGTGCTATGCATGGTTTGGGTTATTGGGTTCATTTTCCTTCATTTTCCATAATTAGTATGCATCGTACTTAGCCGATCATGTAACCCTTGTCGTCCAATCGGCGATGCTCTAGTCTAGACGGTGACCGGTTTTGAAGGTAGACGCCGCGAAAAGATGATGTTTCCCAAACAAGTGGGAAAAACGCAATTTGCAACATGATGTGCTAGATTTGTAAGTAAGGACAGATTTTTATAATATTAGCTAGCTTTCCTTTTCAGAGTCGGGGTGAAAGCATGTAACACATTTTAACCCTTTGATAACACTTGTATAAAGTAAGCCCTTCATTTACGTTAATGTATACATCTATATATGCATTATAATATAACAGGTAAAATTTTAAAAATTGTAGGTGTGTCTTTATGAAGCTACATACGACAGCGTGTGTCGTAAATAGCACGACAAAGTAACTTTTACTTAAAAAAAATGTAATATTTGATCATTTGGTCAGATTTTTGCAAATAGGTAAAGTCGAGACACGTGAATATATATATATATATATATATATATATATATATATATAAATTATTACGCGTTACATTGTGTGTGTCAATATTGATGACAAATTATTCTTCAGGACATTAGTTTGAAATTGACCGGGTTAAATATATGTAATGTAATATATGAGTTAATGCATTATCTAGACAAAAATCAGAATAACTGAAATGAATTATTCATGAAACAAGGAAGCCATTTATAACGTCTGGGTGTCTTTTTGTTGAGTTTATAACTTTAAATAAGAATAAAACATATTTTACTGTTTTAATCTTTGCAAAAAAAATGAATACTGAACAATCACCTGACAGATGAAGACGAAATGTTGTTCTACAGAGAGATGATGAGAATATCATAGACCGAACATATGAGCAACGACAAAGTTTTAGAAAAAATGGAAACAAAAATGACACCGCTTATAATTAACACCAGGATAAGACGGTTGAAATTTCTAGGGCCCGTAATGAAGAAAGAAGGATTGAAAAATTTGATATTACAGGGACCGATTGAAGGCAAAAATGACATAGGGATACAACACGTAATCTATCAAGCGAGCTTGAGTAAATGGATGGCGAAGCAAGTTTAGGAGAGATAAAGAAATAACAAAATTTATTGAGCTTATAGTGGCCTGGTTATTTATTCCTTTTCTAGTTGTTGTGGGATTCCGTTCTCGTGAAAGGTAGTTGTATATTGTTGCAGGTTAACGGAATTTGGCCTTGTGGTAGATAGCCTACTATAAGTTATAAAATGATTATAAAATCACGAAAAGCAAATTGAGTTGAAAATAACATTTATATATATACACATATCAATTAATGTTTTTTACAAATTAAAATAATACTTGAATATAGGTCCAACGGAGGTTAAATGTTCATGACAAATAATAATGCTGAAAAAGATAATTAGTGCTTAGGAATTTGGGAGTGTCGTGAGTAAGGAATGTCTTTGATGTAGTAGCTCCTTAGGTCAGTAAGTACTTTTGAGACAGGGGAGAAGGAAAAAGGCAAGCATAGTAGCCGCTCGACTTCAGTCAAGGGAATATTAATTGCACTCTTCTCCTTGGTCTCTGCCCGTCTGCTGGGGTCTTGTCTGTATCCGCTTTTTATATCTGCTTTTGGATCAAAAGCAGCTTGTTTTGGGATTTCACACTTGTATTTGATTCTGGGCTTCCCATTGGCTGGTAAATAAAATTCACGTTGGCTCGCGAAATGGAAATTTGATATTTGATTAATTTTTATTTTTCAACCGGAACATCTGCGCGAACTCGGATGCGCAACGGAGACTTTTGTTCATTTGCTTTTTGGTCGGTATAGAGCAAACATCCGGTCCCTCGCTTTTGCTCGGTCGGTATCACCACAAGCTACAATATCCTGATGAGACGCGGAACATAGAAGTAGAAGAATCTTCGCAAAAAATTCATTATTTATCATTTCACACCAAGTATGGCAATAAATCCACTAAGATACAAGTGGTTATTGTGTGGGAAACAGATATAGAAGACAATAAAAAAACGGACTTCATAGAGACGGGTTGACGTTGAAAAGAATAGGAACGGGACGGATTGTGGTACACTGGATATCGTCTCGGAACGAGAAATTGGAGAGCCGAGCTCGAATTCCTGTTGAATTCATTGCATTGACTTACGCGTAAATACTCTTGGGAAAGGTATTAATCCGTCTCTTCACCTTCCTAGGAATTAAATAGCAAGAAAGCCTGGGATCTATAGCCTTGGTTGGCAACCAGTCTGCCACAGGAAGTAATGGTGACCTATTGCGGAAAAATCTTCTGTCCTGTCAGTCATGTCTCGAAAGACACATGGTTACCCAAGTGTCTGTATCACGTAAGGCACTTAAGTGACTGAGTTGACAGGACAGCAAGATCCAACAGAAAGTTCCATAGGCGAGAAGAACGAGAGAAGAAACTATCCAAATAGAATTTAAGCTACTCCTAGTAATTTTAACAGTGAAATGGTGAAAAAAATCTGACAATCTAATCAGTCAGTTAATACGTGATACACGCTTGGGCGATCATGTCTCGAAAGAAACATGACTGACTAGACAGAAGATTTTCCCGCAATCAGCATATATTTTGTCAATCATATTTGTGCTGGTCAAGGTAATATATTACACATTTAGTATGAGATGTATTATCTCCTGTAATACAATGTATTATCTCCTGTAATACAATGTATGTGTATGTATGTGTATGTATGTAATACAATGTATTTACAATGTATTTACAATGTATGTGTATGTATGTAATACAATTTATTATCTCCTGTAATACAATGTATTATTGTATTATAAAATGTATTATCTCCTGTAATACAATGTCCTGATGAGTAGCTATTTTTACTTCATATAATTTCTTATCCAGTGCTGGTCTGGTTCTTGTGATGCAGTCTGTGCATACACCAACATCTTTGATTGTATTACTATCAGTGTCGGGCTTCTTGATATAACACTACCGGCCATGATTATTAAGCCATCCCAGTATTTTAAAAGAAATTATGTATTTCATACTATTTTTTCATATTCATTGCCAAGTGAATGATTGTAAATGAAAATAGAATGGTTCTTTTGTTAATACTGCACAATAACATGCGCATCAAATGAATTTATAAATATTTAATAATTACCTAAACTACAATTTCATAAATGAAAGAATGAAGAAAATTTAGGGTGATTCGGACGAGTTCATCTTTGATTCTATGCCTTGCAAAATTTTTCAAAATAATAATAACAGAAGAACCATTCTATTTTCATTTAGAATTATCCACTTAAAAATTGTATGAAATACATTATTTCTTTTAAAAACTGGAGTGGCCTAATAATTATGGCTGGTGGTGTAGTATCAGGTACAACTAGTTCCTTTCCTGAAACGTGTTCTGCTACTGAGGTATATCTTCCCAGTCTCATCAGAAGTCTTTGAAATTGTCACCTTTTCAATAAGTTTCTTTCTTTCCAGTCTATTCAATTCTTCATTCACCTTTAGCAAAATAGAAAATAGGACTCTTCTAGCTGTTGTTAAAAAGTAGGGTGGAGCGTTTTTTCTTTTTCTTTTCAGTACTATTTTCATATACATTTTTCATGTGAAAATATAAATTTATTAAAAGGAAAGAATAACAGGAATTCGTAGAAGTTAACGCTCAATGAGAAAAAAGTTATGAGTTAAGAGCATCAAGAGTTGTAGAAAATGTTCGTAATAGTAATTTGTTGAAAGAGTATATGCGTACGTATGTATGTATGTATGTATGTATGTATGTATGTATGTATGTATGTATGAGCGTTTGTTTGGTAGGAATTTCTTTGAATGGAGAAGAAAAAAGAAATCAGCACACGAGAAAGAAGGAGAAAGAGGACGATGTGCGACGCGACCTTATGTCCGGGTCGACTTGAAGTTTCTACCGTGTTACATTTTATCTTGTCATCTCTCCTGCTTCCATGTCTGACTCTGACTGATGTTGATCGAAGCATTTATACTACTTTAGATTTTTTGCGCTGGATCGCGAAGTGAAGTCTTTATGGTCTTGCAAATCGCTCCCATTAGTTAGAAAATCAATTTAACATCTACTTCACGAAATCCAGTTTCGACTTTTTCTTTAAGCACATGGTCAATCCTTTTTTCTATTTGGGAAAAACCAGCATTTCACACGTCATTGTGAATGTTTGTAAACGTGAAAAAGGTTGATTTTAATTTTTAATTTCCAATCCCACAAGTTCTCTCTCTTGGCACATTTAATGACATATATCTCTAAATAATATTTGGTTTTACCTTCTTCTGTAACGGTGTTAAATTTTTCACTGCATTGGATTATTTCTCTAGGACTTGTGAAGATGTCATTTACTGGCTTTTATAGGAGTTTTCTCTCAGATCTTTGTAAATCTCAATTGAGATAATGTTTATATCGCTGCCTGTATCAATTTTAAATTTCACGCCTGTTTTACAAATTTTTATATCTCGGGTCATTTAAATTGTTTCTGTCATCTATCCCAGATTTTTTTTTTTTTTTCTGTCTGCATTGTATTCGTTTCTTTAATTTAGGCTACGGTGAAATTATTAATTTTCCCGCATTTCTTGCAGTGTTTCCCTTTCGTAGGATAGTTTTTAAAATCATGTTTGTTTGTTTTTTTTACATCTACGGCAACAACTCTTGTTGTTTTCACATGTTCTTTTTAATTTTGTATTTCATAAGTTTCTCTCGGTCTTTAATTCGCCTATATTTTTCTCGTGGATTTCTTCTATTTGAAATTTTATTTGCTCACTGCTCCTGGCCATCTCCGTGGCTTTCTCGAGTTTTAAATCAGGAACTAATTGCAGTCTTTCAGATAAAAAAAACCTTATTCTGTTGTATTATCACAAGGTGGTCTCTGATTTGGTCATTTTTCTTTGGAAACTCACACGCTTCTTTTAATTTGTGCAATGGACGAATAAAGATTTCCACTGATACACCTGGTAATTTAACTTGAAGATAAATTTTTTTCCCTTTTATGAATTATATTTCTTTTAGGCATGAAGTATGTATTGAATTTTTCCAAAACTGGGTTGTTCACATTTGCGTCTTCTAGTCGGGAGAAAGAAAATGTTCGGAATATATTTTTGGCTTTGCTTCCTATGCAATATATTGACGGATTTCTTCTCAGAGTCTCGATGCTTCTCGAAAGTGTTGAAATCTATGTGACCATTTCTACCAATTTCCCGAGTTTTTAAAATCAAACGGCTCTGGTGAAATTTATTTAAACATTTTTTTTTTTTTGACAAATAATTTTTTTTTCAAATTTGGGTCCTGTTCTTCAAGAAAGCAATTTTGTTCTTCTTGAAAGATTTTCTCTCTGATGCCACGTTCCACTAGAATTATGGTGGAAATATATATTATATGAGACTGTCTCGCTGAAAAGTCGAAGCAACACAAAGACGACTTAACAACTCATTTATTTAAACTCTGGGATCCATATTGATCCCTGCATTCCTTAGTGGATCCGGAAGTTCTTACAATCACTATCATCAATATTGATGTCGTTATAACTGTCTACATCTACCTGTATATCGGTATATATATATATATATATATATATATATATATGTGTGTGTGTGTGTGTGTGTGTGTGTGTGTGTGTGTGTGTGTGTGTGTGTGTGTGTGTGTGTCTGTGTCTGTGTGTGTGATTCGTATATTTTCTTATGTATAAAACGCCAGTAGTTTAATAAGATATAATAAAAAAGATGAAGGAAATCACAACAAGGAAATAAAATATATGTATAGAGAGGAATCTGAAAATCATAGAATTCAAAGATGAAAATGATTAAATAAGCAAAAGGAATTCGAACTGCCGCTATTCCTTTTTAAAATAAAATGTAAAAGAACTCTAAAGCTGAAGGTTTCCAAGAAACAAAACGATAATTTTGAAAAATGTAACTGGAATTTATAGAAAAGTCTGTAAATAAATAATGAATTGTTATTTTTATGTAAATATATGAAGAAGGTATGGAGGTATTCAGTGAGCATTGAAATCACTACTCAGACGTAATTGGTCTAACGAGAAACGTTCGCTAACCATTACGCACCATTCGAAAGAGCCAATAGATAGATAGATAGATAGATAGATAGATAGATAGATAGATAGATAGATAGATATGGACAGTCTGTGATAGATAGATAGATAGATAGATAGATAGATAGATAGATAGATAGATAGATAGATAGATAGATATTAACAGACTGAAATAGATAGATAGATAGATAGATAGATAGATAGATAGATAGATAGATAGATAGATAGATAGATAGATATGGACAGTCTGTGATAGATAGATAGATAGATAGATAGATAGATAGATAGATAGATAGATAGATAGATAGATATGGATAGATCAGATAGATAGATAGTTGATAGATAGATAGATAGATAGATAGATAGATAGATAGATAGATAGATAGATAGATAGATATGGACAGTCTGTGATAGATAGATAGATAGATAGATAGATAGATAGATAGATAGATAGATAGATAGATAGATATGGACAGTCATAGATAGATAGATAGATAGATAGATAGATAGATAGATAGATAGATATGGCGCGTGATAGATAGATAGATAGGATAGATAGATAGATAGATAGATAGATAGATAGATAGGACAGTCAGATAGATAGATAGATAGATAGATAGATAGATAGATAGATAGATAGATAGATATGGACAGTCTGTGATAGATAGATAGATAGATAGATAGATAGATAGATAGATAGATAGATAGATAGATAGATATGAACAGACTGAAATAGATAGATAGATAGATAGATAGATAGATAGATAGATAGATAGATAGATAGATAGATCTGAAAGAAAGAAACAGAAAGCATGCTTCCCTGACTGAAATTTCTCACCAATTTTTCTTCTGATTAAAATCTCACCCGTGGAGCCAAATGCTTCCGTCTTGATAATTTTTTTTAAAGCGTTTTTCTCAAACCAATGCTCTATTTATGAAATAACTGTTAAACACTTGATTTTTCGTAATTGAAGTCCGTTACATTTTATTTTACGCATTATAACTAAATTTCACTTTTCTTTTTATTTCAGAGTTACGGTGGTCTTCGTGGAGCTGTTTGTTTTTCTCTTGTGGCGACGTTAGATCCAGCCAAATACCCTCTCAGAAATCTTTTCATCACAACCACGCTGACTGTGGTCATCTTCACAGTTTTCATTCAGGTGAAGTTCTTCCCAAAAATGTTTCTTTTATTTAATTCAGTAAAGCAAACGGCATCCTCCTTTCACTGTTTCTTATATTGTTTGATTAAATCAACTAGAATATCCGATAAGTGTTATATGATCAACTGAAAGGATCCCCTCCCACAGGCAGTTACACTTAAAAGAAGAGGGTTACAAATATCTGAAATATACCAAAAGACAGATGCCAAGGGAGACTAGGCAATGCGTCAAATTTGCCCTCATGAAAAGCGATATACTACGAGGCAGGCTCCAAAAGTAACGTTCCTTCCAGCAATTACAACAAAGGCGGCAAGAGAAGCAACACCATTAAATAGGGCAAATTTTCAGTTACAAAACTAGTATTTTTCCTACCCACTTTTTATTGAATTCCAAGCTCTTTTTTATATTTTGTGTTGGAGTTTGTGCAGGCTCGCTCGAAATGTGGCGTGCCACATACGTTAATGATGTCACTGCTGAAACGCACCACCCACAGCTAAACTATGCTCACACCCACTGTTTGGTCTCCATAAACCCTGAGAAAATGTCGATGAATGACAACAGTTTAGTGTCGCATAATATATACAAATATAAATAAATGGAATGAAAACAGTGAATCATTGACAATCATATGTTGAAAACAATTGTAGGACCTATTATATATATATATATATATGTGTGTATGTGTGTGTGTATGTGAAATGTGTATATATATATCTATCTATATATATATGTATGTGTGTGTATGTGTATATATGTGTGTGTGTGTGTGTGTGTGTGTGTGTGTGTGTGTGTGTGTGTGTGTGTGTGTGTGTGTGCGCGCAATTTGTGATATATATTTTATTATATATGCGCGGTCCTTATTTGAAAGCACTCAATATCATTGATAGAGCTAACATATTCAGATAAACTCACACCTATCTAACTGAATATATGTGTGTGTGTGTGTGTGTGTGTGTGTGTGTGTGTGTGTGTGTGTGTGTTGTCACGTATTAAATGACACACCCTATAGGAAATTAAGAAAACGCTTCTGAAATGTTAAATAACTAATTTATTTAGTTGAAATAGGCACTATGTTGATGAATGACTGTTCGCCAACGCAACTCAAAATTGTTGACCACATCTTTAAAATATTTCTCATCCTGTGATTAACAGTTCAAAAGCTTCGATTGCATCTTCCTTATCGGGGAATGTTTTATTGCGCATGTAAAACTCAAAATACTTACATAAGTGATAATCAGTAGGGGGGAGATATCAGGTAAATAAGGTGGATGAGGTAAAATTTCATAATTCAGGCTATGCAACTTTTAGACGGTCAGTTGAGAATCGTGCGGCCGTGCGTTGTCATGCAGCAAAATTGGGCCATCCCTATTCGCAAGTCTAGAATGTTCCTTTTTTTCATTTTTTCGTGCATACACTCACTATCTCTATAGTCCGGGGCTGCTATCGTTGTTTTCTCTTGAGGCAAGAATGAATAATAAATTCAACGATGACGATCATTTTGACTGACATAACGACGAACAAGAAAACGTATATGTAAAAATATAAACATACGGTGCGTGGAGTGGAGAGTAGCCAGAGAGAATCCCGCACCTACGTGGAAACTGACGGAGAGTCGTTAACCAGCGGGAGTTCTCCTCTCTCTCTCTCTCTCTCTCTCTCTCTCTCTCTCTCTCTCTCTCTCTCTATTTATCTATATATCTCCCCCCTCTCTCTCTCTTTCTGTGTGTGTGTGTGTGCTCTGACCACTTTTCCTTCTGTCTTCGACGTATACAATCAAAGATTTCCACGCATTCCTGTTCCTTCGTTCAACTGACGTCAATCATATCTTTGTCAGCCATTGCTTTTCAAGTTTTTGTTGTCGCCTTGTATTTTCTGTCTTTGATGATGATCATATCTTTGTCGGCCACCGCATATATATATATACTTCCCACAGGTGGAACTCCCTTCCGAGTATTGTTTCAATGATAACTAAAATCACAAAAAATTTAAATGCAGCGTCAATTGCCATCTTCTTTGAATATACGCTTTTTTAGCCACGCTGAGTGGGGGGGCGACAGTTATGTTCTGAATTATATCATTGGGCAGTTTCGGGTCTTTCAAACATCATACTCCCCTCACCAAATCGACCCCATCAGAGCTGATCAGCGTTGTGGTGTAGTTTCTCTAGAGAGTCTATATTTGACTCTTCAGCCTACTATAAAATTAGTAGAAGAGAAGGCCTTGGGGGAACAGTTAAATTGATTGAACGCTGGACGACCAACACACGCACTAATTGTGTAATTCACTTCTGTTTTATTTACTATTGAATGTAAAATATTTCTATAACACATGTTTTGTTATTTCTTAAACCTTTCACTTGCTCACAACAATATATTAAGTAAATTAATTACGGTGTTTTAATATTTTTGTGTGAACACGTTTCGTCTTTTAGGACTAAAATGCTGTTTATATCGATGTAGCTACTTATGCGCAGGAAAAAGAGGGATGCCAAAAAATATCTAAGTTTAAAATTTCATTATTTTTTTAGTAGATAAAAAATTGTATATATCATTCTCTCCCGTATATATATATATATATATATATATATATATATATATATATAGGCTAAAATTATATACATAATTTTTATCTATTATTATAATAATAATAATGACTATATATCTATTTTATATAGGTATTTTTATGTTACATAACAACTATATATATCTATAATAATAATAATAATAATAATAATAATAATAATAATAATAATAACTATATATCTATGGTCTACTTCTGTATGGAACGCTATTTAAAAGTAAATGTCAGACTGTGTATTATATATCCGTTAGTTTGAACCACTTAATATATATATATATATATATATATATATATATATATATATATATATCCTAGTATAAGGTTGGGATGGATGGAATAAAATTCCGTATCCAAAAACACTGTTCTTCAAAAAGTCCTCAATACAATGTAGAGCGAACAATATCTTTTTTAAAATTTATAACATAAGTATGTTATAATATCACTACAAACGTAGCCATTTGGTTTCGACGCGTCTTGTGTCATACCAAGTGATGGAATTGATTACGAGATGAAGTGTTTTAAAGGTTAAAAACTAACCAAACCCCTTCAATAGGGGAGACATTGTTACGTAGTCAATTATGACTAATCAATATAATTTCTTTTATTATTTGTCGATTGTTATCGAGCTGTCAGTGAATTTGTGAACAAATTTTCGGCGCTCTACGCCCTCGTCAGGTTAATGACTGAAGTTCTCGAGTCATATTTCGCTCTTTTTGCCGGTTAGCTACTATGTGTCCTCTTCATTTCGCATTGCGTCTTCTTTTAACTGTTTTGTTTTTGTTTGCGTTGCTAGGGATATTTTTCCCCCTTTCTCAACGAATGATCTTTTGAGGTTTTGCTTCTTTTCCGTTGTTGGCTTTGGGTGGTAATCCAAAGTATCCTGACTCATGTAGTTTCGGGAAGCATTTGGTTGTTTTATTTGATTCCGCTGTATTGATCTGTTCTTTCCATCTGATTTGGTATGTGAGCTTGCAGAAGCTAGCCTGGATGTTGGTGTGTTCGACTTTGTTATCCTTGATCGTAAATTTGGGTCCCTTGTATCAGTTCTTCTTCATTTAACGACTTTGTTAGATCTGTGATCAGGTTTTCTTTGCTTGGTGTTTCTCTGGGTGCTTCCTCACGTTGTTGTTTCACTGTTCGCGTCATCAGTGTATGAATTTTTTGTTTTTTCTCGCGGTGATGGATCCTAGCTACGTGGTATGTCTCTTTGCATTTGTTAAAGATTTGATTTGCCTGATCTGTTGTTATTTTGTTTAGCTCACTGTTTTGTAGGGTCATCGTTCTCTTCCTTTTCTATATTTCGCTATAGAGATGTCGGATAGC
Source organism: Ascarosepion bandense (assembly GCA_037127315.1). Lineage (NCBI taxonomy): Eukaryota > Metazoa > Mollusca > Cephalopoda > Sepiida > Sepiidae > Ascarosepion > Ascarosepion bandense. The sequence goes on from JBBBDQ010001092.1 coordinate 457,321, forward strand.
AAAAAAGTAAAAATTATTTTTAAAATACGATGGCTCAATATGTATTAAACTTTTCAATTTTCAATTAGTAAATATAGTCTTAACTTAATAACTTAATGAATTAACGTCTAAAAGTTTTGAAATATTCTAAAATATTTTTGAAACTTTATAAATTATTATAATTTTAAAAAATGAATGAATTCTTTTAAAGTTTTATTATTAATCGAAAAGTTTTTTTCTTTTAAAGTTTTATTATTAATCGAAATTTTTTCTTCAAACTATAATGTCCTTACTTTGTATTATATATTAAAGCAGTTAAAAGCTTATTTAATTAAATAATGTCATAGTTTTATTGCATTTATATTTTACTATTGGGAGTAGATTATCAAAAAAAGGGGCGAAATGGTTTTCAAAAATAATGCATAATCTACATTCATAATGAGTCCTGCGTTTCACTAATAAAACCAATTTTGCCTACAAACTTTAATGTAGATAGCTCCAATATCTGAAGGTTCTTTTTACTTGTATGAGTGAGGATTAATGTATTGTTGACTAAAATCTGTCTGATATTGCCTACATGGCTAGAATGGCTCATGATTTAACATAATAAACATTCATTGTCTCTTATATTTTACAGTATATGTTTAGAAAATTATCTGCTGCCTCGATACACTATATATATATACACTGATAGAACATATACTTATCAATTTAATCAATTTTCAACATCCAGATCAAATGTTTGATTACAGTAAATTATCATACATAAAAGTCAATACATACACAGGTTCTAAATCTAGAGGCAAGTCAACAATACTCAGATGCCCATATAAATTTGACCTGTACTTTCACATGCGTATGATCGTACAGATGGGGAATACCATCCTGCGATGCATTATTCTACACCTCTTGCACTCGTTGTCGCAATACAGCAAAAGTTATAGGTCGACTAACTAAACTAGTTAATCACCGTCTTGTCATGTGCCTTACTGTCGATCGCACAGGCCAAGGAAATTGACGAGCATTTTGCAAAACATGCCCAATGACACAGGCACCATGTGGGTCGGTATTATTCTGCTGAAACAGTATACTGCCCTCCTGTTGCATGAATAGAAACACAATGCATTGAATAATCTTCAAGGTGTACATGGTTCTGTTCAACGTAAGTACTCTTTCATATATCCATACAGCAACACATATTTCCACTTACATGAAAGTTCTTCTTTTTATATCAATGTGAAACTTTCCGAGCGTCATAATGTTTGTGAGTTCCGGTAGACGATGTCAAAAAATGTCTGTATAAATATTTAACCTTTTAGAAAAAAAATAATAAAAGATATCTTAATTACGGTTCTTCAGAAAAGTGTTCGAAAATATGAGCATATATAGCTACTCTCTCTCTCTCTCTCTCTCTCTCTCTCTCTCTCTCTCTCTCTCTCTCAAAAGGCTTACAGCTACATCACGTTAAAGCACCGGTTTCTGTACAATTACTGCAGTTAAGCAACCTTGAGCCAAGTCATTGTCTATATGAATGACCGGTTATGAATACCAGGTCCTTTAAGTTCGATGCATATGAGATAATCGATAATGACTTGGAATTGTTAACCGGATCACTGAGTTCCACTTCCGATTGGGCTTGTTATACTCAATTAAGTATTAGTAAAAATGCCTGTGTGATTCCTGCTCTCCTGTCCTTAATTTTTATTAAATATTAAAGCAATTAAAAATTTATCTAATTAAATAAGGTCATAGTTTTATTGCATTTTTAATTTATTAATTAATAAAATTTTACTTATTATCTGTAAACGCCCTCTAAAAATTTACAACATGCATAACAGAATTTCTATAAAAGTCTTTTGGTCTAGAGAGGAAAAAAATCGATCTTTTAGTTTTCTGGTTCTTCGTAGATTTCCAGATCTATTCCAAGATAATTCTTAAAACTTCAGGATAGATAATAATCAGGTGGAGCAAGATCAAGAGAATAAGGAGTCGGTTAAACTTTTTCCCAGCTAATGATTTTTTTATTGGGAACAGATTTTCGAAAAAAGGGACGGAATAGTTTTCAAAAATAATGCATGATTTACATTCATAATGAGTCCTGCGTTTCACTAATAAAACCAGTTTTGCCTACAAACTTTAATTTCTTGAAATTTCATTAATTTATATGGAATAGGGGCAACAGATGTAAGAAAAAAACTTTTACTAAGATTTTTTTAAAATAATGATTTTAAAAATAATTTCATTTATTTGCGAATAAATCCTGATAGTTTCATTAAAATCTGAAACTTATTTGATTTTTGCAAGAATTTCTAAATTAATCTGTTTGTCACCGGAAAAAAAATGAGTTGCGTAATATTAAATTTTCCATTGTAAACTCTCGTAACGATTTACCCGCAAACCAAAATCAAAACAAGATTTTTTTTCAACGTGTTAGACAGGATTAATTTTCTTTTTAAATAATTAAAAAATACTTTGATCATTTTTCTTAATAATGATATAAACATTTTGATGGAAAAAGTTCGTTTTTATTAAGTTTGGGATCTTTTTTCTTCATGCTATACTGTTTTTTCCTTTTTCAGAAATTTAATGGAGGTACCTATTTCTAACATTAATTCGTAATAATCTTTTCAAATGAATTTTTATTTTTATTTTAAATTGAAATAAATAGTCACTTACTAATACTGATCTTCATTTTAATCAAGTATTAGCAGAAAAAAGAGTCGGTATAAAGATTTAATCTTTTAGAAAAAATAATAAAAGATATCTTTATTACGGTTCTTCATAAAAGTGTTCGAAAATATGAGCATATATAGCTAGTCTTGCTGTCTCTCTCTCTCCCAAAAGGCTTACAGCTACTTCACGTTAAAACACCGGTTTCTGTACAATTACTGCAGTTAAGCAACCTTGAGCCAAGTCATTGTCTATATGAATGACCGGTTATGAATACCAGGTCTTTTAAGTTCGATGCATATGAGATAATCGATAATGACTTGGAATTGTTAACCGGATCGCCGAGTTCCAATTCCGATTGGGCTTGTTATACTCAATTAAGCATTAGTAAAAATGCCTGTAGGACACCCGCTCTCCTGTCTACTGGAAGTCATCATCTGTTGTTTCAGTTTTTTAAAACTCTGGTAAGACGTCCGATCCCTTCCAAATATCGACATATTAGCCTTCTACTTCTTTTTAGCAAACTCCTGAATTGGTTCATCATCTCTTATCGCAGGGCCTTTTCTCGGGCTTTCTTTTCTCCAGGTCAACTTCTTATGTACTGATGATAATTGCAGAAATAGTCTATCAGGTTCTCGATAAAAACTGTGACGCCCAGGCTGTAGTATTGAACATCTCGAAAGACTTTGACAGGGTCTGATATACAGGTCTTCTCCGCTGAAAAATTACGGTTTGAGCCAATCCAGTCTTTCCTATCAAATCGTGAAATGAAGTTTATCCTGAACAGCCACGCGTCTAAACCTTTTTGTACTAATGCTAGTGTTCTACCCCCCCCCCCCGCCCCACACACCCAAAGTATTCCATTCTGGGTCCTACACTATTTTGAATTTTCATTAAATACCTTTCTGTTGTGTTATCATCTTGAAACTTGGTATCTACACTGACGACACAATCGTTTACTCCTACTTTGATAGGAAGACTGATCAGTATAACAAGATCAAAATAGCAACTGGTGTTCAAAACGACCTCAAGACCGTCGTTGACTGTGGCAAAAGTTGACTCGTCACTTTTAAGGCTTTCAAAACTAAACTCCCCTCTAGTAATCATCTGAGAGACCCTTCTCTGTCTTCCATCAGCATTGCTAATGCTAACCTCCAGGAAAGTGATTCGTGAGCTGTCTCGAACTAGCGTTCTCAGCTGACATGAAGTGAAAAGATTGTATTGAATCCATTACTGGGGTGGCTGCAAAGAAAATCGTTTCACTGTGTCGTACAAGACAATTTTTTCTCTCATTTTTCTTTATCTTACATATCTATGTCCATGTTTAGAATATTGCTGCTACATATCGTCCGCTGACCCTGCTATTTACCTTGAACTCTTTAATAAGATCCAAACGAAAATCAGCAATATTATTAGTCCTGATCTGGTGGCGCGGCTTCATTTACTTACCCATCGCCTAAGATGGCTTCCTTGTGCCTTTTTTTATAAATACTTTCATGGGAATTGTTCGGATGAGCTCTTCGCTGTGGTACCTGGACTTTTTGATTTAAGCACAATACTAGACTGGTGTCGAGATCTCATCAATTTACAGTTGAGAGGACTAGGTGTAAACGTAAATTCTATGCTGGAAGTTCCTTTTCTTGCACTTCTCGCGTGTGGAACTCCGTTCCGACTCTATGTTTTTCAGCCAACTTTAATCTGCAAAAATGCAATATCAATCGCTATCTACTATCCTCGTGTTTACTCTTTTTTGTCTCTTTTTTTTCTTATTAAGGTTTCTGTTCTTAATTTTTCCCCACCCTGTAACATTTTACTATCTTTACTGCATTGCTTTGTGTGATACCGATTTTAAAAAAATACTTATATTACTAAAACATTATCATCTCAAAAAATTTTTTAAATTTGCCGAAATATTTAGATTTCGGCATTAAATAACTCCCAGAGATTGATATGCCGCTAAACAAAAACAACCAAATCATTATCTCCCACAAATATATAGGCGCATGCATGCACATGAGCAGACGCGCTTTCACACTTATAGAGAAGAATTTTATTTTTCACATTCTTATGATCTGAAAATATAATATAGAAATTTGTAAATGGAGACATTCATCATGGTTGAAATTTGAAAGGGTTCTATTTTAAATCGGTTAGTTATTTTTTCACAGTAAATTACACATTAATTTATATTGTATTGTTTTTAATTAATCAGATATTTGTTAAAATATAAAAGAGTGTTGAAAAGCACCCAATCCAGCACATTTTTCAAAACCTGACAACCAAATGGCCAAACATCAGAATTTGTTCCAAATACTTCCATTTATTTGTAATAATTTTTAATATTACTGTTTCTTTCTTTTTGTCTTCTTTCGAACAGGGAATAACTATAAAACCACTTGTCAAATTATTGCAAATCAAAATGGCGCCGGAAAAGACGCTTATTTTATTTGAAGAGCTGAACGATCATGTAAGTAAAAAACCCTTGCTTCTTTTCGACTTTTATTTTTGAAAAAGGCTTCTGTAGTTGCTTATGATTCTCTCATGAAATTATTCCAAATTTATATCTTTTATCCTCATTTTTTCATTTTATTTTCCATTTATCATAAAATATTGATTCCAGCGAATATCTAAATTTTGTGTTTTTATAATAATGACGTTATTGTTATATACTACCGACAACGACAACGAGGAACACATCTATATAAAAATAAAATCTTATATTTTTATTCTTCGACGGTGACGGTATGGAGCAGGGAAGTAGCTGTAGAGAGTTCGCACATACGAAGGAGCTGTCGGAAGTCGTTAACCAGTCTCTGTTTCTTCAGCCAAAAATTCTAAACTTTCATATCGTCTTAAAACTTCTACGCGATGCTTTTTTTTTTCGTTGCACTTTGTTGACATCATCTACAGCTGGATATATCTGTCAACTATCTTTGTCTTTTGTTGACTTTTATCTACGGCCGGATGTATCTGCCAACTACATCCTTGCCAGGCCATCGTCTTTTAAGCCGGTTGGCACTTTTGTTGACCTTACCCACGGCCGGATGTATCGGTCAATTACTTCCGCTGTTCAAGGTAATATATTGCACTATAATAGAATTTCGTAAATCAATTCATTGTCGATTTATTATCTATTTCAGTTTTTCATCAATTTACTATTTAATTATTATTTATTTTTATTAACATTATCATTTTATTATCAATTATTTTATTATCTATGCAGTTCGAAAGAGATGATGAGAGAGAAGAAAAATGCATGTCACCTGGATGGGGCGTCCAGTTAGACGGCTTGTGACTCTCTGAAGAGAAAGGCAAAATTCACGCACCTGATTGGTTAATAAATGAGAGATCGTATCCATTTTGTTTTCGATGACGTCCGCACATGGTAAAATTCGGTGAAACAACTGCCTTTTTTATAATTGTTTCACCCCAAGCAAAGCAGTACTGCCACCGGTGCGTAGTGGGTTACAGTGAGAGGAGAAGGAAGACAGAAAAGAAAAAAAACGGTACAGAAAGGGTAAGAGAGAGATGAGAGTCAAGGAGATAGAAGTTAGTAATTGATGTTGGAGATTGTAACTATCAGAGAAGCAAGCATGGGAAAGGGAGTTCCACGGGCGGGAAGTGCAAGGAAAGCAACTACTAAAGAAGAAATGACGGAAACATTTGCCTATTTTGACGGTAAAAAAGGTGGACCTAGTTGCCAATCCAGTTGCATGAGTAAATTCATGAGGGCTGGGCACCAGGGGAAAAAAGCTCGTCAGAGCAGCTGCCATGAAAATATTTGTAGACAAGACAGAGCGAAGCCACATTATGTCGGTGAGAAAATGGCTGAAGGCAAGCTGTCAAATCAGGACCGATTACTTTGCAGAACCTTTGAATTTTGTCAAGAACTGAGAGATTAACAACTGGAACACTCGACCAAATATGGCAACAATATTCAATGCACGAACGAATGGTAAATTTATAAATGTGCAAAATGAATTCTGACGAGAAAAACTTCCTGGCTCAGCACAGCGACCCAGTCTTCTTAGCAGTAGATGTAGCTATTGATTCAATGTATTCATTCTACTTGAGATCGGCTGAGAGAGTGAGGCCGATGAGGTGAAGTGTATTGCTTTCAGTGAGACTAGTTTTGTCTATATTGATGGAAAGTAAGAAAGCTTCTCTATGGTGGCTAAAGGAGAGCAGATACAGTTTGTAAGCATCAAACTTTACGAGCCATTTCTTACCTCAAACCGTCACAGACTGGATGTCCTTTCCAAGAGGAGAAACAAGGTCTACTTTTTCAGCCCTGGCAATTTCATATTGAGACGGGAGTAGATGGTGGTATCATCTGCATAAATTCTTACTTGGGAACTTGCTACATCAGGAAGATCATTGATGGATATCAGGAAGAGCGTATGTCGTAAGAAAAATCTTTGAGTGACACCTGCGTTCACATTAAAGGATTTGGAAGTATGCCCATTCAGAACGATCGTCATTTTACGATTTGACAAGAACGATTGGATTAAATCAAACAATCGTCCAGTTATAGTAGCCCTGTAGCTTTTCGAAGAAGACCAGCGTGTCAAACCCTATCAAACGTTTTCGAGATATCCAGGGCAATAGTCTGAGTTTCGCTGTTCTTATCAAGGGCCTGATATATATATTCGGTGATGACTATTAGCACATCAGCAGCAAACCTGGCGCAGCGGAGGCCATACTGATTGTCAGAGAACGTTGGTGGAGCTAAGATGTTGAATTATTTCAGCATCGATAATAGCCTTGAACACTTTGCCAAAAAGCGGTAAGAGGCTGATAGGGTACTAGGGTCGCAGGACTCTCCAGAGTTTTAACAAACAGGAACTACAAAGGAAAATTTTCAACAAGCAAAAACTTGTTGAGTAGGGAAGGAATCGAGGGTCAGTAGTTTTAGAGCCAAACTTTTGGGATGCTAAACACTGCTTCGGTCTATTAGCAAAGAAATATTAGCATTATTTAGAGCACAGTTGCATTCATTACGAGCAGCGACAAAACGGTGCCTATTATAGTCAGATGCGTCACTCTGGTAAAACCGGAAGAAGTGATTCCTGTGGGCAATGGCAGCCGAGTAAGCAGGAGAGAACCAAGAGAAGGGATGAACTTCCTGGATGAAATGAAAGCATCGGAGAATACCTCGGATGCACAGTCTTCAGCAGGGAGACTAAAAACTTTGTTCCAAGGGAAATCACAAAAGAAGTCGTGGGACGCTTTCCTCTCCGCTCTTAGATAGCAGTAAGATATTTTGCCAATAAGAGATTCCTGGAAGAAGGAGGAATGGAAGGAAATATTAACAGAAACCACGGCATGATCAGAGTTGCCAAGACAGCAGAGCTGCGTGGCATGCCAAGAGTCAGGGATAGAAATGAAACAAAGATCTAACTGAGCTGAATCCATCAGAGTTATTTAGGAAAGGCGTGGAGAAATCCACCACTTACGAAAGAAACTGAGTGATTGAAAATTTCATCGTAGGAACACTAATAAGATCTGTGACAGAATTTTCCAGCCACTTGTCATGGTGGGCATTAAAGTCACCTAACACATAATATATGAGCGAACGGATGAGAGAAAATGGCCTTTTTCTATATTGTCTGAGAGGAAGGGGAGCGGTAGAGAAAGAAAAGATAGCTAACCGAGTTTAGTAGCTAGTGACGGAGACACATATAAGAATGGTCTGGAGATTCAAGAGAAATCACCCTCGGAGATATTCGCAAACATAAACACCAAGGCCATGCAAATGGACATTGGATTTTTTTTCCTAAAGAGAGGAAGTTAACAAGGGATAGAGAAATCAAAGGAATGGATCGGAGGGTTAAGGTTAGTGTCACGGAGAGCTAGGATGTCCGGAGACTTTTCGTGGAGGAACGATTCCACGCTGCAAAAATTGGTACGGATACCACGGACGTTAGAGAAAGAGCAAAGGTTTTTTTTTATTGGTGAATGAATAAATGCATATGCTTTTTCTATTAGCTCATGAAAAAGTATAAACGTGTAAGCTCGGATTTTCTGTGCAATCAAATCTTACGAAATCCGACATTGTTAATAATTGGTGCGGATGCGGATGAGAACGTTCAAAATAAATTAATTCAACAGGAGAAGGATTTTATATGTGCATTTATAGAGAGAACAGTATAGTTCAAGAAGAGAGAAAAATGTTCTTGTGTGTGTGTGTGTGTGTGTGTGTGTGTGTGTGTGTGTGTGTGTGTGTGTGTGTGTGTGTGATACTGTTTGGTGAGATTAAGTAGTCATCTTGCCCGGTGAGTGTCTCCATGGAAGGAAATTAGACAACGTCATATACCTACAGCATATACCTACGTGCAAATAAAGGTAGACAGTGAGTCCTTTCCTTTTATAGCGCTGTCACGCCACCTAGCGGAATTAAACAAAGTTCGTTGGAAGACGAGCTGAATGTAATCCCGCTTATTAAATCTTCTTCACCTGGCGTTAATAAAAGTTGCCGATACGTTAGAATAGCAGAATATGTCGAATATTGTAGGGAAAATAAAACAAACACAGGAGGAATTCATGTTAGTTGTCTCTTATTCAAGTGTTCAAAAATTTTAATCTAATTCAAGACCTCAGGATGAACATTGGTGTCTGTGAAAGCTTTATTGATGTTCAAATTGCTAACATTATAACCTCAGTAAGAATGACGTAGTGGCTGTTAGATATACGTACGCAAAGTCTCGTTCTGGTATTTACAATATTAGCCAATAAGAAATTAGTGGCTGCAAGACAAGAACGAACAATATATCTTATCTTTTAAAAAAATGGATAAAAACTACAGGGTAGTAACTACCCTGTTTAGACAGCAGACTATACAATAATGACAATGATTTAGTTAATAAATTATAGGTAGACAAGCTACAAAACATAATGAAATCACTACTGGTTACAAATTAAAATGACAATTTCTTATATTGACATGACTGATGGTATAATTTTCATTGTATCTTAAATGCTTGTTTAAACATATAATAAATGTATATATGCAAATAAACAAATTTATTTCGTTTCGTATTTTAAATTTCTTTTATCTTTAATTTTTAATTTTTTTTAAGGCTACGTGTCATATAATGACTGGTATAGAAGATATTATTGGTTGCCGGGGAAAATATACATGGAAGGTAATATATCAGTTTTTCCGATATTTATTTGTTTGCTTTTTGGCGTGATTTTCATAGTCAAATAAAAATGATGTATAGTTGTTTCTTATACAGATCGTTAAGTCATAAATTGATGAAAAGATACAATATGTATTACTTTCCAAAATATTTTTGTAGACTGCTACCCATCCCCCAAAAAAAAGAATCTAGTTGTTGTGAAGAAACGACTGCGACACCCAAAGAAGCTGATTAAATGCAATCTCAGTAGCGATCAAATAACCACATGAGTCTGTTTATATTCGGACATGCGCAGTAAATTTCCTTGTGATTAGTTGCCAAATTACATCATGACCAGTTTATCAAGATAGTTAAAATGACTGGTACATACTGGGCAGATAGATAGATAGATAGATAGATAGATAGATAGATAGATAGATAGATAGATATGCACAGTCATAGATAGATAGATAGATAGATAGATAGATAGATAGATAGATAGATAGATAGATAGATAGATAGATATGCACAGTCATTGATAGATAGATAGATAGATATGCACAGTCATTGATAGATAGATAGATAGATAGATAGATAGATAGATAGTAGATAGATATGCACAGTCAGAGATAGATAGATAGATAGATAGATAGATAGATAGATAGATAGATAGATTACCGTTGCTGTAAAAATATGAAATTATATATATTATATTAAATGAAACTGATTACTATTATTAGAACCTTTTTATTAGGTTGAGCCCTAAATGACTTCTGTTTTTAGATATCAAATCTGAAGCTTAAAAGAATTTGAAGTTCCATGGCTGTCTGTGATTGAATTGTTTTTTGTTTGATATGGTTGAAAGAAATTCAATGAGATCTGAAACATGTTGCATTTTTCATCTTAAGTACGTTCCACTCAAGTTACCACCTCAAAGTGTTGGAGGCCATCTATATTCAATCTTAAAAGCCTTCATTGTGTAAATAGAAGAAGCATATATTTGGCCTCCAACTCATTTCCATTTAAGAATTTTTTCCCCTTTACATCTTGTCCATTTTTTAAAACGATAATTATTTCTTTATTAACGTCGATTTAGCACCGTTGAGCGAGGTTCGAAATTGGTTAGCTAGCCCGTTTTTCAATTTTATTTTTTAAATATTATTATCATTATGATTGGTAATAATAAATATTTTTGTCTATTCATGGCGGTAATGAAGTTGTGCACCACTAATCATATTTTCAAATATTTACATATATATTAAACAAGTTTTATTAAATTCAATGGAAAAGTTATTAATCTTGGAATTATTTCGAACTTTTGTTCTCATCTTGGTTGATATAGGTGTTATAATAGACACAACGTTTCGACCAAGTACCCCTGTTCATCATCATCCAGTTGTCAAAATCCATCTGACAATGAATATAAAAGGCTCCAAAAATACACCACTAAAGTCCGGTAGCGTAGTGGACATAGTAGTTGGTTATACGTATGTTAGTATCATTTAGTGGTCATAAGTTCGATCCTTGGACTTGGTAGTGACGAACCAAATTCCAACATGAAAGAACAATAGTTGATTGATACAGGATATTTCGCAATAATCAACGAGATAATCCACATCAGCCAATCTATGGACATCTGATGATGACCAGAGGATACTTGGTTGAAAGGTTGTGTCTATTATAACACCTATATCAACCAAGATGAGAACAAATGTTTGAAACAATTCCAAGATCATTGAAAATTACTCGTCTCCAAAATAATTACAAAGGAAAGAATTATAATTATAAAGAATTATAATAATAAAGAATTATAATTATAAAGAATTATAATTATAAAGAATCATAATTATAAAGAATTATAATAATAAAGAATTATAATTATAAAGAATTATAATAATAAAGAATTATAATTATAAAGAATTATAATTATAAAGAATTATAATTATAAAGAAACAACTCGTATTCATTTTTTAATTTAGGAAACATTTCAAGAAGCGTAGTCTGAGGTGAATCAATAAAATCTGACGAATCATTTACATACCTTGGAAGCGAAATAAATTCTACAGAAATGGATGAGAAAATGCGCATAGCTAAATCTTGGGACGTATGAATAAAATGGATGTAATCTGAAAATCTTTTCGACTAAGAAACTTCAAACGGAAATTCTTTCACACCACTGTAGAGTGTATGGCGACACTGCCTAGATATTAACTAAAATCGTACAGTCTGAGCTTGATGGAATCTACACTCAGATGCTGAGAGCTATACTCAACATCTCTTGGAGACAAAATCTAGATAAATCACAACTCTATGGATCCATTCCTGATATTTCTTACGCGAACGCAGAATACGCTTTACAGGACACTGCTGGAGAGCAAAACAAGAACTCGCTATTGATCTACTGCTCTAGACAGCTAGCCATGGTGCAAGAGGAGTTGGTTGTCCAGCAATCACCTACATTGACCAGCTATGTTCTGACACTGAATGCCACCCTAATGACCTTCCGACTTTGATCCAAAACCGTGATGGTTGGCATGACAGACATGAATGTCCAAGCTTGCTCGACCCAATTAAAAGAAATAAGATATTTTATGACTTTATTTTCTGTTGCTGTCAAATTGTATGAAACTGTTCTAAACAAAATGTCACTCATACCATAAATATTTAAATTTGAAATGTACAGTTCTAAAAATGGTAGAATGCAACTATCAAACCTTTTGGCTACAATGCTGACAACACTTAGCTTTTGATAATGACCGAGACGATCCAATGTACTTAAACAAAAGGATGAACCTTGAATTGCTATTCCGCAGTTTTGATTCAGATGTGCAACAACTTATTCGAAAATTGGAATTGAACCTTATAAAACTTCTTTAACTGAATTCTCGTTGCCTATTTGTCATTTCAGGAGATCATTGATTATGTACACGAAAGTTACCTCAAAAAATGGCTAATGAGGGAGCCTTCAGGAGTGGATGCTGAAATTAAAGCCATTTATGAAAAAGTTGCTTTACGGTAATTATGCTTTACTTTCGGCTTCTGAATATTTTCCAACATTTAATAACTACGAAATTGAAATAATTGACATAACATTTGTTTATGTCTGTTTCATTATCACTTTCCTATTTTACAAAGCTTTCCTTCTTTCATACAAATTAACAAAAATGAAGCGCAGAAGTGATCATCAAATGGTTCTTCCATCTTCTTGGATGCAATGAACTTGATGGTCACTTGAAATTTTAAATTGATGAAACATTCCGCCGACTCTCCCAAAATCTTATGATTGTTTTCCTATCCAATGATATTATGAGCAATACTTGTCTTGTATTTTCTAATTCTCTCCCTTATCTATTCCAATCTTATTTGCCTTTTAGTGTTATATAATATACAAAAATGTAATGGCTTCAGATATACGTTACACTTAATTTTTATTTTGTTCATTGAAAAAGATTACAAGCCAAAATTATTTTTTCTGATTTTTAGTTACAATTATGTTGCATGATTTCTGATCTTTTATTTAATAATACTTTTCAGTCTTCTACCAAAACAATGACCAACTTTTCTTCTTGGCAAAATGTGCAAAGTTATTGTCCTATTTTGTAACTATTGAGCCTTGTAATCATTTTCCATTCAATTGATGGCAATATGTCTTTGCTTCCTTTGATGCCCCATATATATTTTGATAGGGATGTACTATTTGCATATTTCCGTACTTCTCAGAACATCTTATTATTGTAATTTAAACGGTTTTTCTATAGTTCAAGTAACGAATTTTTCTCCTTGGCATATTATATCAAAAACATAGAAAAAACACAGGGAGTACAAAAAAATTCCATTCTCATGTTTACATATGATCTTAACTAGAACATTCATTTTCTTGATGCAATAATACATTTACTACCTCCCCATATAAAAGAACTAACTAGTATTAACACGTGTACTCTCAACTATAAAAGTAAATGTCTTATTACAAAATAACAATTATACAAAATTTAGTAAACTGTGCAAACGTAATTGTTCCACGAAAAAGATTGTCTACACTGAGTTAAAAAAAAAACATTTTAAAAACTCACGTTAATAATGACTTTCTTAATTACATTGTTGATGAACAAGTTAGATAAGCCATTAGAAATATTAACATAGATAAAAATAAGAACTTAATGCTTCTTCAATTAACTCTAAACATACTAACCTTCTACATACTCCAACAGCTTCTTTTCTCGCACTTCCTGCCTGTGGAATTCCCTTCCGCATGCTTGCTTCCCCGACGGCTATAACCTCCAGAAGTTTAAATGTAAGGTCAATAGACACCACCTAACACACTAACCCACACCCATTCTCTCCAACTCTCCCCCTATGTACATCCTAACTTGTCTATCGCCCTGTGTAACCCCCTGCTCTATAGTGGCAGTGCTTGGGGTGGCATGATTAAAAAAATTTAAAAAATTAAAAAATACAGCAATCGAATACACTCTAACTACAAACAAGATGATCCCACGAAAAAAATAAAACTAATTATATACTATAATAAATTTAATACAACCAACCTAATAAACCGCAATAACTCTTCTCCGTCAGCTAATGTTTTGCAAAAGACCAACATTGTATATCAATTTAAAAGTCCTTTAGGAGGTTGTATGTCTGACAAAAAAGTAAATATATATGTTGGTAACACGACGACAACATTATCGAGGAGACTTACATTGCATATATCGGATTCAAGTACTCCGTACGATTTTTTTCCTCTTCACATTCACGAATTAGAGAAATATTAATCGATAGTACAAGTATGCCCACCATGAAAATAAAAAACAAAAACTTCACATTCTTGAAACCCTCTATATAAAAAATTGCAACCAACACTAAGCAAAATTAATTATGGGTATAGCAACAATGTTTTAAAATGTCTATAACAATATTTTAAAATATCTTAACGGTAATATTTTAAAAATTATTTTATTTTGGAAAAAATATAATTAAATATATGCAGTATCAACGTAATATATAGATGTTTAATCTGTGTGTGTGTGTGTGTGTGTGTGTGTGTGTGTGTGTGTGTGTGTGTGTGTGTGTGTGTGTGTGTGTGTGTGTCCAAGAACAGTTCAGCATCCCATCGTAAAGAAATTTAGATTCAATGTTTAATTCTCAAATATCTGCTTTGTTGGTGTAGAAAAAGAATATCACTAACTTTCGAGAGGCTAATGAAACAGTAATTCATAGGTGATATCAGTGGATAGAGATGAGAAAAAAACAATAAGATGGCTTACATACAGTAATTTCAAATGGAGTCCATGCTAAATATTAGGTGTGATTACTGTACTGCTACGATTATCCAGACCTCGACTATACGTACCTCGACTATCCGGACAGGAAATAAAAAAATTAAGAGAAATGTTGGAATGATCCAAACTCATTTCATCTCAGAAAGATGTTTTGATAATTTAGAAAACTTATACTCAATGTTTGATGAAAACGGCGATAGAATAAAAGAAATCTAGAAAAATATTGAACAAAGTCCCTGAAAATGTTATTTGGTGATATAAATGTTAAATTTATTTAAGAAAATAATTGTTTTTCTTAATTTTTTCGATAATTTTGGTTATTCAATAATCCGGAATTTTGAATTATTTGAACATACTTTTCGCTCTCTGCCCCAAAGTGTCCGGTTAATAGTGGAAGTACGTACAGTACTTTGTGTAAACAGCTATCGTAACTATAAAAGCAATCTTTTTCACTAATCCTATAAGTAAGAAAAAAATAAATGATAATGTTTTATCTCGTTTTCTATTCAGTGATCATTTTGACCAATTGTACCTCGGTGGAGCAAAGAATATTCCATTAACGGAAGGAATGTAAGTAATAAGATTTATTTTTCTTTCTTAACTAACCGTTTTTGTTTTTTTTATTGTTTGAAAATGAGATCTTGTTTTCGGTTATTTGAATTTTGTGTTTGTTCAGTTCTGGTTTTGATTCTGGTGAGAATATTTTTTATGTGAAAAGCGAAAGGCGTTTTTTTTTTTTTTTAATTTTTATAAGAAGCGTGGCCAAATTGCTTCTTGAAAATATGACATCGCTAATTGAAATTCTTCCTAACCCACGATTTTCTGGAACAAAATGTAATATTTCTCCATTAATTTCTGCATCTAAATATAATTAATATTCAGTCAGTTAAGAGCTATACGTGATACACGCTTGGGGGGCAATCATGTCTCGAAAGAGACATGACTGACTGGGCAGAAGATTATCCGGCAATAGGTTGCCATTGCTTTCTGCGGTAGACTGGTTGCCATTCAAGGCTATAGAACCCAATCTGTCCTGTTATTTGACCCATAGCTGGAGGGAAGAGACGGATTAATACCTTTACCAATGGTACTTGCGCGTATATGATTGCAACGAATTCAACTGGAATTCGAACTCGGCTCTCCGATTTCTCGTTCAGAGTGGATATCCACTGGACCACAAATTCACACAATTTATTAAAAATCGTTCACTCAACTTAATTAAATAGATTTAAAATGAGTAAAAAAATATTTTTTTAAATTTAACTAGAATTGACAAAAACTACGTGTTTCTATGTAAGAATGGAGACCACACACACACACACACACACACATGTATATATATATATATATATATATATATATATATATATATTAAAGATCAAAATTTCCACCACTCGTTTTGTTCTTTAATATATTGCTGACTTCTGCATATTCAGTTCTTTTGATTGTGCAAACCTTTTTTCTTTTTAAATAACCGTCTACTGATCTAATTTACTGTTATGGCTGGTCAGTCGTAACCAGTGACACCGGTCAACTAGGATAGCTACCTAATTTCCGTTGCAGACGCCTGCTCAGGCATATTTCTGTTTGTTCAGCATCCGCAGAGTCCACCTGTACAGTAATTGTTTTGAACGGACGTTAGTTACAGTTTCCTGGAGAGAGCACGTTATCTAGCGTGATCAACAGTCTGAACAAGGCCAGCACGCTCAAACCTTCGGTCACGATGACTTGTGACTTCGTACTAACACAATCATCGACGTCTCCCCAAAGAATTCCGACTACTCATTGCCACTCATAAACTTTGGGTCAACCCGTGGTATGGTTTTCAGATCAGCCACTTTTCAAAGGTGCTGTACTTTAGGATTTATATATATATATATATATATATATATATACAGCAACCCAAAATGCCAAATACAGGTGGGGGATACTAGAATCAAGCAAGTACAAAACTTTAAGTACCTAGGAAGTGTTCTAACAAGAAATGAAAAGTGTGACACAGAGATCCGAAGGCGAACTGGCATGGCGAAGGACGCGTTCCAGAAGCAGAGTAAAGTACTAAGAAATAGGGAAATTTCACTAGAAAGAAAGAAGAGAGTGCTAGATTGCTATGTGATGTCATTTCTTCAATATGGCAGTGAATGTTGGACAATATCATCGAAGATAAAGGAAAAACTTGAAACAGCGGAAATGTGGTTCTACAGAAGAATGCTGCGCATATCATGGTTCGAGCATGTGTGCAATGATGAGGTGTTGGAAAGAATGGCAACAAAAAGAAAATTAATATTGAGCATCAGGAAGAGACAACTGAAGATCCTGGGACATGCAATGAGGAAGGAGGGCTTAGAAAATTTGATACTGACAGGCCAGATAGAAGGAAAAAGAGACAGAGGAAGGCAGCGTAATACATATTTGAAAGGCCTGAGCAGGTGGATGACGGAACAGAGGTTCCGTGGTGTAACAGGAGAAAACGTACTCTACCAAGGATAGTGGAGACGAGGAAAGCCATGATCACCTACGTCCTGAAAGGACAGAACCCATAGAAGAAGAAGAATATATATAGTTTTTTTACGTACAGATGATATGATACGGATTAGTTGTTTACACTTATCATCCGGTGAACAACTTTATGAGACGGTGTCAGAGAAAGGTTAAGAAAGTCATGTATTAATGTCAAATAAAGAAGGATATGAAATCTAATGAGACAATATAAAGTCAATTGAAAAATGTTTAGAGTGAAAAAGAATACATGAATAGGTAGTACTGACCTTTAGAAAAAATACTTCATCAAAAAACCACTTGACCCTTTGTGGATTTAGTTCTAATGTTAACTAAAACATCGATGTCGCTCACAGAATGACATCTACAGCTATGGCGGTCAATTTCTTGAGTTGAACCCAAACCACGGATTCGTTCTTATTTCATTAAACCAGTCCAATAACAATTAGGTACAGTCTCTTTTTCTGGTGCCGTCAAATAGACAATGACGAGAATATCACTGAAGCTTACATCACTCGAAATCAGTTTAACCTGGACAATATAACGGATTATTCCTTCAAAAACAATCATATCTTTATTGTCGAACTTCGACTTGGTGTAGTGGGATTTATATCGCTAGATTAGTTACGACTGAATGCTGGTTCTTGTGCCACATCTAAGCAAGAAAATCACCATATGTCTATCGTTCTCAATTTGCTATGATCGATATGTAAGGTTCTGCATATTTAAAACAAGCAAGGAAAATGTTAAAAATAATCACATTTATTTATATCATTAAAATGGACACAATAAAAGAATCATTAAGTCATTAAGATTTAATTATATGGTTGTGGATGATGCGTTATATTGCAATAAATGTCTTTGTTCTGAAACAGTTGAAAAATATCTCGTGAGGCATTTCTTTGTTACGGCTCTTACTAACGCAGCGAATGCAATGGCTGCTTTGAAGTGGATGACTTGATTCTTCGCCTCTATAAGATCATAAAAAATATTTCAGTTCAAATAGCTAAAGTATTTAAAAATCAAATGCATATAATGATGCACTTTATAATGCAAATCTCTTTAAAATATATTTTATAAACACCAAATTAGTCCACAGAGATCGAAATACGTTTTATCAATCTTTCGTTTTTGTTGAACAATTTACCGCTTTTTTTATTTGTATTATACAACTTTGAAGTTCATGGTAAAATTTAAGTAATAAAAATGAAGAAAAATTTATTTTCAAAATAGTTTATTCTTTACATATAAGCAAAGAATAAAAATATTTTTATAAATATAATTTTGTTATTTCAAAAGACGAAAGTTAAGCTAAAACAAACGTCCAATGAATTGGAAAAAAATTCAAATGAAGAAGGATAAGAACCTAATTGTTTAGTGTATTGTAAAAACTCCCGATAAGCACTACTGGGTTCCGCGGCAGGGAAGTGTACGGTCATCCACCTCTATCAATGTCATAACCACTGTGTCCAGAACTTCGATAGAGATAGTGGCAGTGATTCGGATGTCCAAAACTTCAATAGAGATGGTGGCAGTGATTCGAATGTCCAGAACTTCAATAGAGATGGTAGCGGTGATTCGGATGTCCAGAACTTCAATAGAGATGGTGGCAGTGATTCGAATGTTCAGAGCTTCAATAGAGTTGGTGGCAGTGATTCGGATGCCCAGAACTTCGATATAGACGGTGGCAGTGATTCGGATGTCCAGAACTTCAATAGAGATGGTGGCAGTGATTCGGATGTCCAGAACTTCAATAGAGATGGTGGCAGTGATTCGGATGTCCAGAACTTCAATAGAGTTAGTGGCAGTGATTCGGATGTCCAGAACTTCGATATAGACGGTGGCAGTGATTCGGATGTCCAGAACTTCAATAGAGACGGTGGCAGTGATTCGGATGTCCAGAATTTCAATAGAGACGGTGGCAGTGATTCGGATGTCCAGAACTTCAATAGAGATGGTGGCAGTGATTCGGATGTCCAGAACTTCAATAGAGTTGGTGGCAGTGATTCGGATGTCCAGAACTTCAATATAGACGGTGGCAGTGATTCGGATGTCCAGAACTTCAATAGAGATGGTAGCAGTGATTCGGATGTCCAGAACTTCAATAGAGATGGTGGCAGTGATCGGATGTCCAGAACTTCAATAGAGATGGTAGCAGTGATTCGGATGTCCAGAACTTCGTCACAGACGGTGGCAGTTATTCGGATGTCCAGAACTTCGTCACAGACGGTCGCAGCGATTCGAATGTCTAGAAATTAAATATAGACGGTAGCAGTGATTTGGACTCCCATAATTTCAATATAGGCAGTGGCAGCGATTCGTTTATCGCGGAAGAAGAAGCAAGTTGGCATTCCTTGATTTTTGTTGCCCACTATACTCAGTAATATCACAAACTACGTGGACTTCATGTAAATTACTTTGGTTCTTTCCTTGAAGTCTGTATAGATACACTACCACCAATCGTCTGCTTCTGTTCATTTAGCTTTTTTCTATAATAATGTTTGTTATTTCCTTGACACTTTGTTTGGAAATTCGTTTTCCTGTGTCTAATTGGTAGCTGCTATGGTTATCTCGGTATGACTGGAAGGGAAATGAAAATGTAAAAATATGGCTCATGCCAAGTAACATACGTTATGTCATCTTTTCTTTATGATCCACTAAAGTTATTTTCTTAAATACCTGGCACTTCTTGGAGCCATTTGTATAAGTAAATAAATATTAGGTTGGCTATAAAATTCTGACTCACTTAAGAAGCGGAAAGAAAACAGCAAAATTTTATAGAGCAGCACTAACATTTGCTCTTCAAAATAAAGTCCATCATTCTCGACTATCTTCTGCTTGCGATCAGAATATGCCCCAGGTACCAGTCCGCTGGTTTTTAATTAAAAATTTGTTAACAAGCTTTCTTCATTTCATCTATTGAGTGGAATAGTCCATAGTCACTCGAAGCATCGTGGGGACTGAATGGTGGATGTGGAAGTATCTCAACCGCGTTCATCTGGTTGAACTTATACTAGGCAATGTTTGGTCTCGCATTGTCTTACCGATACAAAGTTCGACTAACCAAAGCAGGATACGTCTTTTTTTAGTTTGTCGTACATGCGGTCTAGTTGCTAGCAATACTGTTTAGTGTTGTTGGTGCGACGGTGTGGAACAAGCTCGAAATGCCGTACTCCCTGGAAATTTCACCAGACAGAGATGTTGTTTTCTCTCCGCTTCCTCTGTCAGGACTTTCTGGCCAACCTAGTTAATAGATCATTTGTGTTCGACGTATTTTCAATTTTCTATATACAATGTGTGAAGTACGTGCGATATCTTGTCTCCATCAACCGCTAGACATGGGGAGGTAACACAGTTTCGGTGGCTAAAGCCGTACTGCCACACCTGGCGCTACCAGCAGTTTTTGCTACCAGACAGTGTATTGGCTTTTGTTTTTTGTCTTACTTTGTTTTGTCTTACTTTGTTTTGTCTTACTTTGTTTTGTTTTTTGTTTGTGTGTGTGTGTGTGTGTGTGTGTGTGTGTGTGTGTGTGTGTGTGTGTGGCTGTTTCAGTCTCTGCGATGTTTATGTAATTGCAAGTCAGATTTTCAGCATTGCGTTAAAAGCGTTTGCTTTTTATCGTTAAATATGTTAAATACTTAATATATAACAATATTACTTCAAAATTATTTTATTTCCAGGAAACCTCCGTGAAAGTAGCAATTGTGTTTCTATTTTCATTGCAGCATCGAATCAAAATCAATTTTGTCTTTAATGTTATCTTTTTTTTTTAATTTTCCTGAATAGTGTTTTATTTCTTACATTAACTTCTTTTTTCAAGGCAACGTTATGAAAAAGTTTTTATTTGATCATTTTCAAAAATCAGTTTCTAATTCAGTATTTGTCTATACTTCTGAGATGAGGTAGTATTTACATTATTTACATTGTTCGGACTGTTGTTCTCATCGTTATTTCAATATTTCGACGTTTCGGTCATTGCACGCTCCTAAAGAACACGTGGCCCAATTGATAAAAGTGTTGGTTAGATCCAGTGACTTGACCCAAAGAGTTATAAGTTCAATACGTAACCGCAGCAGAGGTGAACAAATAACTTACACAGTTGAGTTAAATGGAGATAATTGTATGACATCGGAAAGTAGCATAGCACATGGAACAAGAATGATATACCCCAGTGATCGAAATAAAAGGTTCGTTTCGAAATTCCAATCACCTGAAGAAGGTCGGCGCGTACAATACCTGAGACGTTGTGAATATGACAATAAAAATGAAGACAACAGTCAGAACAATGTAAATAATGCAGTTTCTAATTATTATCTGTGCTGTCTCGATGCGCATCGAGTGTCTTTTTTTAACATTTTCTACGTCTGTTTCAGCATTTTTCCATTGGTAGAGTTCCCCCATGGCATCAGGCAAGATGAATTATTATTAGTGATTCGTTTTTCTTTGATCCCGCCAAAAGAAACCCATTACTCTGTGTCCAGATATCCCATCTTTCTACTCCTATTCACTTTCTTCAAAACAAACAAATGCAGCTTATCAAATTACTTTCAAAAACAAAAATATATAAATTTCTACAGACTAACATCCTTATCTTAAGTGGGAATGTTATAGCGCCAATAGGTATGTATCTAGAAACATCCACTGAAACTCGGTAATTGATATCCTAGATATTTCATAATGCCATCTTTTGATAGAGTTGCCATTATGCTGTATAAGACTATTTAAGTTAGGTGAATAAAATTAAATCCGATATCACTTTTTTTTTTCAATTGGAGTAGATAGACTAAACTATCGCCCGGTTCACACTCCACCCACGTCTATTGAACAGGTGTAGAGGCTCATCCCTTGTTCCCTGTTCAGGATGTGGTTTCCGGTTTTCTCTTTTCCAATCTTTTCACTCTTACGTAGCCCCCGGCACATCAGTGGCGTTACCGCCTTGCTCGGGGTGATATGATTAAAAAAAAAAATTGAGCACACTTCCCTAATAAATATAGCAAATTTCAAGCAATATGTATAAAGATAGAGAGTAAGAAAAGGGAAGAGACACACAGACAGATATTAACATAAATAATTATATATATATATATGATGATGATGATGATGATGATGGGTTAAGTAAAATAAAATACTATGGTATGGAAAAAGTACCCCTCTGAACCATTGCTAGCAAAAAAAAAAGTAAACCAACTACCTCTCTTACAAATGTCGTTATATACCACAAAACACGAATAACAAGCTACAAATAACAACAATCTCCTAATAATTTTTTCTGTTGTTTTGTCGCCATAATTGAGTTATTAATGTGTCATGTTTATAAATCAGTGCTAATAAATGTGACCTTGTGCCAAACCTAACTTTGTACGATAGTCATCTTCAGTTATTATACTCACTGTATTGTCCATAAAAGTTACTATTCTGGTCGTCACAAGTTCAACGAACAAATAAGATACATCAAAATTCAGTTTAATTCGACGATAGCTTATTATCTACAAACTCGTACACTTATTTCGTGATTCCATAAAATTACAAACGACCAGATATTAATTGTAAATCTAGTAAACGTCGTCTCGAGACAATAAATTATTTTTAAATTCACTCGTTGCATACATTTTAATGTTAACCCACAGTTTTGCTTTAGTTCCGACTTCATAAAGACTTTCCTTGACGTTAACGATCTTGGCTCTTCACAGGCTCCTTTTTCTTTATATTATCTGTAAATTAATATGACTTTTTGAGAAAAATAATGGAGCAGTTCCCCGTTAACTTCTCCATGGATTTCAATTTTTCGAGTAAAGTATTACATCTTCTAGACTGGCTGCCACCCACGGCTCGGGATATCCGTGCTATTTGATACTTAGATGTTGGACGAAGGGATGCATTCTTACTTTTTCCAATGGCTTTAGAGTGAAAGTGAACAGAACAATCTCAGTCGGAATTTGAGCATAGTTCGTCGATTTCACTTTCGGCGCCTATAAGCGATACATCAACCGCACATCCTCATTGATTTTACAAAAAATTAAATGCCACTTCTTCCGCTTCTTCATTTTTTTTTCTTCGTGTTCCTAATGAAATTTGTCAACAAATACAATGAAATTAGTTCGAACAAACCAAATACAATTTATTGTATCGCAGAGGTGGATAAAGAGAAAGTGTGCTGCGGTATTATTCAGCCCAATATCCGATGCTACAAATGGATATACACAGAACAGTACAATAGTTACAATGACAGACAAGACAGAACTTACAACACAGAAGAGGGTTTTAGATCGCAATAACCGCCGAAGTAATCAGTGTGAATATTATTCGAATGACACTCGAATATTACGCCTCGAATGCTACTATTCTTTACTTCAATGGACCATTTCACGCCATGAGCAATTCCATTATTGAGAGTGCTGCATGGGTGTCAGCCACTCTACAACACAAATACAATCAATCAGATCATGATGAACAAAAAATCCGGCAATGATGACAACGGATGAAAAATCTCTTTAGAATAACTAATATCATCGATTCGCAATTTTCAAGCTTGGATTCTAACCTATGAATCGAACAGAATAGTTTCAAATTTGTGTATTGTTTCTAAATACCCTTGTTGTATACACCTTTAGTCTAGTATTACTTCTTCTGCGAAGACAGTGCTGGGACCAACAATGACTGTGACGACCATAACTCAACCACTTCAAACTGGTATATACTTCTTCATCAAGTTGTCGGTCATATAAACTTCTGTTTCTTCGTCGCCAACAGTAAAGTGCTACCAAAATGACGTCTCTCATAAATATTGATGAAAATATACCTCTTAACAATTCATCGGGTAAATGACGAATTAAACTTTTCAAACACAATAACTTCAAAATGTCAATAAAATATACCAATATATATAATAATATGTAATTTAATGCGACAATAAAAACACTATCTTATGATTAATGATTCTTTGTTCATTTTCCCAACTGTTCACCATGAATCCCTTCTTCTGACATCGTGAAGGTTTTGATAGAAAGGTTTGGCGAGCCATGACCGCCTATGACCTGAACATACGCTGCACATAGAAGAATGCTTTGATACAAATAAAAATGAGGGTGGATGTATTAAGCGGGGTACTTTCTTACTCAGTAATTGTCAACCCCAAATTCACTGAACATTGCCAAATTTATAATTAGGTCTTAATAAAATCATAACAAAAGCATTAAAATTTACTATCAATATCTAGCGATGCCAGTAGGCGAACCTTTGCTTTATTGATTTATCTCAAACCCGATTAGAGAGCATTAATGATAATATGTGATAAAGATCAGAGATGTGGTAGATCGGAACAATATCGTAAAGAACAAAATGATAAGGATGTTAGTTTGAATATATTAATAAGCTGTGATAAGGCTTCGTTTGAGAAATCTGAAAACTTCATCGCAGTTCACAACTGATTCAATCATTTATTCTCGGTAGAAAGAACACAAAATCTGTTATTTGTTTTTTGGAATTCATCCCCGGCTTCTTCCCTTTGTCGTATGCTTTTCAGTTTTCATTCCTCTTTCTGTTGTGCTTTCTGTTCCAAGTAACTTATTAACGGACTATTTTCTGTTCTTAAGAAATGTACACTACCGGCCATAATTATTAGGCCACCCCAGTTTTTTAAAGGAATGATGTATTTCATACTATTTTTAGTATTTATTGCTTAGTGGATAATTCTAAATGAAAATAGAATTTTTTTTTTTTTGTTGTTATTATTATTTTGCAAAATTTTGCAAGACAAGGAAGCAAAGATGAACTCGTCCGAATCACTCTAAATTTTCTTTATTTTTTCATTGATGAAACTGCAATATGGGTAATTATTAAATATTTACAAATTCATTTGATGCAGTCTTAACAAAAGAACCATTCTATTTTCATATACTGTCATTCACTTGGCAATAAATACTAAAGAATAGTATGAAATACATCATTTTTAAAAGACTGAGGTGGCCTAATAATTATGGCCGGTAGTGTAAATCAAACCTAAAAAATTAAGGCAACAAACAAATGTTTAGTTTGCAAACAATACGTAAAAAGAAGTATCGATAATAAATAATAAATGAATTCTACGTGAACTGACTGAAATCGAGGCTTCTCCCACTAAAACAAAAACTATATGTCATGACATGTAAACTTTAATTCAACATCTTAATGATAAAATTTTCTTTAAAAGGTATCAAATAATATAGTCGTAGTTAACTGCTAAATTTGGAGGACATGTTAAGATTTATACGGGAAATTGTTAATAATTTCTACATACTCCCGACTTCACTTAGGTCTTGGCGTTTCCAAACCAATTTTAGTATAAATTTCGATTCTTCCAACAAAATGCAGTCATTATCAACTTCTAATTCCAATATTGTTCTGACAAATAAAACATTTTGTAATAGATCAATTAAGCATGTATATATTTCCTGGATACTGCATGCTACACACACACACACACACACACACACACACACACACACACACACACACATATATATATATATATATATATATATATACAAATATCATGTATAAATTGATCATGTGTAAATCGCCTCATTTTATAAAAATGTAAATTTCTAAAGAAAATGTTTGGAATGTAGCTTTTTGTTTCCATAACCTTTTAGATTTTAGTATTGGTAACCTTAAGTGGGAGGAGTTTAAAATCTATCCGCAAAAGAAAATTTCTTTTTAAAGATTTTTAAGTGGTCTTAAATTTTTGATCGGGTGTGTAACAATCAAAGACATTAATATAACAATTGCAGAGGGAAAGTTGGAACGCGATTAAAAACAAATTTTTAATTACAATTGTTGTATTAATGTCTTTGTTATTTAACTTTGCCAACGTATACCTTTGAAAAAGTGTTGGCCGAAAAGTGCCTAAGGTATACTATGACGTCTACTCTCTCAAACGGATAACATCCATGAGAAATCGATCATGATGAGATTCGAACCTGAGTCTTATGGTTAGAAACATACCGTTCTAACCACTTGCATATATGTGCGTGTGTGTGTCCATATATATATATATATATATATATATATATATATATATATATATATATATATATATATATATATATATATATATTTGTAATGAATTATTTTGAACATTATTTTTACCGATACTCGTATTTAAGTAGATATTCTGTTTTTAATTAAACAGTATTTTATATTTATATCTACCGGCCTGATTATTTCACGATAAATTTTTATTGCGAAAAATGTGTGCTATCCAGCAGGATTCGAACCTGCGACCCCTATTTACTGGAGAGCACACATTTTTCGCAATAAAAATTTATCGTGAAATAATCAGGCCGGTAGATATAAATATAAAATACTGTTTAATTAAAAACAGAATATCTACTTAAATACGAGTATCGGTAAAAATAATGTTCAAAATAATTCATTACAAATTGTCGGTTGCTTATAACCAAGTTTCGTTAAATTTCGTTAATTTCCGTATATATATATATATATATATATATATATATATATATATATATATATATATATATATATATATATATTACTCTTCGGTAATTAATGAAGTTCTCCTAGTGACTTGCGTGTGTATACACGGCATATATATAACACGCTAAAATCAAAAAATTATTATCTACCCCAAATTCTCAAAAGTTTTTTTCTGGCTTTAAATAACCTACAAAAGATTGATAAGTTGAAAAAAAAAACAATCACCTAATTGTACTAGAATTTTTTTATCACAGTAGAATTTATTGTTGTATGCACCAAATCGGTCGTGTTTCGATCCCGCCTGGAAGCAAGGGCATTTCTAGCCACACTGATGAGCTGTGATATATATATATATATATATATATATATATATATATATATATATATAATGCAAATAAACTAGAATCCGTAAGTTTACACTAATCAAAATAAACATAAATATTCGAAAAATGCCAACAGACAGAACCTAAATCCGTCAAAATCCGACGAGAAATATGTCGTCGGGTATTGGGGATGAAAAAAAGAAACCAACGGAACAAGAACAAACAGTCAAGCATCCGCAAAAAGGAAAGAAAAAAAAACCCAAGACGGAACCTAAACACCAGAAAAAGAGCTCGATACGAAAGTACGAAAGTACGGGAGTAGAGCAAGAACACGAAAAATCTATAAGCGAGCCACAACCTACCGCGGTTTCACCCTACGGATCGTCAGGGAAAGAGGCTCTTTCCCTGACGATCCAATCGGGTTTTCTTGCGGAAACTTCCTGGGTCAAGAAGTGCTTTATGTGAATAAATTGTTTCATATGCCTCGCGCAATTTTTAACTAAAATGTAATTCATGAGAAAGCACAAACAAATATAATATTATTGATATTTTTTTATCTTGCAAACAAAATTATCATAGACCTTAAGTAAATGATTTTATTCAGTTATATTCTAACACTTGTTCGATGTATGAAATTTGAAAAGAAACAAAAATTATAAATCACTTGCCTCCTTTTCTGTCGTGTGTTCGCGCATGCGCCTGCGTGTATTAAAAGCAATTTAAAACCGGCTGATCGTCAGTAGATAAACCGACAGATATTATAATTGCAACAATCTGATGGACGACGCTGATTTTGACCTGGGGACGGTATGCCAGAGGAGGTTCTATATATATATATATATATGTTTTCGGTCATCTCGTCATTCATACCACTGCACCTTCTGTGACACAGATGCATACAACAATAAATTCTACTGTGATAAAAAAAATTCTAGTACAATTAGGTGATTGATTTTTTTTTCAACTTATCAATCTTTTGTAGGTTATTTAAAGCCAGAAAAAACTTTTGAGAATTTGGGGTAGATAATGATTTATTGAGACAATTGCAATTTTAATTTCCCCTCTATCTTTTAAAAACCAACAGAAAGTTCAAAGTAAATACATTAAATGAAAGTGATTTTATTCCTAAATAAGTACTTTTATTATTTAAATAGGTATTGAAACATTATGAAAATGTATGACAATTTTTGATAAGATGATCAGTCAGACAGTTAAACGCCATACGTGATACACGCTTTGAAGATCATGTCTCGAAAGAGACATGACTGATTAGGCAGATTTTCCCGCAAAAAATCGCTGTAAAATTTATAGACAACAAATTGCAAAATAACTACAAGAAACTTATTTACCAGAGATCGGCCATAAAATCTACAGCAATTTCTGTAATGTTTTAAATCTACTTTCAAATCGAAAACTCGTGACTAACTTCGTGTACAGCTTAATGTCTAATGAGTTCAAACCCATAATGTTGCTACAATGGAAGGGAATGAATGGCTTAGTTATTCCGATATTGAGATAGTCGCGTTTAACAATGCGAGTGACCAGGATTGTTCGTATATTGACTGATCGATAAGCAACGAATGAATATCGAAGTACCCTTATTTGTCATTAAGTCTCATTTAGTGACTGAATTATGAAACTTAACTATAACTCAACAGGCACGCGTGCCAGTAGTCTTGTGACAAATAAACGATACTCAACGATCCACGTTAATACACCAGAGTCTTGATTTGCTCTGATTTGTGCTGTGGTAGCCGTGTAGTCCACGACGAATGTCCTGCTGTCATTGCTGAGAATGTGTCCCTCCAAAATCTGGTCTACAAATGAGTGAATACTAATTTGACCACTGTTGCCAAATCATTTTATGTTTTAATCATAAGTATCAAGAACATAAATAAAATAAAAGTTGTGTTTTAATAACTGCTAATCTGTTTTTGACAGATAAGTTACTTTCAATTTGTCTTTGATAGGCACGTCCCCAAGCACTTCAATATTACACTGTCACCCTTCAACAAATGTCATCAACTATGTCTAACGTCGATTTTTTTTAAAGAATTGATATGTTTGTTTTGTTATTTTTAAATACCACTAATAGTCTTTAACATCCTGATATCAAGCACGTTCCTTCCCGTGTTGATTTTTTTTTTCAATGTTTCCAGTCAAAGGAATGGTGTCAGAATGTTTTGACACAAAGAGACAAGAGAGAAAAGAAATGTCTGTTCTTTTCAAAATTTATTTCTAGTTTCAAATATTTCCATCCCTTTTAGTTTTAATTGACAATTAATCAATTTTCATCCGTTTTAAATAAAAATAAATTAATTTCCCTCTTATTTGTAAAAAAAAAAAAGAAGCACCTATAAAAGTTAAAAATCCAGTGTTAATCTAATTTTAATTTTAAGTTTTCTTTTTCTTGCTTTGTGTGCTGCTAATCGACTCTGATAACTATTTCATCGTTTTTTGTTTTTTTGTTTTTTTTTTTCGGTTTGTTTTTTCGCTGTTTTGGCTTGAGATTCTGCTGTTTCTCCTCAAATTCCCTTTTCCTTTGCCTTTTATGTCCTTTTGTGAATGCTTTGCATCGGGGAGACACGTTTTTGTTTTCTAAAAAATAATGAATAACAACAATGGTACCCCGCTTTCCTTTTCGTGTGATGATGCCATCGCTTTTTTGTCATAATGATGCTTTCCCTGTAATGACGTAATCACTTCGTGATTCCATCGCTTTGTGATGACGTAATCGCTTTGTGATGTCGTCGCTGCTTTCTTTTTTTCGAGTGGTGACTTTTATCATTATCGTTGTTTTTTGTTTCAATTTTTTTTAACGAAAAACTTGTCAGAATTATAATGGTTCTTATGTATTAACATTATTATTATTATTGTTATTATTATTATTATTGTTGTTGTTGTTGTTGTTGTTGTTGTTGTTGTTGTTGTTGTTGTTGTTGTTGTTTTATATGATAATGATATGAATTTTTGTTTTATACCTTCAGCAGGTTAGACTAATTCTTTTCTTATTTTACTCACTTATAATATATATCAAAATATTTTTTTATATTAAAACTATTTCGAAAACTGTTGTCACTTCACTAACGGCAATATGATCAAATTTCAAATCTAAATTGTATTTCTATTTAAAAGACTGCATTTATTAACAAATATCTGCAGTTTAATTACCAGTGTGATAAAAAAAAAAAATGGCCCAAAACGATTGCACATTGTGGATTATACACTTTTTCCTGTTATCCAAATGTTGTAGCCAGACATAAAGGAAAATAGGCCCCCACGACACAAATGCCAATTTAGATTTCATTCATATTTTCTTGTGCACACACATATTTTGATTCAAAATTAAAATGTTATAAATATTCTTTTTATAAATAATTCCATTAATTATCAAATAGTTTCCGAAATGTTAAAAAAAGATTAATTGATGTTTTTAGGGTTTCAAAAATTACCGGTTTTTTTTTTTGTTTTTTTTTTTATCATTCTTATTCCAAACTTAATGAAATGGTGTGTGCGCTTGTGCTTGTGTGGACATTAAAGGACATTAAAGGACACAAGTATATATAAGTCAATCATTCATATCAAAGACACACGCATATGCATTACATATGTACATGTAAGGTCATACGTAAGCAGTGAATGAAGGACAGAGAATTGGCTCCTCCTTTATAATACAGATGACAGTGTATCACCCGATATAGTTGTAAAACTCTTATTTTCTGTAAGAACAAATTAGAAAAAAAATTAAAAAGTAAAAAAATAGAAATGGAGCTGAAATTTTAAAAGATAAAAGTAAAGAAAAAAGGGTTAATTTATAAGATGTTTAATAATACCAATATTTGACGACATTAAAAAAAAGACCACAAAATGCGGGTTATTTACTTAATTTTATTACAGGAGTAAAAGATAAAAACCAGTAACAAAAGTGACTATCATAGAAAGTGAAACAATATAAAAATACACCGACCAATACATAATGTATCATATAAAAGCATAGAATATTCCTCCAATAAATGTTTGAAAGGTGACAGACTATAAACTTTAGTTGTGCTTCTTATAACATCTATAAGGACCAGGAAAATTTCTCTCTAGTAAAATGTTTATTAGCTGAATCATTTCCGGCTACTGACAATGTCCACGATGTCTACTTCTTATATTTCTGCGAAAGTAAAAAATTCGTAGTGTTTGAAAAGGAAATGAGATACACTGCTAAACCGCTGGAAGTGCCTATGATAGAAGCAGAGAAACAGATTATTATAGATTCAGTTAAGTGCCATACGTGAAACACGCTTGGGCGATCATGTCTCGAAAAAGACGTGACTGACTGGGCAGAAGATTATCCCGCAGTAGGTTACCATTGCTTTCTGCAGTAGACTGGTTGCCAGCCAAGGCTATAGAACCCAATCTGTCCTGTTATTTAACCCATAACTGGAAGGAAGAGACGGATTAATATTTTTCCCAAGGGTATTTGCGCGTAAGTGAATGCAATGAATTCAACTGGAATTTGAACTCGGCTCCCCGATTTCTCGTTCCGAGCCGATATCCACTGCACCACAACGCACATATTATAGATTATCCATCCTGTTATATGGCAGTAAATGCTAGACAATCTTCTCACGAATGATGATAAAACTAGAGGCAGCTGTAATGTTGCTCTACAGAATATTACAGAAAATTTCACAGACGGAGCGAGAAGGCAATAAAGAAAATGGCCACAAAAACAATCTGTACAGAGAATAGGGTAAGGATAACAGAAATTCCTTGGATACATATTGAGAAGAAGAGCTTGAACAATTTAACATTCACGGGCTATATCTAATCTAAACTTATTTATAAATGGAACTCTGTGTGTGTGTGTGTGTGTGTGTGTGTGTGTGTGTGTGTGTGTGTGTCCGTTACCTATAGACTCCGAAACGGCTGAACCGAATTTCTTGAAAATTTACACAGTTGTACTATAAGCGTCTGCGAGTGTTCTTAGTTGGGTTTTGTGTCGAGGTAGGTGCCCCCGATAAATATCGAAAATCGATAATCGAAAAATCGGGTTATAGAAGGAGTGGTCAGATTTTAATCAAATATGATACACTCATAGACAAAGACATAAGAAACGATATTCAGAAATTTCAAGGTTGCAGTTCTTACAATAGTGCAGAAAATTTGATATTGATACCAGGAAATCAAAATTTGACTTACATCCATTCATATAGCATTGAAGTAGCGATTGTACCGGAAATGTCACAAAATTTTTAAAAATACATACACCAACCCGCACATATACAGAAAATCATAAATAGGAAAACAATATACAAGAATAACACTAGTGATTAGATATAACCGCACACAAAACAAACTCACACACACACACACACACACACACACACACACACACACACACACACACACACATCTAATAGGACACACAATAATATGCACTTAAGGTACACTACCGGCCATAATTATTAGGCCACCCCAGTGTTTAAAAAATGATGTATTTCATACTATTTTTAGTATTTATTGCCAAGTGAATAATTGTAAACGAAAATAAAATGTTTCTTTTGTTAATACTGCACAATATCATGTGCATCAGATGAATTTATAAATATTTAATAATAACCTATATTGCAGTCTCATCAATAAAAGAATGAAGAAAATTTAGTTTGATTCGGACGAATTCATCTTTGCTTCCTTGCCTTGGAAAATTATGCAAAGTAATAATAACAAAAGAACCATTCTATTTTCATTTGGCAATAAATACTAAAAATAGTATAAAATACATCATTTCTTTTTTTTTTTTTTAAATGGGGTTGCCTAATAATTATGGCCGGTAATGTACACAAAACTAAAAATAACTTAAATTAACCCAAAAAGAAGAAATTACAAATACAACCGAAAAAAGAAAAGAAAATGAGCTTAGATTGCAGAATATAATTACAGTTACAAATAATTATTAAGCACAAATATTCAAAAGTTAAAAAAATATTAATATATTAAAATAAAAATAGGTAAATAAGATTCACAAAAAAAAAGATTCACAAAAAAAAAGATTCACAAAAAAAAAGATTCACAAAATCTTCTTTCCTATTTTTATTTTACTTAATGGCATGCACATATTCTCCTGTAAGAGTGATCAAATAACAACGTTCCCGTTGTACCCGATTTGCTCAAGATCAATGTTTAACAATCTGATAAACACTCCTTATTGCTGGTGATATCGATCAACATAAAGTCTCCACTGTGACTTTGTAGCAGACTAAATATCTAAATTATGAAAACGTCGGTACATCAAAAATTCCGTAGATTAATGATGATGAAAATTCAATTACTTTACATAACAATTTTTTTTTTTTACAATTTTTTTCCTAATCCAATATTTCGTTGCAATAAAGCGAATATTATACAGTAAAAATCTCATATCAAATTTCAATTAATATCTATGTCAGGTTACAGATTTATTGATCCACCTACATATATTTACGTATATATTAAGGTAAGTCTTACGATACTTTTAAACGCGTATTATTTTATTTTATATTAATGTTAGCAATTGGTTTGTTTGCAATATTGTGATAACATTACAAACATGAAACTTATTTCACAGATTGACTTTAAGGCTTTGTATAATATTTCTTTTTCTAGCAGCATTATTTTTTTAAATAATCTACTTATATCATAAATATGTTATTATAAATAATCTACATATTAAACTATTATAAATCCATGTATATAAGTGTCTGTGTGTGTATTTTCACAGAAATGATGTCGATTCAAAACTTCTGATGGCAGAGTTAGAACCAAGCCAGTCGGATTACCCCATAGATTATTTCCCAAGTAAGTATTTTAAGTTTTACTTGTCACTTTCATGGATGTGATTGTTGGCCTACAAATGACGATTCTCTCGCTTTCGTTGAGATAGTCACGTGGGCCGCTTCAGGGCCCAGGCTGAGGCTAGATCTGTCTCACCCAGCAGCTTACAAGCACATGGTGCTGTTTCCTTTTAGGACATGAATGAATCCGGCCTGTTTAAATCTGGAGTCCTAAAATGGCTTCTCCAGGTCAGAAGTATCTTCAAATTATTACCTTTCCTTTTCTATCTCCTCATATTTTACTATATGTGATATATAGTTCTCCATGTTGAACACTTGTAAATATGTATATGTATAGTTTTGTGTATGTCGTAGAATATGCAACTCTCTCTGAGAACAAAGCATGTTTGCCATTCTTTTTCCTTTCAGATATTTCGTTCCGTAATCTCCGTGAACTGCTGTGTTCTTATATCATGGGTATAACAATGCCCATGACGGGAGAAAGTTAAATGGGAGAATAAATATTTCTGACCGAGCTCTCTTCTCGTTACAGGATGTTAATGTAACGCTTATCAGCGCGGAAAGTAAATTCAGCGTGTCGATTTCAAATTCTGGTCGATTCTGTTTCGTTCACTTCTCGTTAATACCCTTGAAAAGAACATGAATCCATCTTACCCCAGCTATGTATTAAATAGCAGGAAAACCGGGTTATCCTGCCTTGAGTGACAGCTAGTCTAGAAAAAGGAAAACTCTGAATTCAAACCTGAGGAGGACTTACTCACTGCCTAGTTTCTGATCCACTGTTTGGTCTCCGTAACTGTTCAGGAAGTATCAATGAATGTAGAGTAGATCCATTATTTTCCGCATGGAGGAATTCATATTCACTTCGTATATACTTTCATATCAGATATCACTTTTGCTAGACTGCTATCTACTACAAGGCATAAAATATAGGTTATTGATAAGAAGGCTCAACTTCTTTTACTATAGTATTAGCAACTGACATGTGTTATCATAATGAGTTAGAAGGCATTATATTTGGAGCAATTGTCATAAATATGTCAATAATTACACATATATCATTATTTATATATAAATTAATACATATTTAATCAATAGTATTTATATATATATGTAAATAATTCTATTACTGTCATGTCCGTTCGGGACATAGGCAATCATGAATCCACAAACATTTTTTTCATTTTTTATTATCTTTGAAATGTTATGTCTTCTTTGGAATGGTATCTATCGCCTTCGTTAGGGTTAATAATTCAGAGCTTTTCTTCTCTTAGACTGGTTTCCAATCAAGGCTAGTGAACTTCAGGTCAGAGAGGGAGACAAACCCGGGTGTAAGTGTTAGAATTTTTTAGGAATAAATAGTAAATATCTTTATCAGATGCTATAGCCAGAAAGATTTTATTCTATCTTTTTTTTTTCTTTTTCTTTTTACGTATTGAAGCCGTTAACGTCTGCTGGGTTTGAAATTAGCCCACTCTGAGTCTATCTATCTATCTATCTATCTAGCTAGCTAGCTATCTTGTATATCACATTGTGCTACTATATCATAAAAGCAACAGTCGCACAATGCAGCATACGAACGAATAGGGAAAAAACAGATATCTCCTTGGATTGAACGTCCTTTCTTCAAATCCAGTAGATGTTAACGGTTTCAATACAGAAGAAAAAACTTTCCGGGTGTATTGTCAAATAAGGATTTTTATTATCCCTTCCTCAAAATTTCGGGTTTATGCCTCATCCCGAACGGAAGACACCGGCTATAAGAAGGTGAAACACGTTGTCGAGACAGCTTTTCCACTTGG
This sequence comes from Ascarosepion bandense, assembly GCA_037127315.1. Taxonomy (NCBI): domain Eukaryota; kingdom Metazoa; phylum Mollusca; class Cephalopoda; order Sepiida; family Sepiidae; genus Ascarosepion; species Ascarosepion bandense. Next base: position 493,295 of record JBBBDQ010001092.1, read on the forward strand.
TCATGTTATCTCCACTTTTGTTCTGATATTATTCTTCCCTCTACTAACAAAACAATCCTCAGGAATGCCTATTAAAAAATATTTTGTTTTTCCATAAACACTGTTTTCCAGTGCATTTTCAAACATTCACGTGATATATATATATATATATATATATATATATCTCACTCACTCACTCACTCACACACACACACACGCACACACACACACACACACATATCTTAATACTTAACTGCGATAAAAAAAATGCGAAAACGTGCTGGAACTTATCACCATTAAGAACTGGTTTCGAAAAAGTGCCTTAGCACAATAAACACTAAGTTTACCTCGTTACAGTTTATGGTCAAAAACCGGACAAGCAGATTATATGGGTGCTAAATTCTCCAAGCTTTCTTTTCTCATTATAAGTTCTCAAAATTGTAGTTGAACGATGTTCGAACATGACCCGTCTTTCACTTACAATTTTGGAAACACATAATAAGGAAAGAAGGCTGAGAGAACTTAACACTCAGCGTACACATTGAAAAGCAAAAGAAGCAAAAGAAAGCAGCGACCGACATACCTGACAAATTCGAATAAATCAATGGGAAAACAAGTGTCACAAAACTAAAGACGTTTGTAAAGGAGTAAAGGGATGTTTTGGAAAGCCAATCGCACCCACGTCCTGGCAGAACATGGGATGCACGATGCGATAGATAAATTGTCGTCTAAGTTACGCCAAAAAATGAAAATAACACTAAAATATCATTTTTAAAAGTATATTTACCAAAATCGGATATGGGTTATTGGGGGCATTGGATATCGGCTTGGAATGAGAATACCGTTGGGAAAGTTATTAATCCGTCTCTTCCCTCCAGTTATGGGTTAAATATCAGGACAGGTTGGGTTCTATAGTTGTTTGGCAACCAGTCTACCGCAGAAAGTAATGACAACCTACTGCGGGATAATCTTCTGCTCAGTCAGTCATGTCTTTTCGAGACATGGTCGCCCAAACGTGTATCACGTATGGCACTTAACTGACTGACCAAAATTACACAAAAATATCTAAAGAGTAAATATATTTAATAAAGTCACCATTGGCTTCATTCACGGCCTCCAAACGACTACGGAGTCTCCTGCATCATTTCTGGACAGTCTCCTTGTTTAAGTTACTGAATGCTGCCCTAATCCTTACCTTCAGTTCATCGTTGGTGTTACAAGGATTTTTGTTGATCTTTCGTTCAACTGCACCCCACACATAATAATCAAGGAGGCTGAAGTCTGGGGAATTAGATGGCCAGATTTAAGAGGTGATGTGGTCGCAGAAATTGTTTGATAGCTATGACTGAGTTCTCCTGCTTGTGTGGCATCGTGCAGAGTTCTGTTGCCAGACGTAGGGGATTCTAGCAGCCACCCTCTTGACCCAGGGCAGCACTACCTCCTCAAGGCGCTTGATGTAGGCCTCTGTGTTGAGTCTTAGACCATATGAGAAGCTGAATGGGTGCATATGGTCGCCATCACTAGTGATCACCTATGTAATCATCATTAAACTCATCCAACTCTTCCCTAATTCTCTCCTCTGTCCTCAGATTGACATAAAAACACTCTGAAATGTTCTTATTAGAGTTTCCGGCGCGAATGCCAAGCTGTATAGTTTTCAACGTTCTAGCGGGGTGAATTGAGTCACGGAGCTTTTTTCTCACAGATAGTGCCTAACTCTGCATATTCTACTGTGCAGTCGACAAAATAAAATTAAAAAAATAAGCACGCATGCACGAAATTAAAAATGGTGACAATTTACCCATCGCTCCCTGTGTGCGTGTTTAGACCGCTCGACCACGAAGGACTTACAGTTTGACAAAGCCCGAAATAATGCCTTTAAAAACACATTTTCCTGATTTTTCGTAATTTTCATATCTGCCTTGTTTTCGTATCCTAATGTAAACAAGGACTTACGGGTACACACACACACACACACACACACACACACACACACACACACACACTCATTACAATTAACGACAGCAGTAGCAGCGAAAGATGACCATTCGTTGAAAGGCACGGTCCACGAGCGAACGTGAAATCAATCTCTCCTACCATTCTAAAGATGAGATTTTGATCTCGAAATATTAATGAATAATAAATAGGTAATACTCAACACCTTCTTTACCTTCCTTTATTTTACTAAAAGCATTGATAGCCTTCAAAACCTACCCATACTGCAAACAAGGGCAATTTATTTGTGGTCGAGTGGTCTAACACCCGTCAGATCAATTGACGCTTTCCTCCAGGGGACGCATATTTTCCTAAGATTTTTCGATTATTCAGGCTGGTAGAATTAAATAAATATACTGTTTATAAACGACTATTAAAAATAATGTTTAAACAAATAAATTTAAAAAATGGCAGTGTTAATTCAATTAATAGGATACAAAAACAGAGCAGTCATGGATATTACAAAAAGTCAGAAAAATCAGTGTTTAAAAGTATTATTTCAGGATATATATATATAGAGAGAGAGGGGGGAGACTAAGAGTCTAGTCTTTCATTTATCGCAACGAAAATTGAATTTGAAATTTACCATTCAAAAACAAACACCTTCTGACAGCGTGGTATCTTTTATTATTTCATACATATTACTCTGTTACGCCCTGAGACATAAATCTACTTGCGAATATTCTATATTAGACCTCTTCCAGGAATTTCACTGAACCCAAAATCTGTCTGTAACACCGAACTAGCAAACGACCAGTACAAAATTACTGAAAATGAACAGCTTTATTCTATTTGCGCGTTCATCTGCAAAATTGTTTTCACTATTAAATACCTATGCGTTTTATCGATCAGATTGATCAGGTTGACTGTTGATAGATATGAAAAAAATAAACTATTCTGTTGTTAAAATTCATTTTGAAAAATATGCGCACGACTATCCATATTACATCTAATTATTATTCCGCTAAATCTTTTTTTTAATAATTTCACCCCCAAACAAAGCAGTACTGCCACTGTTGCACAGGGGGTTACATAAGAGATGAGTGATGATAAAGAGGAACAAGTTACAGGGAGAGTCAGGGAATGGATAAGAGAAGGATGAGAACACTAATGTAAAGAGAGCTGTATGAGAGTCGAGTAGAAAGGGAGAAGATGATACAAGGATTGTCAGGGAAGAGATGCGTGTCAAAGAGAAAAGTGATGGCAATTGACATTGCATTTAAATTCATGGAGTTTGTAGCTGTCAGGGAAGCAAGTATACGGAAGAGAATTCCACAGGAGAGAAGGGCGAGAAAAGAAGCTACAAGAGTAGAAGTTGAGGTTATATTTGATCAGTTTCACTGAAAACGCGTGGGACCTAGTCGCTAGTCTAGTAGCTCGAGTAAATTCATGCAGGGGGGGGACACCAGGGAGCGAAGCTCGTCGGAGCAGAAGCCGTTAAAGTATTTGTAGAAGATGCAAAGGTAAGCCACATTACGTCGGTTTGAAAGTGGCTGGAGTTGAGCGGGATCAATTACGTTGGATTTTATCAAGAACCCCGATATGAATAGCAGGGGTCACTCGCCTAAATCTGGCCCTACACAGTGAACCGACCTTTCTAACAGCAGACTTCGCTATGGATTCAAAGTAGTCATTCCACTTGAGGTCGGCTAATAGAGTTTGGCCTAGGAGGCTGTGTGTGTGTGTGTGTGTGTGTGTGTGTGTGTGTGTGTGTGTGTGTGTGTGTGTGTGATTAGGATATGCTATATTTATGGGTAATTAATCCGTAACGAAATCAGTTTATCATTAACATAATCAATCTAAAAAATGCATAAGTGATTATTATTCTTTTTTTTTTTTTCATTACTGATGTTTCTTAAATTCATTATTTCCAGTTCGTTCTGATTAATAACGATCGTAGAATGGCGATCTATGAATTATAATAAAATCAATAAAATATAATAAAAGAAAAAGTCAAAAAATCAATAATAATGACTTTGAAATTATTATTCATTTTCTTACTAATTTTAGTAATTCGAATAACTTAAGACTATTATAGCTATTACTACTATGTTTATATATTTTGCAGGGCTTCTAGTTTAACTAAAAGCAGTGGCAAACAAAATGTACACACGTAAGTGACGGGTGGTCATTGTTAGTAAGTCAGTCAAGTGCCATACGTGATACACGCTTTGGGCGATCATGTCTCTTTTGAGACATGACTAACTGGACAGAAGATTATCCCGCAGTAGGTTGCCATTGCTTTCTATGGTAAACTGGCTGCCAGCCAAGGCTATAGAACCCAATTTGTTCTATTATTTGACGCATAACTGGAGTGACGAAAGGGATTAATACTTTTCCCAACGGTATTTGTGCGTAAGTGAATGCAAGGAATTCAACTGGAATTCGAACTCGGGTTTCCGATTTGTCGTTCCGAGCCGATATCCTTTGCACCACAAGGCACATCCTAGTAGTAGAAATGAAAAAAAGATGGAATAAATTTCAACAAGTCAATATTTTCATGTGTTTTATATAACAATTACCAAAGGAGAGAAAATACATCAGTATACATACAAATATTGCTGAAAAGCAAAAAAGACATTAAAAGTTAGCTATTAGAAATTGTGTGTGTGTGTGTGTGTGAGAGAGAGAGAGAGAGAGAGAGAGATATCACGCAGGAGGAAAGGTATTATGATCACGTGTATTTACACACAACTACATTCATTCATTGTACATATACACACGAGACAATCACGTGATAATCTTGCTTTCCCCCTTCTTTACGGGATGTATATATAGCAGACACGTGATACACCAAGGACATTTCCAGCAGAAACACAGAACACAAAGGAAGGCAGTTCACAGCTGCCCCTAATAGCAGCATGCTATTGCGGAGTTCGTGATCTTCAATATCAACCAATTCTCTCACACACCCGCACTAATTGCAAAACGCAAGTGGATGCCTTTTTCTTTCTTTAAATAACTCGTGTACAAATTATTACAGTTGGCACAGAATCCTAACACGCACAACATGTAAAGACCAACTCATTTTCTCTTACTAATCATTCTTCTAAACTTTACAAAGATGAACTTATTCACGGACTCAGAAATTTTCACCAACCTTCTATCAAAATTATTCCTAACACAACTTACATATGACACTGATAAATCTTCCATCGACAAAGAACTTTACAACTTACCTCAGTTGCTGTAACACATTTTAATCAGACACATTCAATGTCTGTACAAAGAATGTAATTCTTGTTATTTGTTAATACATTTTATATAATTACAATTAATGCTTTGTCCATTTTATTCAATGATCCATTTGCTTATTTCATGAATGATTTCAACCGTAAAAAAATAATTGTTGGTATGCAGGAATTTAGTTAGGAAGTTCTTTTTGAAATGGCCTGGTGCCATGTGAAATTCAGACCTAAATTTCTATGCATATGAGGCCCCAACAAAGGTATCCCTATCCTGGGAACAGGCCCCGTACTGGTATTACTTTTTTACCGCATGTTCAAATGAAAAGAGAAAACTACAGAAACTGTTCCGTTTTTATAGCTGTTTAACAGCGCCAACTAACGATGTCTTGGTGAATCTGGTAAAAAGTCATGTGGGTTTCCGTTTAACTCACATAAGCAAGAAAAATAAAATGAAAATAAAACTATTCAAAAAGTGATTATAATGACAGTACGCCCTCCAAAAAATACAGAGAAATTCGACCAACAATCCATATATCTGAAACACCGAATCACATGAAGGGAATGAACCACACACAGTTAACTACTGGAAGGGAATGAACAATTTGCCCTCTTTCCTATTTGATTTGATTTTTTGTTTTTTGTTTTTGTTTTTGTTTTTTTTTGTTTGTTTTTTTTTAATCATTTCACCCCGAGCAAGGCAGAAATGCCACTTATGTGCAGGGGGATACATAACTGTAAAAAGATTAATTAGAAAAGAGTGAGGACTACAATCTAGTTAGAAAGGAGCAATAGAAAGCTGAGAAAGCAGGTGCGATGACAGATACATAGGTGGAGAGAAAGGGAAGGTTATACGGGGGTGGGGAAAGAGCTAGAGTCCAGTGGTTAATAGATGAGTATTGACTTTGCATTCAAATTTCTGGAGGTTGTAGCCGTCAGGAAAGCAAGAATACGGGAGCGAGTTCCACAGGCGGGAAGTGCGAGAGAAGAAGCTGCAGGAATAGAATTGTCGTCTGCATTTGACTAACCTGACTGTGAATGAGTGGGACCCAGTTGCCAGTCTGGTTGCACGAGGAGGAGGCACCAGTGACTTAAGTTCGTCCGAGCAGAAGCCATGAAAGTAATTATAGAACAGACAAAGGGAGTCCACATTTCGACGGTGGGGAAGTGGCTAGTCACAAATATAGACACCTTTATGGATTTTTTTTATCTCCGACCCTAAATTAAAAGAAAATCTCCAGCTCCCAAAAAACATTATCATATTGTCTGTCTCGTGTTTAACCCAACGAGAATCGAACTCATTGACACAAGCATCGCACTGTGACAGGCATCCCTACTGAATCTGTCGTTGAAGTTCAGGTTAATAGGAATAATTGCATTTTAGAGTTATCTCCCTTACATTATCACTTATTTGACATTTCAAGTGATACAAAAACTACAGAATTTATTTTCTACTGGTTTCACGTACTTTAAAACCTGGCGCAAAATCAATAAAAATCAACTTCTTAAAAAGTAGATATTTTGAAGACAGTCTTTAATTCAATATTATTGTAATATTAAGTCAATTTTTAATTAATTTACAATTCTTTTTTTCTGCCATTAATGGTTCTTTTTTTTTTCTTTATTTAGGAAACAGAGATATTCTAAGAAGACGACAAACTGTAGCAAATGTACCTACGACTGCCGAATTAAAAAAGATTCTTGAGCCCACAAACTCAAGAGAGGTGAGTTCGTAATTCCAACAAAATTGTAACTTTTTAAAACTTACTTCTTTGTTCGTGTCGATTACTAATAATTTATTCCACTCTGAAGGTACTTTTGTTTATTACTATATTTAATCCAAAACCTGGCTCGAAAGCCACTCAAAGTAGAAGGTTACAGTCGAAATTATAATACAGAATAAGGTGAGTAATGGGGAAGAAATTGATAGAAAGTAAATGTTATGAGGGTAAAGAGGCGAAATGACAATAGATCCTTGACTTGAAAAGGTCGAAAATAACGTGGACAAGGGAAAAAAAACAGGCAGAAGTCTGTTCCTCAAAGTAGCAGTTTTGGGGAAAAAGGTTGTTTGCGATTCATTTTTTTCTCATTACATTTAAAACCTGCAGGAAATAGGCTTGATTCGACTCCGCAAAAGTAGCATGACATGTCCTAGCGATAAAGGCCTGAATTGGTGGCAGGAGCTTGACCAAAGATTTGGCATGGAAATAACAAATAGAATAGCAACAAGTTTACAACATTGCATGTATTGGAAGGATTTTGCAAAATGAAGAATAAGTCTTCCTCCACATGTGGCGGTATGAACGATTTTTACCATTTTCAAAGTTAGAAAATTTGAACTGAGCAGTTCTAGCCTAGATATGACAGCAATACTCCATTTTATATTTTATTCTGACTCTTGTAAAGATATGTAGTAATACGTCTGTTGTAATCTGTTTCACGTTCCTCACTGCCACGTCTTTGTTCTTGAACCTCTCAGCTGACTTGTTGAAAGGTATTCCTTGCCGTCCAGTAATCCTCGTTCTACGCTTCGAGCGCCAAATTCTCCCTAAAGTCGAAATTTGCCCGCCTTTATGTGTGCCTCAGTCAATTATATAGATTTTTTCATGCCCACCTACAGATATTTAATTGGTTCTAAGGCATTAGGTAATTTACATGACCATGTATGGCACGGGCAATTTTGTGCCTCTTACGTCGGGGAGATAGTCATGTCTAATAGAGATAAAACACGATACGAGGCGTTAAATACTTCCTCGATGATAGAATAAGCTAATGAGCAAATAATTTTCTTTTTTCAAAAACGGACAAAAATTACACAGCGGACTGTTATTGCATTATTTCTGTTATACTGCCTTTCGGCCTTCATCCGATATATGTCGATCCGGATAAACTACTAGGAATTTCAAACTGAACTCTGATCAATGGAAGTAGATCCACTGCCTTCAATGCCCCGTTTTAATGTCTCTCTCTCCTCTCATTACCCGGATCGGCATTCATCTGATAAAGTCCCAACAGTCAAAAAACATCATGATAAAAACAATAAAGATGAGGAGAATAATTTGTGTGTAAATAATGTAAATAATGAAAACTTCTAATCCCAGAAATTTTGAAAAAATATGAGTACATTTGTAGGACTACCGAAAAAAATTTTTTTATTTTGATCTTGGATAACACTTCAACACATACTTAAGTTAAATCACTATATAAAAACAACGTGCACTTGTCACTTGATTGCACATCTCAAGAAGAGCGAAGACAGAGCTCTGTAAAGATTCTGTATCTCTTGATTTTACATGAAACGTGTGTTAAATATGGCAAATCGTGACAACCGACTGAGGGACTCTTCTATATAAATTTAATCACATAATATTACAATACTGAAAGTTATATTATTTCTAAAATAAAACGGTTTCTCTCTCAATTTTACAGTAAAATTTAAATGAGAACATTGTTGAACATGCAGAAAATTCAGTCATCTGGTATTTTTAGATTAAAAATCCAAATGTATGTGCAACACTATTTTCTGGTACACAGTCATAACATTAATGGATATAACGATAGACATACCGAGAGAAAGAATGAGAATTTCTTAATGATTATAACGATGAGAAAAAGTGAGGACTTTTCTTGTCCCAAACAACCAAAGGCATAAAGAGAAATTTCCCACAGATAAACGAAATCCAGAAAAACCATCTGATTTGGGGCTGGCAACTGATTTATAACGATAGACACGCCGAGAGAAAGAATGAGAATTTCTTAATGATTATAACGATGAGAAAAAGTGAGGACTTTTCTTGTCCCAAACAACCAAAGACATAAAGAGAAATTTCCCACAGATAAACGAAATCCAGAAAAACCATCTGATTTGGGGCTGGCAACTGACTTATAAGTGTCGATTTCTAGAGTACTGGTTATCAAACACGGACGGAGAGAGAATCTCGGATAAGCAACATCGGAAATGTTAAAAATTGATTAATAACACAAACAGAGGCCAACCCAGCGGTACGTTTGTACTATAATCAGGGTCCTTTTTTATTGTGGATATTTAACGACCCTGATAAAACGTACTTAATAGAAGTAGAATAAAGGTAAATGGCATTCCTCTGATTTTGAGGCAGATAAAAGATATTTTTTAATAAAGATTCCGGGATTTTAAATAATTGATAAAATGCTGAAGAGGGAGATAGACAGAATTCCACGCCTTTGAAGAGCTTGGTGACAGGTACCAATTAGAGAGACACATGGCACTAACTAGTCAAAGGGTAGCTCAAGTTAAAAATACTAAGAGGAATTGCCTGCAACCCTTAACGGGCGGTGGTATGAGATACTAATAAGAGAAAAGGTGAGCATTATAGTGGCACAGAGCCTCTGACCGTTTCTCTCGGTGAAAAGGAAAACTCCCTTTTTCAAAAGAATGATGGATTGCCTAGTGCCGGCAACAAGGAGATGTTTGTGAATGGAGGTCCATAAAAACGAAGGCCTGAAAGCAGTTAGGGCAGTTAGAAGTAGCAGTTCGAGGAGAGAGATTGTCGATGTCGAGACGAGAATGATGTGTTGTCACGTGACTGCCTGAGAAGAACCTCCCGCGTAAGCCTTGTGCCAGATAACCCAAACTAGAAGAAGTGTTACATACGATATTAGACAAAGATTTTATTGGATTTGTTTGCATGGAGAAACGATAGAATTCAAACAAGGATTGTACCGAGAAAAACACATAAATATTCAGTTTTAATTTTTTTTTTAAATTTTCTTTGTCATTATTCAATGCGGTTTCAACCCAGCCTAGGACTACTTCAGAGAGCGAACTTCAGTGGTCAAAAACCAAACCGACCTTATGATCAAACAAACACAACGTGGGACAGGGGCGAGTTTGAATCGAAGTGATCAAACATCGATCAGCCGCCAAGATCGTGTATCGTTATAGTGACTTGGACAGGTGAAGGTCACATATGAATTCCAAACAATAATTAAACAAAAATAAAGAAAACATAGTTTATGCCTATCAAATAAATGATTCATATTAACAAACATTTTTTACATTCATTCAAAAGAGGTAAAAAGAAGTAAAAAGTTTTTATTTGAGTCTTTGGGTAGTTAGTCCACAGAAAATACTTTGGTTTAGAAAAAGCTTTGACAGTCCTAGTTGATATTTTTGGAATGCAGGGTACTAAAGTGGAATTCGAACTCGGCTCACCGATTTCTTTTTCCAAGCCGATATCCACTGCACCACAACGCACATCCGTCACTGAACGCTTACAGCGCCTGGTATTCCCAAGCGGTCACCCATTTAAGTACTGACCAGGCTCAACTTCGGTGATCGAACGAGAACCGGTGTATTCAACGTGATATGCCGTAAACTTTGCATTAGATATATGTGGTATGTATTTCTCTACGTGTGGACACTTGTATATATGTATAATCTGTGTATGTTGTAATATATAAAAGTCTCTCTGAGAACAAGCGTTCATTTATTCATTCGTTTTCCTTTCCGCCTTAAAAATCCATTTTTTCTTCTCTTTAATAGCTCTTCCATAGCGCCCATTACGACCGCAATTTAACGCATGATGAATTCACGGATATCCGGCACCATATTCGACTGAAACATCGACGTACCAGCCGAATGTTAGAGGCTCATCACTTTAGTAGTCGGGCTCTCTCTTGGAACGGTGACCGAAATTATCCAGGTCGCTCGCCAAGCGAAACGGTCTCTTCTGACCGCACGCGTTACTTCCGTCGACACCGTGGCAGTTCCTTATCCAACAATTCGTCCCCGGAACGCGGCTGGTCAGCAGCGACCGATCCGACACCCAATACGAAACATGCATCACCGTTATCGGTAGTTCCAGAGAATCAGAGTATCAATGTATCGAGCCAAGGTGGATCAGTGTATCATAATTTCTCTTACGATCATGACATCGTAGAAGACAGTCGTTCGGTACGCTCAGAGCCACCCATCCTCTCCAAAAATGTCTTCGAGAGCATCAAGCCGATACCACCTGTTATCGAAAAAAATGACACTTCAGAAAGCACTTACGCCATCGACAACTGTACCTTGTCGATGGAGGACGAGACTCAAGCTTCTGATTCAAAGTTGACTGATGTAGAGGAACCAGATTCGGAAAAAACAGAAGTAGATGTGGATAAAGTAAATAATCCGAAAGACAATAGCACGCTACCAGAATAAACATTTTCAAAAGCAAACATGAAATCGGGTGAACATTTGTGCGAGAAATGCATTGAGCATTGAGACCAAATTTTGTGAAAAGATCTTTGATATCTGAATTGTGCACTTCTCTGAAAATTAACATTTTATACTCGACATTAAACAAAAAAGAATTTAAAACAAAATAAACATCAAGCACTGATACATTCACAGATAGATATGAACCGCCTAAGAAACAGACAACGAAAAAGAGAAACGCTCTTAGATATAGATAGGTCTGAACAGATAGATAGATAGATAGATAGATAGATAGATAGATAGATAGATAGATAGATAGATAGATAGTGAGCAGATCGAGAAAGGAATAATGAAAGAAAGAGCATAACATAGATAGATAGATAGATAGATAGATAGATAGATAGATAGATAGATAGATAGATAGATAGATAGGAAGGAACCGAACGAGATAGATAACAGTTTCAGAAATAAAAAAGAAAAACTTGCTCTTAATCTGTACATATGTCTGTCTACCTAAGAAAGAAAGAAAGAAAGAAAGAAAGAAATAAAGAAAGAAAGAAAGAAAGCTCTTAGATAAATGCACACTAATACACTTATGTTCTATATAAATCTTTTTATGAGATTATTTTTAATAAGTTTATTGCCACAAAACAAAACATTAAATGATGAGTTCAGCATATAGGTTTAATGATCTAGCAGTAAATTAAATGGTCACTCGATCGACAAAGGCAAACTGTTTGTATATAAACAATAAACATTATTCGACAATCTTCTTGCAACTTCAAAAATGTTCAAATAGATGCTAGAAATAATGTTTAGCGGTAAGAAAAATGAGTAATTTAGCTGTACCTATATTCACAAAATACATACATGCATACATACAATCGCGTGAACGTACACATAAAAGTTTTATATACTTACTAAATGTGTGCATTAAAACTGGAAATCACATATATGTTCACACGAAATCACAGACATTTCTGTTTATAGTGTTGGTCGTAACTCTTCAGAGGGAACATCAAAACTTGACATATAAAAACTTTTCACGTCCTAATATAGAATTTAATTCATTTACATTTCAAATTCCAAATACCAGTTTTGTGATAGATAGATAGATAGATAGATAGATAGATAGATAGATAGATAGATAGATAGAAACAGACTGGCATAGATAGATAGCTAGAGAGAGAGAGAGAGAGAGAGATTGACAGACAAAATCACTTATTATATTTATACAAAACAAAAATAAATATATAATTGATCGACAATTGTAAAAATTCAGATAAAAATATACCTGTAAAAAGACAAGATAAACAAAAACAAAAGGAAAACATTTCTTTACCAGCGCATTTCATCCTCTGATGGGCTTTATCAAGTTTGATTTCTTAAACTAGAATTTACATTAGAAAAATTCAATAAGAACATTTACTCACTTTCATTTATTAGTCATTAGATTACATCACCTGACATCATCCATAGCTTACCTGACTTTAACAGCACGACTCAATCAGTGTTCTTAAATTTATGTTTTTAAAACCAAACATTTTTACATCTTTATAAATACTTGTTTCAAAATAAAATCATTACATTTTCCTTGAAAGAAAGTGGACAAGACACCGAAATGCATCGGTAAGGAAAGGTTTTCATGTAATATATATATATATATATGTGTGTGTGTGTGTGTGTGTGTGTGTGTGTGTGTGTGTGTGTGTGTGTGTGTGTATTTTGGCAGCATTTTTTCATTAATACAGGTTTCATTGAATAATATAGACAAGTTCTGTCTATTTATTTTGTGTAAGATCCATTCGTATGATCTGATTAGCTTGATAGTGTTGTCATAGAAAGACGACAAGAAATCGCAATAATTGTTGATTATTTTATCAGGTCTGAGCTTTCGGCTTACATAAGCCATTATCAAAGGATGAACCTTCATACTTTGATAATGGTTTATGTAAGCCGAAAGCTCAGACCTGATAAAAAAATCAACAATTATTGCTATTTCTTGTCGTCTTTCCATGACAACACTCAAGCTAATCAGATCATATGAAAGGATTTTACACAAAATAGACAGAACTTGTCTATATTATTCAATGAAACCTGTATTAATGAAAAAATGCTGCCAAAATACACACAATATATATATATATATACACACACACACACACACACACACACACACACATATATATATATATATATATTTTAATTCAGATACTTCAATCCAAGGGAAAAAAGCAGGAAGGTAAATTCCAAAAAACCCGATCCTAATTAATATTAAAAATTTATTTTAATATTAAAAAATGATACAGGAAGAGAGCTCCATGTAATAAAATATTACAGAGCAAATATATATTAAAAAAGGATTAATTCAACATCTTTGAATTAATCCTTTTTTAATATATATATATATATATATATATATATATATATATATATATATATATATATATCAGTAGTAGTAGTTATTATGAAAGTATTTTACATCGCAACACAAAAGATGAGAGCTTTTGTGTAACCATATAAAATGTTTTATTATAACTACTTATAATAAATATATTACAATAATTATTTTGGTCTATTTTGTATTGAGCACTTTTAAAAAGTAATTGCTACGAACTGTGGAGCTTTTACTCTATTTGTTTTTACTCTTACTAAGATTATATATATATGTGTGTGTGTGTGTGTGTGTGTGTGTGTGTGTGTGTGTGTGTGTGTGTGTGTAACATACATACACCAGACAATAATTAATTGGAGTAGATAGATGTATCTATCGCCCGGTTCACACTCCACCCACGTCTATTGAACAGGTTAAGAGGCTCCCCCCCCTTGTTCCCTGTTTAGGATGTGGTTTCCGGATTTCTCTTTTCCAATATTTTCACTATTACGTAGCCCCCTGCACATCAGTGGTGTTACCGCCTTGCTCGGGGTGATACGATTAAAAATATATATATATACATATTGAGAACCAAGAGATAAAACAATATCAGACAAAATCTAGATACATAAAATATATCTCTTTCTCACACACTCTCTCTCTCTATATATATATATATATATATATATATAAACTCTCTCTCTCTCTCTCTCTCTCTCTCTCTCTCTCTCTCTCTCTCTCTCTCCCATATAAGATTACTGAGTTTTTAGTAGCACCAAATTCAATTTATTTTCAAAATGAAATGTTGCGTCCTTTCGTTCCTGATTTTTTGAAAAGTGTGCAGTTCAACTAATTTCACTCAATTTGGATTAACAATCCTAATTCCTCAATAAAAATTAATTTAAAAAAATCTACTTTGATCCGCTTTATTGCGGGTATAAATCACAGGAAAAAAAAATACTAACATTTACAAACTACATTTAAACAAAATTTCTTAATCATTCGTTCGTGAAAGAAAGAAAACAATTATGCAAATGAAAATATATTGTAAAATAAAATAACATTGTTTATAAGAAGAAAAATAAAGGTGAACAGAAATATAATTCGGTGATTTCATACTACTTTCTACAAACTGCTCTTGTCTAACAACACCTGAATGAAAATACGTGTATATTTGTATAAAATTCAAATCGTCATATCTATCAATGACCATTTTTATGCAAAGAGAGATAACTTCTGTCAATAGGGACCACATAACAAGTTCATTTTGCTTGTTTTTGTTTTTTTGTTTTTCTTTTCTCATTATTTACATTTTTGTATATAAGTTTCTTTATTCTTTTATATGCGTTATCAAACATTTATAAATTTGTTTTAAAATCATGCAACCGCTAAAAATATAAAGAGTTGAAAGATTTTAAAATAAGTGTTTTCATAATTTGGCTTACCTGGACTTTTTGCCATCACTCGCCGAGAAAGAACAAGCAAAAAACAGTTAAAAAACAAAATAAATATTTAATGTTTTTGTAAGCTGAACAAATGCTTTTTGATATTGCTTTAAAATAAATACAAAATTAAATAAATGCGAACTAAAATTTATATTTTATGCTGGAATGCTGAAGAATGAACCAACCAGCCAAAAAGTTGTGTTTAAAATATTTTTTTTTAGTTTTATATGAAGGAATAAAGTTTATTCAATAAACTATCAACTTAATACTGGTACCTCCACTCATTTTCAATATCTAAATTTTAAATTGAATTTTTTTTTTAATTTTCTTAAAACTTTTATTTTAGTTTTAATTGAAAGCTAAATGATTAATTTTACTATTTTAAGTAAGCAAAATACTCTGTTGTATTTCAAACAGAAATTATATTGATTGGAATTTAAATTTTTTCATTTTTTTGTTTTTTTTTATCTTTAAAGTTTTCGTCCATTTTTAAGCGTTTGACACATTTGTAAACAAAAGTTAATTCTCGATTTTAAAAATATTGCAAAAATAAAATATACATCTGTGACACATTATTTTTCGAGAATTAGCAAATTTAATGCTAAATTAATCTGATTTATACAAGCATTAATTATTTATAGCATGAAGTTTAGAATAAAACTATTTCTTAATCAGAGAGTTGAACTTTTTGAGCTGTTCGCCGTATATCAAACGTGCTGACAGGTTGTTAGATAAGATAAGTGTATGACAATCACAAATGACATAATTGTACAATTTTTTCGGGTAAGGGGAGGAAACTCTGAATAACATGACCTTTTAATTTGAAGCTATAGGGAGATGGTTAATGCTTTCTGGTTTCGGCCTTGTGTCTACATCTTACAAGTTTTATCCAGAATTATCAGATTATTATCGTTCTCATCAGAAAGTTGGTTGTAAGTTGGAATGTGTGAATTAGTCTAGAATAGTGTAAGAGGATGTGCGTTGTGGTACAGTGGATATCGGCTCGGAACGAGAAACCGGGGAGCCGAGTTCGAATTCCAGTTGAATCCATTGTATTCACTTACGCGCAAATAATCTTGGGAAAGGTATTAATCTGTCTATTCCTTCCAGTTATGGGTTAAATATCAGGACAGATTGGGTTCTATAGCCTTGGTCAGCAACCAGTCTACCGCAGAAAGCAATGGCAACCTACTGCGGGATAATCTTCTGCCCAGTCAGTCATGTCTCTTTCGAGACATGATCACCCAAGCGTGTATCACGTATGGCACTTGACTGATAAGTGCAAGAATAAAAATATACATTTTTCGTGTTAAAATAGAAATTCATTAAAAGAAATGAATAACAAGAATAGGTAGCAGTAAATGTTCTATGAGAAAGTTAAGGGTATCAAGAGTTAGTACAAATGTTCATAGCAGTAATTTGTTGAAAGAGTATGTGTGTACATACGTGTGTATGCATCTATTCAGTAGGAATAACTTTGGGTGGAGAAGAAGAAGTAAAAGAAATTAGCACACGAAAAAGAAGGAGGAGGACAACATGTGACACGACCTATGTCCGGGTCGGTTGAAGTTCTCCCGTTACATCTTAGTAGTTTCGTCTCGCTGCTCCCATCTGACTCTGTTGACCGGTAACAGAATGTCCTTAAGTAATTAGATCTGGTCATGTGACTGACTCCAGAGACACTTTCTGCTTTAGTTATGTAAAACGTTTTACTGACGTCACCGTTCATTTTTCTATTTCGTATCCAATCAAGATCCAGAATTTTTCTTTTCACACTGACTTGTGAAGTTTGCCATGGTTTCGGTTTTTCCCAAAATGTTTTTAGTCGTTTAAATCCTCTTTTACAGGTGTACAATGTAACTTTGTATGTTTTAGTAGGGTTTTTTCAAAATGCTTTCAATTCTTAATTTCTTATCAGCCACAAATTTACGCATAGAAATTACCATACAAAAAAAAAACTTCAAATACACAAAAAAAAATTTAATCATTTTAAAAATATAGAGGCAAAATGATTTGTATTTTATCTTTTCAATTTTCAATTCCTAAATAATAGGAATTCCTTCGCTTAATAAGTTTTTTAAACTAACCCAGCAAATCTTTAAAGTATTTTTAAAATATTTTTGAAACTTATTATTATTATTTTTAAGAAATGAAAACAATTCTTTTAAAATTTCATTATTAATTGAAAATTGTTTTTCTTCAGACTATAATGTCCTTAATTTTTATTAAGCTTAAACTTTAACTTTAATTTTATTTAAAAGCTTATCAAATTAAATAATGTCATAGTTATATTGCATTTTTTATTTTACTATTAGGAGCAGATTTTCAGAAACAGAGGCAAAATTTTTCAAAAAAAATATATGATTTACATTCCTTAATGAGTCCTGCGTTTCACTAATAAAACCTTTTATCACAACAAAATTTAATTTCTTTAAATTTTATGAATTTACTTTGACGGGGAGGTAATAGATGTAAAAAAATATATATATTTACCAAGATTTTTCAAAAATAATAATTTCAAAATTTCATTCATTTGTGAATAAGTTCTGAAAGTTTAATTGAATTCCGACATTTATTTGATTTTTGTAAGAATTTCCAAATTAATATGTTTTTTATCAGAAAAAACTGAGTTATGTAATATTATGTTTTCCATTGTAAACTCTCGCAATAATTTGGTTACCCGCTAACTAAAATCAAAACAATATTTTTTACCAAAATTTCGAATGTGTTAGAAGGGATTAAAAATTTTTTAAAGATAATTAAAAAATACTTTGATCTATTCTCTTAATAATAATACAGGGTGGCCCATAAGTCACTTTACAGTTTGAAAATGAAACAAGTTGAGTTTGTTGATTTAACCTTGTACAGCATTTGGAGTAGATAGACTAAACTATCGCCCGGTTCACACTCCACCCACATCTATTGAACAGGTGAAGAGGCTCATCCCTTGTTTCCTGTTTAGGATGCGGTTTCCGGTTTTCTCTTTTCCAATCTCTCCACTCTTATGTAGCCCCCTGCACATCAGTGGTGCTACAGCCTTGCTCGGGGTGATATGATTAAAAAAAAAATACTAAAACTATATAAAAGATTCTATTTAATAATTCTGAAAAAAGAAATAAAAATATATTAATAGAAAAACAGTTATTTAATTTTTAAAATGTAAGTGACTTATGGGCCACTCTGAAACATTTTGATGAGAAAAGCTCGTTTTTATTAAGTTTGAGTTTGTTTTTTTGTTTTTTGTTTTTTGTTTTTCATTCATACTATGCTGTTTTTTTTTTTTAGCGATTTAGTGGAGGTACCTAATACCTAAGATTTGTTAGTAACAAGATTACTGAAGCAAGAAAAACACTATCTTTGTTTTGTTTTTTTTGGGGTTTTTTTTGGGGGGGGGTTTTTTTTTTTTTCATATTATTTAATTATTGTGACTACGATGGAAAGTGAATTGTTATAACTTCATAGAAACAGATATCGTTTCACAAGAATATTCCTGATTATAAAACTAGTCTTTTGTTGAAGAGACAGAACGATTGTCTCTATAATCATCTTGAAGTCAGTAGCGTGTAGAAAGGGGAGGAGGCAGAGTGTGTGAGGGTCCCGGTTATCCACATCGGGAGGGCATCCAATCGAAGAATGAAATAAAAATTTAGTTATTGAAATTTGTGTTTATTTCAGTTTTCACCTTTTTTTTTCCATATTTAAAAATGTCTTCCTTTCTCACATTTCTCAATACAAGACTCTATAAGTTTACCCCACCACACCGCCTGCTTGAGTCTTGAGTCATTCCCAAGGCATCACCAAACTTCTGCATGGCACTATTTTGAACACCCTCTCATTTACATCGGTGCAGCTTCAAAGATATAGAAATTACTATATGGATAGAGTTAATATGGAAATCGTCACTTCTGTACCTGATTGAGTCGAACAGCACAATATTTGCCTTTTGGCATCATGAAGAAAGAATTGGCAATTATAAATTCCAAAGGAAGGATGCTTGACATGACAGGTGTGGGATGAGAACAGTCTATGTTTGCATAAGGATTTTTACCACTCTTGTAAAAACGTCTTAAACTAAGTTGAGTATGTTGATTTAACTTTGTACAGCATTTTTTATTGGGAAGCAGATAAAATATTTCTTTTTTTTTTTCTTTGTGGATGTTCAGTGTTATGGCAATTGAAATGCTGAGACAAAAAACATCAAATACATGGAAATTGGTCTGCAAATACATCTATATGGTAAGAGAGCTTTATAATGATTTTGTTCGGCCAAGTATTTGATAATAATAGTTTTTAACCAAGAGGTGCTGCTATGTAACAAGAGACCAATAACTTTCAACATAAATTAATTCAACAAATACAATTTTCACATATATGGACATAATTCCAAAAAGAAGAAGAGAAAAAATTATATTTCCATGTATACAGTCAGTTAAGTGCCATACGTGATACACGCTTGGGCGATCATGTCTCGAAACAGACATGACTGACTAGGCAGAAAATTATCCCGCAGTAGGTTGCCATTGCTTTCTGCGGTAGACTGGTTGCCAGCCAAGGCTATAGAACCCAATCTGTCCTGCTATTTAATCCATAACTGGAAGGAAGAGACGGATTAATACCTTTCCCAAGGGTATTTGCGCGTAAGTGAATGCAATGGATTCAACTAGAATTCGAACACGGCTAACTCAAAAAAAGCTAAGAAAACCTTTATGTACTTAGCCATAGTGTGTGTGTGTGTGTGTGTGTGTGTGTGTGTGTGTGTGTGTGTGTGTGTGATATATATATATATATATAACACAAACTAAATCTAAAGGGAGTCAAACGTCGACCGCGGTTTCACTCGCCGGATCGTCAGGACATTATCGTCAGGATGTTATATATATATAACACAAACTATTTTTGCTCTACTTTCGTACTTTCGCATTGAGCTCTTTCTTGTTAAGGTTTTCGTCTTGGTTTTTTTTTTCTTTCGAACCCGGCTTATGCTTTGTTTGTTTCTTTTTTTTATTCCCCTTTACCCATTTGGTAGTACCTTTTGGGTTTGACGACTTACGTTACTGATTTGTTAGCAGTAGGTTTTTCTGATTTCGCTCGTGATTAGTGTTACTGTTTTGTTGGTACGTTTTGCAATATATATATATATATATATATATATATATATATATATATATATATGCCATATGGTTGTGTGGAATTAAGTAGCTGAACTACCTTTGGAGTGTCCCTTGTTGTTGCCACTACAACTCAGACCAAAAAGAGAGTAAGTGTTTATTTTCATTCCTCTTACAGCCCTGAATAAACAAATAATCCTGGTAAATAAGTTGGGGTAATTCCAACAGGTTTAATCCCCTCTTTTTGTAACCTTTGCCAAAAAAACAGCTTTTATTTGTGTGAATGTATGTTTTGTTGCTTACAGAGCAAAAGTACAGTTACCCATAATTTGGTTCCATTGCTAATTCCAACAGATATATTTACAAAGTTTGGCTTAACACAAAGTCAAATAAAAGTGGGTGTATACAAGAAAGAAGTCCAGCGTGTCAATCTTTCAAGTAGAAAAGGCTTTCTCAATTTTAAACTAGGCATTCAAATATTGGCTTTCCTTTTTAGTTTTTCTCTCAAAAGGAATGACTACATCGACTCCATAGCTGCATCTACTGTTAGGAAAGTTGGGTCACTGTGTCAGGCCAAGAACTTTTTCTTGTCAGAATCCATTTTGCAAATTTATAAACTATTTGTCCATGTATTGAGTACTTTTGCTATATCTGATCAGGTGCTCCTACTATTCATTGTGAGGTTCTCAACAAAATCCAAAGGAGGATCGGCAATATAATTGATTCGGATTTAGCAGCTCACCTTCAGTCACTTTCTCACTAATGTGATGTGGCTTCCCTCTGTTTTTTCTATAAGTATTTTCATGGCAACTGCTCTGATTAACTTTTTTCTTGGTTCCTTGACCACATGTATTTACTCGTGCTGTTATATTGGCATAAAGGTCCCACCCTTTTACTGGCAAAATAGTTAAATGTAACAGCCTCTTCTACTCTAACAGTTTCTTTCCTTGCACTTTCTACTTGGGGAGCTCCCTTCCATTTACTTGCTTCCCTGATAGCTACAACCTCTAAAAGTTTAAATGCAATGTCAGTTGCTATCTTCTAACTCCTTGATTCCTATCCATCTCTTATCTTTTCTTCAACATCCCCTGTACCTTGTTTTTCTCTCATTGTGGTGGCCCAGCCTTGCTTGGAGTGAAATGATTATAAAAAACAAATGCGCTCACACAACAGGATGTTTTCACATTTATTATCACAAAATAGTGGGTTTGGCAATCAGAGAGCAAAATCCAATCTACTTATTTTCAAACTAATGGTAACCGAGACTGACCATTTCCATACAGGAAACAATTGGCATGTGTTAGTTGAACACTGTTATCATTCTTTCTAGTATTAATGAGAATTTCATTCTTAAACTTTGGTTTGAAGCAGTGTTGAATGTCAACAGCTTGATTTTATTATTATTTTCTCTTTCACTCATTTCTTTTATGTTGTTGCTGTTGGAAGTGTCTGAATGATGTAGATTTTGGTTTTGCTTCTGAGAAAGGTATGAATTGATCTCTTCTTTCACACCTCTCAAAGTATAGGTTATAGACCAAGGTAGACAAGCACTCTGTCCTTGAATAGTAGCCAGTCTAAGAAAAGGACAATTTTGAATTCAAAAGAATTCCAGGTAGTCATGGCAATGATGAAAAGAAAACTGTGAAGTGCCATGTCCTGAAAGGTCATAGCACTAAAAAAAAAGGATCCCATGGAAATTAGAAATATTTGCAAAGCCTTCAGTTAGTAGTTAATGTGTACAATATGTTCAGATCAGTTTCCTTGTTGGACATGGGATTGGATAAAAAAGACTAAACTGTGAGTTCAATCTCTGAGTCAGGTAGTGTAGAGATATACTCAGGAGTAGCAAAGACAAAGGCTTCTGTTATGTATTTAGAGATTATTGATAAAATCCAAAGAATCTACAATGTCATCAGTTCTGACATGGCATCTCAGCTTCAGTCCCTTTCCCACCATCATGACATAGCTTCTCGGTGTATTTTCTATAAACATTTTCATAGCAATTGTTCTGGTTAGCTTTTCTCTTTGACTTTACAAATTTAAGCACAAAACTAGATTGGCAGTTAAGTCCCAACTTTATATGGTTGAAATGGCTAGATGTAACTATAACTTCTATGCCAATAGTTTCTTCTCTCACACTTCTTACTTGTGGAACTCTCTTTCAGCTTCTTGCTTTCTAGTCAATCTTGATCTTCAAAAATTGAAATGCAATGTTAATCATTATCTTCTGTTTTTTATATTCTTGGTTCTTCATTGTTCTCACTCGATGATGTTTTTCTTTTTTTTTTATTCTTTCACATTCAGTAACCACTTGCATTTTAGTGGCTTTATTGCCTTGCTTGGAATGAAATGATTCAAAGAAGACAAAGAATGAATGAATATACAATAATGACTTTCTCAATTTGTTTGTCCTTCAAACTCTGTTCAACATCGCCTAGCCCTGGAAAAGATGAGACACTTCTTGAATAGGATAATGTTTACCTTGCTAGTCTGGTCAACCATTTAATCCTTGTACCAAAATAAGATAAATAAGAAACAAACAACAAATGACCAAAGGTGAGTTGCCAAAATAAAAGCCTCAATGGCAAATATACACATTGTAAAAGCCATTTTCTTTTCGTCAATATTTACCAAATTAATGCTTCACTGGACAATTAGTAAAGATCAAACTCTCTATGCAAGTCTAATAGCTAAAAAAATGGTACCTTTTAAAATTTAAGTAATGCTTCACACATAGGGTCAGTCAGTTAAGCGCCATACGTGATACACGCTTGGGCGATGATGTCTCGAAAGAGACATGACTGACTGGGCAGAAGATTATCCCACAGTAGGTTGCCATTGCTTTCTGTGGTAGACTGGTTGCCGACCAAGGCTATAGAACCCAATCTGTCCTGTTATTTAACGCATAACTGAAAGGAATAGACGGATTAATACCTTTCCCAAGGGTATTTGCACGTAAGTGAATGCAATGAATTCAGCTGGAATTCGAACTCGGCTCTCCGATTTCTCGTTCCGAGCCAATATCCAGTGCACCTCAACACACATACCTTTCAATAATTCTGGTCTTTCTAAACGGTTTCATTTACTTGTGATTAGGTTCTAAGTGCTTCTATCTTGTGTTTTAAAACATCATAGTCAACAACTATGAAAATACAAGTCACCACCTTTAAAATACATTTTTTACCAATTTTAGGCAGTGTGGTCAGATATTGTTTCATTCTCGTTCACTTTTGAAATTCTTTGATCAGCTTTTGTGGCTTTAAAGTCCAGTTTGAAATAATTCTTCTAAACTTCCAGTATCAAAATATTTGTATTTGCCATTATAACAACAGAAATAAAAGGTACAGCTGAATAGTAATGAAATACAAGGCAAGAAAAATGGGGTAACTGCAAGAAAATCTGAGAATGATTCTAGTAGTGTCCCTTCCCAAGCAAATTGAGTAAAAGTATCAAAAACTAATAAAATATTAAGGTTAATCAAAACTTTCATTTCTTTTAATCAACTATTTTTTTTAAATTATATGATAGTATTGAACCTTTCAATGATTTCAGATTTTCTAAAGGTTTTCAAATATTACTGGTCATGTCCTTTTTGCCTGTGTTTAACTTTAAGAGCTACAAAGGACAAGAAATTGTGGAGAGCCATGATCGCCTACATCCTGACACAAAAAAGGAAGAAAAGAATCGATGACTGATTAATACTTTTGATCTTTATACCAAAAGACACCACTTTTAAAATACTTAAGCCAGTTTTAATTATCATGGTCCAATATTGTTTCATTTCCTTCCACTTCACAAATTCTGTGAACAGCATCAGCAACTTTGAGGCCAAGTCTAAAATAATGGCTGAAAATTGTCATAATCTCAATATTTGTATCTGCCATCAGAAACAAAAGGTACATCTGAATAATATTGATAAAGATATGAATCATAAATGCTCTGAAGGAATGGCTCTTATGACTTCTGATTATTGGATTATGGGTTTTATTTCTAGGAGCAAGTTTAAACCTGTTTTGTTCAACAGAGTCAGATATTGTTTCATTTCCTTCTACTTCTCAAATTCAGTAAACATCTTCACAGTCTTGGAGCCCAAAGTTTAAAATAATGTCTCAGAATACCCATAATCTCAATATGGTATCTGCAATTACAACATCTGAAACAAGTTACAGTTGCATGGTATTGATGATTAAATAAGTAACAAAATGACGAAATTGTGGAGAGTCATGATCATCCATATTCTGTAAAAACATATTATTTATTTATTTTTTTTTTTTTTAATCATATCACCCCGAGCAACTGATGTGCAGGGGGCTATATAAGAGTAAAAAGATTAAGTAGAAGAGAGTGAAGAGGAAGACGAACCAGTTAGAAAGGAGCAAGAGAAGGATGGGAATACAGGTGTGATGACAGTTGCAAAGGTGGAGAGAAAGGAAAGGATATACGGGGTGGTGAAAGAACTAGAGTCAAGTGGTTAATAGATGAGTATTGACATTGCATTTAAATTCCTGGCGGTTGTAGCCACCAGGAAAGCAAGAATATGGGAGCGAGTTCCACAGGTGGGAAGTGCGAGAGAAGAAGTTGCAAGAGTAGAATTGTCATCTGCATTTGGTTAATCTAACTGTGAACAGGTGGGACCCAGTTGCCAATCTGGTTGCACGAGTAAATACCTGTTGCAGAGGCACCAGTTCATTGGAGCAGAAACCATGAAAGTATTTATATATAAAAAAAGAAAAGTAGGAGAAATGCATATTTTACAATCATAATCTTACCTGCAAACATGAAATAAGATTTGAAATAAAGAAAAAACTATAATAAAAATAACCTTGATGTCCATAAAGACAAGCATTGATAAAACAGAAAACATCTGAAGGAAATGTGATTTATTAGAAATAACAATTTTATCATGTAAAATACATTGTGGTTCAAAAATATCAATCTAAATACCCTGAACAAAAAGGTATTTTCCTTTACTAGTTGAGTACTTCTCAAACATCAATCATAGATTCACAAATATCCAATCAATTTACTAAGCTTAGCTCAATACAGTAAAGGACAAATACATTTTGGACCACTGTGCTACACAGTGTAAAAGTCCAATCTGCCTTAAAAATCAGCACTCAAAATACTGGCTTTGCTCTGGACTGGAGCTCTGGCCAGGAGTAGAAATTATGCAATGATTTCTACTATCAATTGTAAATTAATGTAACTTGATACAAATGGCATAAAGCCATAATTGTGAAACACTAAGTGAGGAACAAACTCACTAGACAAGTAAACTCATCTACCAGACAAGTTGGAAAAATACTCATCCTATGCTAAAATGCCTAGACTGATTAATGGATTAATATAAATCATAATTATATCAAATATCTTTGCCTTGAAATTCGTTAATTAAATCAAATTTTTCAAAAGTATGAATTTCTACCAGAAAATAATTTTATTAATTTTATTGATTCAATTTCTCAAATTAAAAAAATTTAAATGAAATCTAAGAAATGATATATTTATTTTCTTCTGCTAGTTGGTACATGGTCTGAAAATGTTGTGGAGTTATTTCTACGATGGAGGCTAGTATTTGTGCTAAAGTCAGTCCTAATAGGTTAGACACAAAAACATTAGGAACTTGATATAATATGTATTGCGCAGTGTAATCTTGCCAGGTCGCTGACTACTTTCGTATTCGACTGTCAACTACTATCATCCAACATCGACTGACCCTCATTCTTCTAACTACTCCTACTTAAATTAGGTGGGAGAGTCTATTCACTATAGGTGTGTTTCACCATAACAGAAAAAGACCTAAAAATTTAATGCAAATGACATCTCAAGAACTGAATTATGAAATCTAAGAGGAATCTCATTAGTTGCTAATACATTGAAAATTTTATCTAAACACAAATCAAACGTTTTGCCAATTTCATGTCCACACTGAGTTAATGATGACTGCTAAACTGTAATACTAATTTGCAAGAATCTGACCCCTTACATTAACATTAATGTGTGTGTGTGTGTTGTTAAGAGAGGGATATTTATTTATGTAAGTAATTCCAGTTATTTATTAACAGTATTTGGAAATTTTTGTCACACCATAAAAAGATTACTTTGTGCTTAACAAAGGTCTCATGGACTAATAAATATAGAGTAATAAAAGTCGTTTGTGCAAAAGTTAGAGAAAAATTATGAAATGCCAAATTAACAAGGCATGAATCACCTTTAGTAGAGCAGTGGTTAGTATATTAGTTGTACAAGTCATTGATAGTATTCTTGTTTCAAAGTAGGTTTCTGACAAATATCCCCCATGCAAAGATCAAACATATGATCACACAAAGCTTGCCCATTGTAATTCTGTGGTTAATATGCTGCTCTCAAAAGTCATTGAGAGTGATCATAATCCTCACCAAATAACCTGGAAATTCATTCTTGTGCCAAAGTTAGCCTACTCCAACATAAAAATCTTTAAGGCAAACAATTCCCCAAATTTACAGTCAATCAAAAAAAAGACCCCAATTTACAACCAATTAAATTTCCAGAACACAATACACAGAGATATTTCCAAGGTGCATGCATACATGTGAACCTGAAGTATATTACAAGTGAGTATATATGATTGGTTTGGGGGTTTGAGATATTTTTCGTATGACATCAGATCAACAAAATATCATATAAGCTACTCCAGGATAATGATTGCTTTCACCATCTTCATCAATATCTGTAAATTAGTTTAAATCATTATCCAATTCATTGTCACATTAAAAAAAATTTCAAGACAATAATTAAGAAAATTATCATGCAAGATATCGTCAGTCATCCTAACTACTTAAACAAATCTGGACAGGTTAAATCTAAAACAAGATTTTACAAGTATAATAACATGGTTTATTTAAACAAAAAAAATTAAAATCAACAATAAAAATGTATTTCATTTCATTTTACATTTTTAGGAATATTTTATAAATAAGAATAATTTTAGTTAATTGAAAAATAATAATAATGAAAATAAGAATAATTTTAGTTAATTGAAAAATTATCTTGTATGGTTGTTTCCAATCAAAATTTATTTTTCAAATTCTCGCAATGTTTTTGTGAAAGGAAATGATTTATCCAATAGCTTTTTTTGGTATTTTTTTAAAAACATTTATAAATAACAAAAAATTTAAAGTTTATGGCATAGTAAGAATATCATAAGGCAAGATATAAATATCATAAGGCAAGATATGAACTAAGAAAGTATATCCATTGTTCACATACAATGAAAAATAATAAAAAAAATAAAAATCCTGTTTCTTTCCCACAAATAATTTTAAAAGAATGACATAACACAAAAATGTTTTTAAAAAAGTAAGTGGAAATAAACCTCAATACAAAGCTTGCAAAAAGCTAATAATTATGCTTTAATTAAAAACCAAGTGACATCATTTTTTGCATAGAAATGCTCCAGATCTGAGATAATTTAGATCAGTGCTTCTCAAACTATCTGATGTGGTGGACCGGTAGTTTTTTCTGGTTTTTTTTTTTTGTTTTTTTTTTTAAGCAAAGCAAGCCAATCCAGCTGAGTAAGAAGGGGTGGTGACGGTGAACTCGGAATTTTTTTTTTTTTTTTTGAGATATGTACTATTTCAGGGACATTTTGAGACTATCTGTAATAAACATGAGGACATGATGTCTTGTTCATTATAAGGACAGTCATCATTGACGTAATAAGTCTTCCCAGTGTGCCATTGACCAGTACCATATTTGTGCTATATTAGTTATGGCCACTGGTTTCGAGTGTATATATTTTTAAAAATCCAGAAAAAATTAAAGTTAATATTACTTCGTAAGCAATTTAAATTTAAAAGGCATTAATCTTCTAAAAAATAGACAAACAGCAAAAAAAAAAAATATTAATTTTAATTAATTTAAGACGTATTTAAAATATACATATGACTAATTTTTTTTTCTTTCTTTCTTTCTTTCTTTCTTTTCTGGAAAATTTCTTTGTACCGGCAGACGATGGCTCACGTACCGGCGACGGTACGCGTACCACACTGAGTAGCACTGATTTAGATGACCTAAGAGTAAAGGGAGGTAAATTCGAAATAAGAGTAAAGGGAGGTAAATTCAAAATCTAAGGGAGATAAATAAACATTTCATAATTCAAAACTATCCATTAACGAAGTATTTAACACAATATTTAACACAATTCAAAATATTTTTTTACTTATCTTAAACGTTCGTTTCCTGACAACGTAAACAGACAACAGAAAGTTAATCTGTCAACACATTTCACGGTTATTTTAGTGAGTCAGGCAAAAACAAATTAACTGTTTTTTTTTTGTTTTGTTTTTTTACATATATTGTCAACTACAATTAATTTTAATTTAAAACAATAAATATCAAAAGTATAGTTCTTCGTGATTTGCAAATATAAAATACTTAAAGAAAATTTTCACTTTTTCAAGATTAAAAACGGAAGAGAAAATAGTTTTTTCTGTAGGCATTTGTATGTTAAACAGTGGCTTTACAAAACGGAAAATACATGAGGCTTGTTGGTTATAAGAACAAGAAAGTCTGGGCTTTTCTGATACAAATATTTTTGAATTACTAAAGAAATTTCCATTGTCATAGCCCATTTAGTCAAGGCACTGGTCTTCAGTTCTTGAACTAATCATACAATGTATTCTGGATTTTTATTAATTTTGACTATTTTTGTATGACTTATTTTGTTGTTTTTTTATTGGAAATTTGTCAAAAATTAAAAATGCCAATGCTTCATCTCAGGACTTTAAGAACTTAAACTTCCACTATTATTATTATTATCTGAAATACACACATGACAATAAGAGATGTTTAAAAATGTCAAAGTAATATCTTTACTAAATCAGATATAATCACAGAAAGTAATGAGAAAAAAAACAGTTAAGTGGCCTTGATCCAAGTTTTTAGTCAACTTCAAGATACAAGTATAGATAAAAAGCATACAAAAATTGTAATCAACAACAAACATTAACAATTTCAAAGAAAACTTACCATGAAAATATAAATATGCCCAAGAATCCTTTTGTATTTAATCATAAAATATAATGGGAAAAAAAAGAAATTATATTTTGCATAGATTAATCCCAAATTTACTGTTATGAGTGTATGAAACAATTTTAAACATCATTTAATCTTAACATCAGACTCATGTTTATGGTGAATATATATATATATATATATATATATATATAGGGTGCAATGGGTAAATTGTCACCATTTTATATTTTTTTGTAAATGTGTGTTGTTTGTTTTTGATTTTATTAACTGCACAGTATAGTAGGATCAGTTGGGCATCATCTGTGAGAAAAAAGAGCACTAAGACACAATTCCCTCCACCAGAAATTTAAAAATGAAATGTTCTACTGCTGGATATTCATGCTGGAATCTCCAATACAAACATTTCAAAGTGTTTTGGTGTCAATCTGAGGATAGTGCAGAGAGCTTGGAAAGAGTTGGATGAGCCTAATGTTGATTACGAAGGTGTTTGGAATGATCACCAGTGATGGCAAGGTTATGCCTTCATTCATCTTACCACAGGGCCTCAAGATCATCACAGAGGCCTACATCAAGTGCCTTGAAGAAGGAGTGCTATCCTAGGTCAAGAGGGGAAACTGCCAGAAGACCCTATGTCTGCCCCATGTCACACAAGCAGAGGAACCCGATCATAACAGTCAGACAATTTCTGCGATCACATCACCCCTTACATCTGGCCATTTAACTTCCCAGACTGCAACCTTCTTGATTATTATGCCATGGATTGCAGTTGAGCAAGAGACCAACAAAACTCCTTGTAAAACCAAAGATGAATTGAAGGCAAGAATTACAGCAGCATTTACCAACTTAAACAAAGAAAGCATAAAGAAGAATTGCAGGAAATTCTGAAGTGATCTGGAGGCTGTTATGAAAGCCAATGGTGATTTCATTGAATAAATTTACTCTTTAGTATTTCAAGATATTTTTGTGTAATTTTGGTAAATATATCTGTTAAAATGAGACGTCAATGTTATTTTCATTTTTGCATAATTTAGACAATTTATCCATCTCACCCTATGTGTGTGTTTGTGTGTGTGTGTTACAACAAATTTTTTTTTTTACCTAAAAGAACAATACTTTATTAAGGCAAGCAGTTTTTAGAGTTTTCTCCCAAAAGGACAATGAGAAGCAATTTACATTAAAAAATTTTCAACAGGGTCAATTACTATTTATAGTTTATTGAATCTTAACACATTTATAGTAACACAATATTCAAAATTACAACAATAAAATAAAAACGAAAATAAGAAAAAATCTATTCAAGTTAGTAAACAGTCCCTTAAAAATAGTAAATTATCAAAAATTATTGATGGAAATAATATTAACTTACAGTTACAAGGAAAA
The DNA here is from genome assembly GCA_037127315.1 of Ascarosepion bandense. Lineage (NCBI taxonomy): Eukaryota > Metazoa > Mollusca > Cephalopoda > Sepiida > Sepiidae > Ascarosepion > Ascarosepion bandense. The sequence goes on from JBBBDQ010001092.1 coordinate 523,957, forward strand.
CATTTAAAAGTATCAAACAAACATAAAAAAGCAGTAGTTTTGGTAATAATGACTATAGTAATTATACAACAATATTATTTTATGAAATTGTGGAAATAACACAAAATGTTCTCTGGAAAATAAATGTTTAATTAATAATATAGTATATAAAACAATAGTAACAAAATATTAATTCAAAAGAAAAGATTATGTAGGAATAACAGAAAATACTTCAAATTATTATAATCATAAAGTCCCTTTTTAGGAAAAAAGACATGCTAAAAATATTACATTTTCTAAATATACATGAGAACTAAAAGAAAAAATATCTTCACAAAATTAAATAGGAAATCATAAAAAAGGTATTGCCTTGCAAGAAAAACAGCAATAATAATAATAATAATAATTGCAGATTATGCTTAGATGAAAATAAATATAATTAGTATCAAAAATCAAAATTGTTAAATAAAAAGAATCACAGGGCAAATGCAGTCATTAATATACACCTGATTTGTTAAAAATCAAAATAAAAAAAATTGTAAAATTCAAATTTCAAATATTACAATAATATAATGAAAATTCTTAACATTTCAAGAGGTTAAATATGAGTAATAATCTATAAATTGTTATTGTGGTGATACCAACCGAGCAAAGTAATGGACCGGATGTTTGCACTCTCACAACCAAAAAGCAAATGAACAAAACTAGTTGGTGCGCAGCCGAATCGATGCAGATGTTCCGGTTAAAAACTAAAAATTAATTAAATATTAAATCCCAGTTCGCGAGTCTACACGAACTTTATCAGGCCAATGGAAAGTCCAGAATCAAATACAAGTGTGAATTCCCAAATGATCTGCTGCGATCCAAAAAGTCGAAATAAAAAGCCATTACAGAAAGCATCACCAGACAGACTAACACAGACTCAAGAGAGATGAGTGTAATTAATAGCTCCCTTGACCCACGTCAAGCGGCTTACTATGCTCGCCACCCTTACCTCTCCTTTCCTTCTTCGCTGTCTCAAAACTACTTACTTAATAAAGAAGTGGATACATCAAAAACATTCCTTACTTACAACGCTCCCACATTCCTAAGCATTCTCTTTTCAGCATTTATTGCTATGAACATTTTAACGTCCGTTGGACCCATATTTAAAGGATTACTTTAATTGTAAAAACCTTAATTGATATGTGTATATATAAAATGTTATTTCTCAACTCAATTTGCTTTCTTGATTTATAATCTTTTTATGACTTATAGTGGGCTATCTACAACGAGGCCAAACTTCCATTAATCTGCAACAACATCCAACTACCCTTTAAAAAAATGCCTACCCACTATATTATAACCTAATTTATAATTCATTATTTATTCATAAATATTCCTATCCATTATAGTAAAAAATATAATAGTAATAATGTAAAAAAAATAAAATAAAATAGAAAGCTTCAAATATAAAAATTTTAAAAGTAAAAAAGAATTTACAAAAATAAAATTTAAGTGTAAATGGATTATGTCTGCCCAATATAATCAGTAATTTTAAAGATCATGAAAATATAAGTGTGACTAGAATTCAAGAAACTCTAATTAGAACAATTTAATAAATTTAAAATTGTTATCAAAAGGATGTTTATACAAATTGCTTTTTATAAAAAAAATTATCTTAAACACATAATCAAATTGGATTATAATATATAACATCCTTAAGAATAAATTTAAAATTCAAATTAACATATGCAATATCTTTTAAGCCAGGCATGATAGCTGTTAATAAATTCAATTGATTTATCTTGTCTCTGAAGAGGAGAGTTATTTTGGTGAAACTCAGAGTTAGCAGAATGATAAGTCTCTGAACTTTTTATTTCAGTTTATTTACAATATAAGGCTTGAAAAGGAGAAATCTGAATACTTTTTGGGTACGTAGCCTGTGCTATCATGAGTGAAATCTATTAAATAAATACATCAAAATAAATATATACTGACAGTAAATTCTTGTAACAGCCGTCCAGATAAACGAAATCAAGACAACAATAATCACAGTTGTATTTTTACAAAAATGAGGTTATAGCTTTTCCGTTTTATATCCCTTTCCACTAATTATACCGCTACTTATGCACTTTCCAACTTGTCTTTGGTCATTTTTTGCATTATTTAAATAAATATTCTGAGAGTGAAGGAAGGCAAAAATACTGAATGTTAAAAATTGAATTTTGCAATATTTTTTTAATGTAAAATTTGTCTTGTGCATTGAAAAAAATCAGGAAGATCATAATTGTCAGCAATCAAGAATTAATTCAATTGTTACTAAAAGAAATACATATTTCTTATTACTTTAGACATTATATTTAGTGAATACATGTTTGAGTAGACATCCATGTTTTTTTTTTAAATAGCATAAATTTAAATCTACCGCATTTGAGAGTCTTGATAAAAAGTAAATTATAAAACAAAAATTCTAAAGTAATAAGAAATAACGTTAGATTTAAATAAAACCCATTAATTCATATTATATATATATATATATAAACGTGATTATAATTATACTCGTATCGAAAACCCTCCTCGAAAACTATCAACCAAAGGAAAAATGGTTGTAAAAAAAGAAAGAGCTTAGGGCATAAAAGTCAGTCAAAAGTGTTGGACCGAAATCAGAAGGAAGCCCAAAGAAAAAAACCGACACGAGTAACCATCTAACAGAAAGCACTCAATACAAAGGTAGAGCAAACTAAATAGCACCTAATGAGCCAGACAAACATACCTAGGTTTCTCCTAAACGGATCGTTTATGAGAAACCTAGGCAGGTTCATCTGGCTCATTAGGTGCTATATATATATATATATATATATATATATATAGAAGAGAGAGAGAGAGAGAGAGAGAGAGAATTAAATTTGTTTTTTTTATTTAAAATTAATATAGTTTACATTGCAACATGGAAATTTCTATGTTTCAAGATTTTTACCTCATCATCAGGCAATGTTAGCTCATTGTTGTGAAAATGATTTTCATTCTTTTTTTTTAAAAAACATTTCACCCCAAGCAAGGCAGTTTTACTGCCACTGTTGCACAGGAAGTTACATCGAAGAAAGTGATGAGAAAGAGGGGTTAATTATAGGAGATGTCAGGAGGAGAGTAATAGACGGATGAGAATACCAGAGTAATGGGGGTAGAGTGGATGGAGAAAAGAACTTGAGAGAAAGGATGTGAGTTTGTGAGGTAGATGTCTATTGACCTTACATTTAAATTCCTGGAGATTGTAGCTGTTGGGGAAGCAGTGTATATGCAAGGGGATTTCACAGGCAGGAAGTGTGAGAAAAGAAGCTATTAGAGTAGAAATTGTGGTTACATTTTATCAGTGGGACCTAGTTACTAGTCTAGTAGCTTGTGTAAATTCATACATAGGGGGCCACCAGTGAACTAAGTTCATTGGATCAGAGAAAAAAAAACAATACATTTGTTATTTATGGATGTGGGAAGACAGAAAAATTCATGTGTGTGTTCAGTTTAACTAACTTCAAATTTGAAAAAAAAATCTATATTTTTGGGGAATACGTGATTCTTTCTTTCAATCTTAATGGCAAGAGTGTTAGTCAATCAAAACCCCTTTCTAGACTGCATTTCCGTTGAAGTATCCATTATTGTTACAAAATTATTATCTAATTTCTTTTCATATCCCATTATTTTCTAAAACAAAAAAGAAAGAAAGAAAACATTTTATATTTTTGATCTGACTTAAAGGGACCATTGAGTGTAATTAAACTATTTTTATTTCAATTCAGAATGCATTATATTCTAATTTTTCATATTTTTATATCTATTTATTTGTCTATATTTCTGAGATGAGTAGTATTTACAGTATTTACATTATTTAAACTATTGGCAATAAAGATGAGGGCAATAACCTATTTATTTATTAAAAATTTTAATATCCATTTTATTATTTTTTTTAAATCTATTATATTATCATTAATACAATTTTTAATATCATAATAAAAAATTTTAATATCTATTTAATTATTTAAGATTTAAATATCTATTTAATTATTATTATTTCATAATATAAAACAAAATATTAGATATATGTAAGTTAATAGATATTTTTTATTATGAAGAATCTTTTTTAACCATAGACTAAGGTGAACATTTTGCAATGTTTACATATGACTATTATTTCATTACATTTATTTAATAGATTTTTATTCTTAAGAAATTTAATAATAATATAACCCGGATATAAGAGACTCTGATATAAGAGAAACTCTGATATAAGATAGATTTTCTCTGGTCCCAAATAAGAGCCTGTGGTAATGTATATAAAACAGACCAAACCTGGATATAAGAGAAACCCGAATATCAAATAAATTTTATCCGGTCCCGACAACTCTCTTATATCAGGGTTACACTGTATATAGTTTTTCATATTGACACAAGGGGCACGGGTCACATATATATATATATATATATACATACATGTTGAGTTTTCTTTTATGTATATCATATTGTTCTGGATAATAATTAATTTATATTAAATAGATCTTTGTAGATTATCCTGTTTACAGACTTGACATCGTGATATCTCTCTCTCTCTATATATATATATATATATATATATAGGTATGGAAGTAAATAAGTATACATATGTGCATACACGCAAGTACACACCAATATATAAATATTTGTCTGGTGTTAATAGAACAGTGCTCAATATAATATAACAAAGCTATAAAGTATATATTAATAAATATACACATTATCCCATGTTTAAACAAAATAATATATATATATATATATAGCAAGAAAAGGAAAGAACACATAGATTAAAACCCACTGTTCAAGCATTTACTTTTATAAAGAGTGCTCAATACAGAGTAGAGCTTAATTTTGTAATAGTTGTTACAATGGTTTATAAAGGTTTATAAAAGTATGGTAACACTACACAAAAATGTTCATGTTTTGGAGCAGAACCACTCCTCTTTGGGTGATATGCATTGTAACAACTATTACAATATATATATATATATATATATATACCCTCTATATTGCTGCATATAAAGTGACCTTTAAATTACACAAGGTCAAAAAATATACCAAGTTTTCATGAATTTATCCTATACCTGTAGTATAAGACGACTGCTAATTGATTATATATAGATGATGTTATTAGAAGTGTTGTTACTTACTGTATCCTTAGAAATGAAAAATAAATAACAAAACCCATTCTATATCATGTTTTTCCTACACACATCCCCTAAAAAGGAAATCATTGTTTTGCTTACATTTCATCATGTGATCTCCTGTGAATACTGCTACTTCTTCCTCTTCTTTCCCTATGTCAAAACAGTTACAAACAGCATGGTGTACTAATGGCCAAATACTTATGCTTCATTGACAATCTCAAAATACTGCTAATAACAGTATGATAACAACACATTCCACTACTGTGAATGCAGTCATAACTTGATGTTTACATTTTTTCAGCTGAACTTGCATAAATACAAGTTGATGTGAAATTACCATTAATATGGAATTATTCTTTGAACAGGCAACTTATTATGAAGTTATGCCAGTAATATATAAGATAGGAATGGTTTTATTACTTTTATTATAAGTTTATTTGATAATGTGAGTCTTTTCATGTATGTTACTGGTTATCACACCAAGGCCAAGGTTAGTCTACCAACAAACATCACTCAGAATTTGAAGTTTCATTTTTAGAACCATAGTATAAGACAATCCATAATTTTTAAGGGTGATTTTTAGAATTTAAAGGTCATCTTATATGCAAAAATACATATGATAAATAGAAACAAAGGAACTGACATAAATTAGAGTGGTATCCAAGATTGAGGATAGTAATCTTTTCGAGCCATAGATTTATCGAGACTGCTTCCAGGCCGAGGGAAATCTTTGTAATATATGACGGTGCCATTACCGAGATAGCCAGCCCACCAAGAGTACGAACCTGATGAGATGATCGTGTGATTACATAAAGACAATGCAGCCAAATCTACGTAGTCGCTGGAGCTGTCTGAATAGAAAATGTTATCATCATCCAGATATTTCTTGCACCAAATAATCTCATTGCTACAAACAAAGAACATGACATTTGGGTATCTTGTATGAAAATAATTCATGGCACGGTAGAAATAAGGCAAGGGCGCTGGTACATAACCCTGTGATTGGCTCCGAACAAAATCCCCTCGTCTCACATGGATGCCAACCACAACTATATCAACCAGATAACCATTACGGGATTGGACATTCGACTTGTGTATGCCGATCGCTCGTTGAAGCATTTCTTCTGCAAGGTTCCTGTACTTTTCTTTAAAATGGAATTGGTGTTGTAGAATTTCTGATTTCATGAAATCAAAATACTTGAAGGATTGTAGATAGCCATAAATAATTGTGTCCTGATGAGGAAGATTGGTGATGTTTTGACTGTAGACAGCTGCTGAAATTTCTTCATAACTGTAAAAAAAATAAAAAATAAAACAGTTTTAGAAAGCAAAATAAATGCATAAAATGAACAATAAAAAAATCATAGATTGAACATTGTTTGTTATTACATGCTATTAAAATTCTTGTACAATCACCAAAGTTAAGTAACATTGAGCTTGGTCAGTACCCAGATAGATGAATGCTTGGAAATACCAGGAGCTATAAGTAAGGATGTCTGAGTGGTGTAATGGAAAATGGACTTGGATTTAGAAATCTATATTAAAAGAGATCACCTACCATAAAAAGGGTTCATTTTTTGTGTGTGGTCTGCAGAAGAAAAATTTCCAAAAATTGTTAGCACACAAAGAGCTGCTATGAATACCAAAAGCTATACTAATTATCTTTCCTCCCTGTCTGGTGTGGCCAATCAGAAAAATTGCTTGGTGAATAAAGACCATTGCTTTTGCTTATTGGGAAATAGATTTTTTGAGCTTTGAGAAAAAAAAGTATGATTTTTGAGCTTGGTGAGCAAAAGTGCAATTTTCACTGTTGCAAAGGGAAGGTTGGATTTCTTACCCCCTTTTTGTTACTACATAGCCTGCTGGACTGTTCATGCCAGAGCTGCAATTGAACTTAGTGTTGGCAAACAGATTTTGTTTTGTTTTTTCTATTACATAACATGTTTAGGGAATTTATTGCCAATTAGTGTTTGTTTAGTATTGACTAACTCTTTATAAAATGTGAAGAAAAGATTACTTTTATCCTGTAAATCATGTTTTTCATAGCAGCTATTTTGTATCAGTGAGGACATTTATTTTTGTTCTTGAGGAGACTTGTTTGTGCTAATGTTTTTTATAAAAAGAGGTAAAGATATTTCTGTTGGCAATGACTAAAATATGAGAGAAAAGGACTTTAATATTAAAATTAAGTTCATAAGTAATGCATTGTATGGAGTTACTCTCAAAGGTTTCTTTAAAGATTTTTATTTCATCTAGACTTTTTGCTAATAGGATGATGCCATCACTATAAGGATATAGCGAGGCTTTGATGGAATTATTGAAGATTTTAATTTCTACATGTTTCATGTAAAATTTAGAGTAGGTTCAACAGTTGAACCCATTACTACACCATCAGTTTGTAAATCTTGCCATAGTGCGCAAAAAAAGATACTTGCAACATGCAAGATAGAATTTTACACAGAATTGTTGGTTTAATGGTCAAGATTAGTGTTTTTCAACCTTTTTAAGCAATGGTACACCTAGGAGCAAATGAAAATATCATAGCACATTTAGCAAAATTTTTAAATGGTTTACATTTAAAGGTTATGCAATAAAACTACACATTTAAAAAATACACACACAAATGTGAACTTACTTTATTTCAATGTTTCATATTCAGCTGTTTCTGCAGCTTATTTAGTGTGAAACCTGTGCTTGGCATTTTTTCAAGATTTCTTCAATGTTTGGTCGAATGTGTGATAAGCAGACCCTTATTTCTTCAGTTGAGTGTAGTCTTTTATGTTCTTATTTTCTATGTTATTTAAGGTTGAGGTGCCTAATTCCCATAAATAAGAAGTAGAAAATTGCAATAAAACTGATAAAGCTTTTTTAGCTAATGGAGGATATTCCTTTAGCATTGAAATTTTAAATTTCCCAATGGGTACCATCAAATGTTTAAAATAACATCAAAGAATAGTGAAAAGAACTATTTGTAAAAAAAAGTTTAATACTTATTCATTTATTCAAATACTAATGTTGTACTATTACTACTTTTACACATGCACACAATATTTTGCAGCACTCTAGTGTACCGTGGCAGGGCGGTTGTGAATCACTGGTTGAGATAGAGACAGAAGTGACCTTAAAATGTACGTACTTTCTTTCTCAGCACTGGTGCCCCCTAGGTATGAATTTGCACAAGATACTAGATTAGCAACTAGGTCCCACTCTTTTACAGTGAAACTGATAAAATATAACCACAATTTCTACTCCAACAGCTTCTTTTCTCACAATTCCCACTTGTGGAATTCCCTTCCACATACTTGCTTCCCCGACAGCTACAATTTCCAGGAGTTTAAATGCAAGGTCAATAGATACCTCATAACACACTAACTCGCATCCATTCTCTCAAACACTCTTCCCACCTACCCAACCCTTATCCTCAATATCCTTACCCATCTATCACCCTCCTTCTGACATTTCCTATATCAAACCACTCTTTCTCATCACCTTCCCCTATGTAAGCCCCTGCACAATAGTGGCAGTGGAATGCCTTGCTTGGGGTGAAATGATTAAAAAAAAATTTGGAACACTGCAAAATAAAAATAATTTTAACATAAAACATGCAATCTTTTTATATTTCATCATTTTTTTTTCAATTATAAATATAACCAAGTATTTTTGCAATATTTATATGGTGAGTTACACCCAGAAATTCTAGAGGATTTTTTCCACTTATATTGAAATTATACATCAACATTACTAACAAAGCTGAACAACTGATTTCTGGATATGTTGAATTTTATGGCTATCTACATCATCAAATAACATTTATTTGCAACTAATAACTTCAATTGGTGAAACACAATTTAGTAAATCACAACCATGAATCAATTTAGTAAATCACAACTATGAATCTTCACAAAATATTTTTGAGGCATTTGATAATTCACAGAACTTTCTCCATCAAATTTACATATGATTTTTTTTATCTGACTCGTATTTTTCACTTTCTTAAAGTAATAAAAGCATTCATCACTGCTGTAGCCTGGTACAGCAGTGGTGAACAAGTAATTTAGAGGGTTAGAGGGATATAACTCATGACTACCAAAAGAGGCTCTACACAAGGGATGAGAATGATATACCCCAGTGATTGTAATAAAGGGTTTGGTTCAAAATTTCTACCACCTGAAAAAGAATGAAGCGTATAACAGCCAAAACGTCATACAAATAGCAACAAAGATGAGGACAATGGTCCAAATAATGTAAAAAGTGTAAATAATACCTCATCTCAGAAATATAAACAAATAATAAAAGATTATATGTTAAAAATGTTGCTTATTTTCTCTCATTTTCAGTGCTAATATAAAAGAACAAATAGGAGATTTCAAAAAGCTATAACAGTCACTCCACTCACTCACAGCCACCCAAAAAAGAAAAATCACTATTAATTCATTCAAGAGAAAAAATAGCAGTTTTTAAAGTAGTCAATTTTACTTGCGATGCTCACAATTGGTCAGCAGTGAAATGGATTTACTTGTTCACTAATCTATAATACCAGCCTCATTCAGTTTTTTTTTTTTTTTTATGGGTAAATTTATTTTCTACAGTTTATCAACCCTTTGTAGCTTATCTAAAACCAGAAAATATTTTTAGAGTGTAAGTATTTGGGAGGGTGAGATTATAATGGTTTAGAGATACAAGTCTTTTTTTTTTATTATTATAATCATTTCACCCCAAGCAAAGGTGTTACATGTTGGAACTTGTAACAAAAAAGAAAATGATTTACCAAAACACAGAGCTAAATCACGAACAGACATTTAAATTACTAAAAACACAAAATAAAATATATACAAATATACAATTATAGCATTCAAAACAGAAAACATAGAGTCGACTGGCGGAGTGTTACAAGGGAGAAGGAGATGAGGGTTAAGTAATTTTATCACGTTAGGGCTAGCGAAGTAATATATGTGCTATTACTGGAAATCCACAAATATATATATATATATATATAATTTTTAGTTTGGTCAATGAAAATATTCAAAAATTCTATTTACTAGTTTAGTTTTGGGTTTTTCTTGGTTGGTAACTTTTCATAGAGATTCTTTCGACTGGATATAATAATCCGCGAATCAAAGCTAGAGTTGATAATGCCAGAAATTCCCTTTTAACAACTGATAACTCTCTTCAAAAAACCTGTTTTTATAGGGGCTAGCACCTAATTAGCATATTTCTCAAATCATCTAGATTTTTCTCGATGATATTGGAATGATCTAGAATCTTCCAAACGTTTTATTTCTAATTTCTCTATTTTAAAACTACTTCATGAATGAAAACATTTTTGTATTAACAAATAGGACTCAGTAGAATCCCTTACTATAAATTTTAACCTTTTTGTAGACTTTATTAATATTTTTTATATAGAAATGCACCCTCGTAATACACGGCAATATTGCCAATTGTGCGCAAGGATTTACAATGAAAGAGATGGATGATAGAAAAGGAAACAGTAAGTGATGTTGCAGAAAGGATTAAGAGAATCACGAAAATAGAAGATAGCAACTGATGTTGCATTTAAACTTTTAAAGATTGTAGCTATCAGGAAAACAACCATGGGGAAGGGAGTTCCACAGGCAGGAAGTGCAAGAAAAGAAACTGATGGAGTAGAATTGGTGATTACATTTGCCTGTTTCGATAGTAAACATTGGTTGGTTGTTTTGTTTTATGATGTATCAACTCATCTTGGGTGGGACCTATTTTCCAATATAGTTGCATGGGTAAATTGATGAGGGCAGGGCACCAGGGAATAAAGCTTGTCAGAGCAGTAGCTGTGAAAATACTTGTAGAAAAAAATTACATATTAACTCATAAGTGGAGACAGAAGAGGTGGGTTCAAAACTTTCCCAAGTGTATTTGCACATGAATGAATATAATGAACCCAACTGGATTTGGAACTCTGTTCTCCCATTAACAATTCCAAGCCTGTATCCATTACATCACACACAAATCTAAACTTACAGTACCTGATATTCCCAAGCGATCACCCATCTATGTACTGACAAGCCTTAACATTGCTTAACTTCAGGGATCATATGAGAATCGGTGTTTAAAACATGAAGTGTCTGTAAGCCTCTCCTATTCAGTAGAGAGGCAATTTTTTTTTTAACAAAAACAGCATGCAATACAAAAGCATTTTTAGTTGATGTGGTAAGATATAATTTTTTCTGTACAATCCAATAAAGAAAAATGGGCTATTTTTGACATTTATTTACAAATGCACAATCAATCAACTGTTGTTATAATACAATTAAAAGTGATTTTTTTTAATTAACTTACATAATGCTAAATGCTCCTAATATGTGACTGATAATTACAAAATATAGACAGAAGAACTTTATTGACATCTTTAGCATTTATACTACTATATATATATATAAACTTATTTATAAATGGAACTTAAAAAAAAAAATACAGATTTAAGAAATAAATTGTAACATACCTCACAGTTTAACACAGGAAATTTGAATTAAGAAAGTTTCATTCTTCAATTCTTGCTTTTCCCAAAAATCAACATCGAGTTAAGCTGCTTGGTAAATTTCGATTCAAAGAACAGACCATAGCGGGGAGGGGTAACAAGTGGCTGCTGATACCTTGGCCAGGATAGCTTTGCATAACAGAATAAATAAATAAATAAAAATCCCAAACTTTTTTTTTTCCAAATGAAGCATGAACGCCAAAAAATGAGGAAAAAAAAAAAAAAAACGAAAAATACAGATCCATAGCAAAATCTACTGCTAAGAAGGTTGTGTCCCATGTCGATCCAGGATGTCTTTTCCAACAGAATCCATCCTGCATATATACAAGTCAACCATCCGCCCGTGCATGGAATACTGCTGCCATTTATGGTCAGGTGCCCCTGCCGTTCTCCTCAGTGTTCTTGACAGGCTCCAAAGGAGAGTCTGTAATGTGATAGGTACTGATCTGGCGGCTCGACTGCAGCCACTTCCCCATCGTCGAAATGTGGCCTCCCTTTGTCTGTTCTATAAATACTTTCATGGCTTCTGCTCAGATGAACTTAAGCCACTGATGCCTCCTCAACAGGTGTTTACTCGTGCAACCAGACTGGCAACTGGGTCCCACCCATTCACAGTCAGGTTAGCCAAATGCAGACGACAATTCTACTCCTGCAGCTTCTTCTCTCGCACTTCCCGCCTGTGGAACTCGCTCCTGTATTCTTGCTTTCCTGATGGCTACAACCTCCAGAAATTTAAATACAAAGTCATTACTCATCTACTAACCACTGGACTCTAGCTCTCTCCCCACCCCTGTATAACCTTCCCTTTCTCTCCACCTATGTATCTGTCATCGCACTTGCTTTCTCTTGTTCCTTTCTAACTAGTTTGTACTCCTCACTCTTTTCTAATTAATCTTTTTACATTTATGTAGCCTCCTGCACATCAGTGGCATTTCCGCCTTGCTCAGGGTGTAATGATTAAAAAAAAAAAAAACTTTGTGTGTGTGTGTCTGTGTGTCTGTGTATCCGTTACCTATAGACTCCGAAATGGCTGAACCGATTTTCTTGAAAATTTACACAGTTGTACTATAAGCATCTGCGAGTGTTTTCAGCTAGGTTTTGTGTTGAGGTACCCTTGATAAATATCAAAAATCGATTATCGAAAACATTGGGTTATAGAAGGAGTGGTCCAATTTTAATCAAATTTGATACACTCATAGACAAAGACATAAGAAACGATATTCAGAAGTTTCAAGGTTGCAGTTCTTACAATAGTGCAGAAAATAGATAATATATATATATATTTAAATCGATACCAGGAAATAAAAAATTTGACTTACATCCATTCATTTTTCTTCCAGTCTACGGTTTCAATTTAACTGGAAACTTTTTAGTCTTTCGTGCCAACGTCCAAAGAGTCTGAGCTCCAGAACCATGGATTAGTTTTAAAACTTTCATTACACCCGAGCAACGCCAGGCTATACTGCTAGTATATATATATAAGAAAAGATTTAGGCAGACACGTTATTTCATGGTAAATCGGAAGGCCTATTTCAGGCAAACCATCATCAGCTTCCATCTTTATTGTGCAGAAGATTTTACAGGTTCATGTAAAATCTTCTGTACAATAAAGACGGAAACTGATAATGGTTCACCTGAAATATGCCTTCCGATTTACCATGAAATAACGTGTCTGTCTAAATTTTTTCTTATATTTGCTCTATATATATTTATATGCATATATATTTAGAGCTCTCTTAGAGAGTTATCCTACCACTGTATCTACAGGATACTCCTTTGGATTCTTCTATATCTACACCGCATGCTTATATATATATATATATATATATATATATATATATATATATATAATTAGTTAGTTTTTGGTCCTAATTAAATTAGACCAATACACAATTGTATTAACAAGTGTTTGTATGATCCTAGTATGTATTTAGAGTTGTGATTCCAAATGTAATCACACATATAAATACATACTAGGATCATACAAACATAGATGAAAGTGTTTTGAGATCCTTGAATAACTCTTCCTTAACTTTGAAATTTTTCGGTTGTTTGAAAATTCCAGTCATATGTTCGTAAAATATCTGTTTGTGTGTTTGAAAAAAACGAAAAAAATCAATTATTGTAAATTGATGAAAATACCAAAAAGTTGAAACCTAGGTCACGGAAATAACTCAATGCCAAACAAAATATATATATATATATATATATATATATATATATATATATATATATATTTATTTATATATATGGACGTAAATAAGTAAACATGTATACACACAGGTACACACCAATATATAAATATTTATCTGGTGTTAACAGAAGAGTGCTCAATGTCATATAACAGAGCTATAAAGTATATATTAATAAATGATGATTGCGTAATTCATGAAACTCCGAGTCGTGCTTTAAACGTAGTTATATATTTATATTTATATATAAATAAAAGAGGTAGAATCGCCGAATGACACCAATTCAGTCGGGTTTCAATCCTGGGTTAAAAGCAATCGGAGTCAAACCGGACTGACGAGCTGTGATACAGCAAAACAGATCTGTCTGCGGATGAATATTTATGCTCTCACACCCTGATTGAGCACTCTGGAAGAATGGTAGACTTTGAAAAAAAGTAACTACTTTAGCATTTACGCATTGTTCATTCAGCAATGAATTAGAACACTTTCAGCTATTGGGCATGTATAATGATAATATATACGCTAAAAAATCTGCCTTCTTCTACTGAGCGCCTATAGCTCAAAGGTAGAATCGCCAACTGATGCCAATTTGATCGGGTTTCAATCCTGGGTTAAAAGCAATCGGAGTCTAACCGTACTGATGAGCTGTGATACAGCGAAACAGATCTGTCTGCAAATGACTATATAGATAGATAGATAGATAGATAGATAGATAGATATGTACCACCCTACTTTACTATTATGGCAATAGAGAGAGGCACAATAACATACAAAAAGAAACAGTTATTTTCTCAAAGATCTTGTAGTGGAACTCTGGTTCCTGATTGGTCATCAAATCACAAAATTCAAAATATGTCAGAGAAACGGTTTTTCCACAGCTAAAGAAAAAATCATTCTGGAAGCCACCCCACGTGACTGAATTCAATATTTGGTCAGTCAGGTGAGGCGGTTTGCTGACACACATCTAAAATGTAACCCATTTCAAATCGACCTGGAGATAAGGTCAGGTCGCACCTTGTTCCCTTTCTCTTTCTCCTTATCTATTTCAACAATTACTACTAGAACATTTTGTGCAAACTCTTGACACCTTAACTTTCTCAATGAACATTAACTTCTACAACTTGTTATTCATTCCTGTTTAATAAATTTCTATTTTAACATTCAAAATGTATATTTTATTATTCCATTCTTCTACACTAATCCACACATTCAAACTGACAACCAACCTTCTGATGATGAAAATCTTCTGATGATTATAACTCTGCATAAATCCTGTAAGCTGTAGGGAGTTTGGTTAAGTCTGACACGAGGCCAAATCAAAGAAACATTAACCAGCTCCCTACGTTACAATCTCTTTCCTGATTGATCAAACATGTCCAAGCTAAACAGAACTATTCAACAAACAAACACAATAGAGGACAAGCAACAAAGGCAAGGATATAAGAGTAATAAATAAATATTTTATTTCTTAAGTGTACAAATGGAAAAATAATATATTAGGATAATAATGTAAAAAAAAATAATAAAATAAAATAGAAATTTTAAAAAATAAAATTTTGAAAATAAAAAAAGAATTTACAAAAATAAAAATTAAGTATTAATAATTATGTCTGCCCAATACAATTAGTAATTTTGAAGATCAAAAAATATAAGTGATTGGTTCTATTATGCCATGCTTAAACATAGAATATCTCAATGCATAAGATGTCAGCTTTCTTAGGGTTTATTCAATATGTATGTTGCTTGATGAGGTCTGTTTTTCCTACCTCTACATCGTGGGAAATTAAGTTGGTTTGTTGAGGGACCTCAGGGAATGATTCTAGGAAATTTTCTATTAGAGTGGTCAAAGATTCTCTTCCCTCAGGGCTTGTATGTGCCAACTTCCAGTCCAGATCGGATATTTCTGAATTGCACAAAGCAGTGGAGTGTTGATCTATCATTTCAGTTTCTTCAAAAGATTCACTTAGCTTATACTTAGATTTTGGTGTATTAATTACAAGTATTGGACTGTCTTTATTTTGGTCATAATATGGCTTTAACATATGATATAACTGTGTCAACTTTCAGCAGTCAGGTGTTTGCACAATATAGTTGACGTCACATTCTTTATCCACTATTTTGTAAGGGCCATGAAAGTTGGCTTTAAGGGAGTTTCCAGGTGTTGGTAAGAACACTAAAATGCAGTCACCACTGTCAAAGCTTCATTTGACTGTATTTTGATCATACCTTTGTTCCGTTTTGCATTGGGAGGATCTAAGGTTTTCCTGTTTTAATTCACAGGCTTTTGATAATTTTGTATGTAAACATGTAACATATTCATTCTGATAAGCTTTCTATGGCTGGATTTTTTTCTTGCATCCAGTCTTCCCTTAAGACTTTTAATGGGCCACAGATTGAATGTCCAAACACAAGTTCAAACAGACTAAATTCAGTCAACTCCTGCACGACCTCTCTAGCAGCAAACATTAAAAACAGTACACCTTCAACCCAGTCCTTTTGATTTTCTAAACAAAAGGTTTGAATCATGTTCTTGAGCAAGGAGTGAAATCACTCCAATGCCCCCTGGGATTGTGGATGATATGTGTTCAAGTGAACTGATTTCATGTTGAGGGTTCCTAATAATTGTTGAAATAACTCGAATGTAAAATTGGTTCCCTAGTCAGTTTGTATTATCTGGGATAATCTCACAAAGGTGAAGAACTGAATTAAACACTTAGCCACTTTTTTGGCCGAAATGGTCCTGATGGATATAGCTTCCAGAAACTTTGTGGAAGCACACATTATGGTTACTAAGTACTGATTTCCTATTATTGTTTTAGGCATCGGTCCTACACAGTCTGCTAGGACTCAATGGAATGGTTCCATGTGGGAATGGGACATAATGGGGCTACTGGAATTTTCTTGTCCACTATTTGGCAAGAAGTACATGTTCAGCAATATTTGGCTCCATTATGTTTGATGCCTGACCAATAAAAGTATCTGCTAATTTTGTTATAGGTTTTGGTAACACTTAGATGGCTGCCTAAAGAAATCTTGTGAGCACTTCAGCCCTATACAGTAGTAGAAAAACTAATTGCCGAATTGTGAACCACTCCTCGGATGCAGGAATCTGAAGAGGTCGCCATTTCCATATTAGGATATTAGTGTTCAATTCCTTCCCTGTAAGAACTAGGATATACAGTGTTAATTGTCAAAGATGGCATGCTGTCTCTGCTTGGAAAATTCACACAATTCAATTTTCCTCACCAAAATATGATCAGATTAAGTCAGTTTTAGTAGAATAGAATTTTTTTTGCAACATGCTGATGTGTATTGACATCCTCATAGCATTTAGCATTGTTGAAGATATCACTAGTATGTTTTGTCGAAATTTAAAAGATAACATCTTGTTCAATTTTGCAAACCAATTGAAATTTGAATAAGCTGATTTGCTTAGAAAAGTACTTTGACAAGAACCTTACTTTGGTTTAATAATTTCTTTAATTTAATTTTATAGGACTTCATGGTAAACAATATTTTTTCTTTTTCCTTTTTAACAGCAAAAAATAAATTTTTAAGATTTCTTACCCTTGAGCATGCAACATACCACTGACTATGCATAAATATTTCTTTTTGAAAACAAATTTCAACTTTTTGAACCTATTGGTTGTATTTCATTATAGTTCTTGCAAACACAGAGCAAACTGGAAAATTGTATAAAACTTCAAGAAAAAATATACAAATAATAATATTGCATTTTTATTAAATAAGTATTTATTTTAATCATTAAATTGTTTTTAAAATAGTGGCTTGGAAAGTATGAAACTAACTCAGCCACCATGTAAGTCATCTTGCAAATTACATTAAAAGCATGAAGCAAAAAAAACAATTATTTCTCACCTGTTAAAATTCCTGAGACTTTCCACTCCACCAACATAACTGTCCACCTCAAACAAAGTCCAAAGTTCCAGATTATCAGGAATAAATGTGACCATTCTGTTCTTTTGAGCTATACCCAAAATGGATGCATACTGAAACATATGATTTCCAAGACGGCCCCAGAAAGGGACCGTGATACCTACTTTGCCAAGATTCCTGGCAATTTGTGAAGGACGCTGGCGTTTCCCAAACCATGGCAAATTACTATAGAATTTGCAAAAAAATACAAAAAGCACAACAACAGCAAAAGCCATGGAAGGTTTACGTCGTATCCACATCACTGTATCCCTAAAGCAACCAGCGATCGTCATCTTTGTGTGGATAGCATGATCAGCTGAAAAAAGAAAAAAATGAAATAAACTTTTAGACTGGCTTTGAAATGGAAGAGAATAATAAAAAATAAAAAAACAGCATTTTAGACAAAGGAGACTGGCACACTTCAAAACTCCAGATGTGACACTATTGGAAAAAAGCTAAGTAAATTGAAGAAAAATTAGATAACAGAAAAATGCTAATTT
Source organism: Ascarosepion bandense (assembly GCA_037127315.1). NCBI lineage: Eukaryota > Metazoa > Mollusca > Cephalopoda > Sepiida > Sepiidae > Ascarosepion > Ascarosepion bandense. The sequence goes on from JBBBDQ010001092.1 coordinate 542,255, forward strand.
TTGATAGACTGAAGACCAGACGAAGGGAAATAGACAGAAAATGATAATTAATTTTCTTTGTCTACTGGAAAAGTAAAAGAAAGAGACCAAGACTGAGATTAAGTGATACCATGTTCTACGGACCTCCTAAGAAAGAATAGATAATATTTTTACGACCATTGAAAACGGGTCGCTGATTTAGATTATACTTTTACGATCATTATATATGGAACAGGTGCTGGTCAATTGATAAGAACTAGCTTTTGAGAGCAGACAGACTTCAAAAAAATAAATAAATAAAAATTAAAAAAAAAATTAAAAGCATAATCATTAAATTTTTCTTCTCTGGAAATGCAATCTCAAATCAATAGATTGATCCTTTTTTGTCACTTGTTGGCAAAAGGGTTGAAATGATAAATTCCAGGTGCAGAAACAACCACACACAAGGTCACAATAAGAAAGAGTTTTGAGTGATAACTAAAATTTGGCAGTTTGGGGTAGACCACACCTCTTAGGCAGTGACGGTGAGAGGCACTCACACAAAAGCAGGAAGGAGAGAGGTTTGACCAGGTTACCAAAAGGAGGATAAGGCTCAGGTAAAATTCCAAGGAGGGAGAAGATACTCCTCCATATTTGGGCATTTGTAGGGAGAGCCCTGATTGGTTGTTTGGAGAATGTTGGCATTCCCAGAGCTCATTGTGCCCCACAGAAGTACATAAAAAGAAGAGAACACCAAGCAGAGTTAGTTTGGCCAGTCACTAAGAGAGCGGTTGTTCTGCCATCCAAAGGATATTCAACAGCAGGCTCGGGCAGAATTCATCATGCCTGTGTCTGGGGTGGCCATCTTCTACTAGAGAGATTCAATGTGAAGAAGTGACGCCAGACACACAGCGGAGACCAGACCAGAGAGACCCAGCATAAACATGACACAAAAGAGTGATTCGACAGCAGACATGAAGAGACCGGAAACCAGGGAGACCAGAGAGAGAGAATGAGACGAGACCACCTCTTCACCTGATCTAACGTGATTTACTGTCCTGAAGTAAAACCTCCAACTTTAAAGCTTTGTTCCAGCAGTCTCATTAAAAACCAAAACAAACACTGTGTCACAATTATCAGAAAGAGTTGATGGTAAGGTGAATTTAATTGGAATTGCTGAAAAAAAAAAAAGGAATACAAAAGACACAAGACAGAGATAAAGAAACAAGTAATTATTAAGGCAATAACAGAGAAGAAAAGTCCTAGTTGTGCTTGTGGCTTTAGAAGTCCAACTATGAAATGTTCTTTAACCTCCAAATAAATTAGACGGCTCTTAGAATGTTCAAAGTAGCCTCAAATAAGGAGAGGAAATATCCTACCTGTTGTTCCTTGCTAGAACATTTGAAAAAAGAGGAAGATAGAAGGATTTTTGCATTGAGCTTGCCAAAATTAGATGTCCACTGATTGGTCAAGGAAAATCGTCTTAGCCAATCAAACAGGCCCATTTAGATTAGGGGTGGGTGAGAAGAGAAATTATGTGGGAGAAATAGTAGTAAACTCTTTTTTTTTTATACTCTCCTGACAACAAAAATGCGATGAATGAAATTCGTTGCATGGTATTTAAAGAAACAATGATTGCAATTTCAACATAAAATGTTAAATTAGATTATACAGAATTTTCTGTTTAATGTGAATATAAGGATATTTTAATGTTTCAGGCATTATTATGGCCCAATTATAATTGGTGTGTTTTAATAATAAAGGTATTCAGGATTAAATTTGGATGTGGATTTCCTGATCCTTTTAGGCCTGTAACTGGCCATTTCTACTGAAGAATCTGATGGCTCCTTATTAGGTTTCTTAAGAGAGGATGCGGCTTCATCAGGTTCTTCATCGGCTGGTGTGTCAGGGAAATAGCTGTGAGTGAGAGACAACTCCAAAGGATATAAATGTTTGAGGCTATGTGTTTCCACAGTATCACCTCTTTTTATTTGGGCTGAACGAATTTTGCCGTCGTTGCCACTGAAAAGTTCAGTAACTCTGCCAGGCTTCCAGAAAGGTCTGGGCTTGGCTGGATTCTTAATAAGAATCACATCATTGACCTTGATTTTATTGTTAGATTCAATTACATGTAAATTCTTGCAACTTTCCCTCAGACTTAGTAAATATTCATCATGCCACAGGTCCTTGAATTTAGACATTAATTCTTCTCTGTTTAGCACTTTAAGAGCGACTTGGAAGTTAGAAGGAACAGACTTGATTTTGTCCTTATGCCAGGACAGATCCACAAAATAATTGTCCCTGAATTCAATAGACTCCTTAAAGCTGTCAATTTTACCCTCTGTCATAGTCACTAATTAGTTCTTTGCCAAGGGGAGCAGCAGCAGAGTCTACAGCAAACATGTTTTCCAAATTTCTTTCCACATTCGAAGTTTCAAATATATCAGGAAACGGATCTGAGTATGTTGACTTTGGTTCCAATATGGAATTTAATTATCACTCTGGACAATGGGCATGTTCTGATATTACTGTATGGTAACTGGAGCAGAGTTTGTAGCTCCCAGGTCCCACAGGGGTGATTTGCTGAGGATATAAAAAATGTTGCCCATTTCCAAATGGAGCAATCTCCTGAGGCAAGTCCCAGACACATCCATTCATACATTTAATAATCCTGGAGCCTGTCATGAACTGAAAAATATCAACTCCAAGGATACCTTGTATTTTTATAGCATTGCCTTGGTTTTCATTACTAAATGCCAAATTGTAATTCAATTTGTTTAGGTTGGATTTAACCTTTCCGAAACAACTAAATTCAAAGTGGAGATTAAAGACTGGAATAGGAAGTTGTCTCCCTTTTCCGACATTAACATTTAGTTCAACCTGATCAAGTTTCTTCACGGTAGTACCCGTATAGATTTTCATTTGGTAATTTGTTGGATTAAAAATATCGTCAGGATATCTCAACTCCTTTAATATTTTTTTTTTTGAGAAATAGGAACGCTGACTTCCAGTATCCAACAGGCAGTTGTAGGTACCTCCAATTAAATCACTGCTCATTTTCAATACCTCAATTTAAATTTAATTTTTAAAAATAAAAATGTTTTCTTGAAGCTTTAATTTTAGCTTTAATTGAAAGCCAAGAGATTAAATTTACTAATTACAGTAAGCAAAATACCCTGGTTTAGTTCAAACCAAAATTATATTGATCGGAATCAAAAATTTAACTGCTGAAAAAAATATTTTAAAAATTTACCGCCCTTATTGATTGATCGACACATTATGTAAACAGTAGCCAAATTTCTGTAAATCTTGCAAAAAAAAAATTTTTTAAAAATATACCTCCTTGACACATTATTTAAGTCGATTTTTATAATTGAAACTTATCTTTATCTGATTTCACACAAGTAGTAAGTGCTTACTGCCTGGAAATTTACGATATAAACCTCTCTTTAACTATGGTAGCCCTCTTATCTGTGTTATCTTAGGTGACAAATGATTTATTGACAAGCAGTAGATGTTAATGACGTTTGGATAGCAACCGAAAGTGACAAAAAATTCATGTAACTTAAAACGTAACATTTGGAAATTTAAATTTTTTTTGTTGCTTTTTAACTAAATATTAAAATTTAAAATTTAACATCATATTTTCAGCAAGTATATATTTTATAGAATTTTAGTTTAGATTTATAGCCAGACTATGCTTTCTGAATAAATAAAAATATGCTTTCTGAATAAATAAAAATTTAAATTTTTTCTTTTAAAATAATTTAATAAGAAAGAATTAAATTAAAATATTTTTATGTTTAAATATTTACATATTTTTCTGAAATTATTTATTCATGCTTTCTGAAAAATTAAAAAATTTAAATTTCTTTTAGAATAATTTTAATTTAATAAAAAAAGAATCAAATTAGAATCAAAGTGTGGTTTGTGTCGTTCTCGATGTAAGGAGAATTCATCCAAACACTTGTTAACTTCTAAAAACAATACGACCTCTACGGAAACTTGTTATGACCCCTATGAAATGCCGTACTTAATAAAAATTACCATATTTACACACAAATTTTTTTTTTTTAATTATTTTAAAAATAAAATTGGTGAACGATTTTTATTAAACTTTTCAATTTTCGATAGGCAATATAATAATCAATTCTTAAGTAAAAAAGAAATTCAACGTTTCTATAAAGGGTTTTTAAAATATGTGCAACACTTTATGAATTATTATAATAAAAAATAAAAAATAAAAACAATTATTTCAAAATTTTATTAGTAAACGAAATTTTTTTTTTCTTCAGACTATAATGTCCTTAATAATTATTTATTCCAGCAATTAAAAGTTTATCAAATTAAATTATATCAGAGTTTTATTGCATTTTTATCTTACTCTTCGGAGCAGATTTTCGGTCAGGTTGTCCACTTTAAAAAAAAAACATAAGATGATATATATACCCCAAAGAGTCCTGCATTTAACTAATAAAAAAATTTTTTACAGCTAATTAAAATTTATTAAAATTTCATGGATTTACACGTAGGGGGGTAACAGAGTTAAAAAAAAATATTTTCACCAAGATATTTAAAAAAATAATAATTTCAAAAATAATTTCATTCATTTGTGAATGAGTACTGAAAGTTTCATTCAAATCTTATTATTATTTGATTTTTGCGAGAATTAACGTGTTTGTCACCGGGAAAAAAGTGGGTTGTGTCATCATTACGTTACCCATTGTAAAACAGTCGTAAACTTTTTTTTAGCCGCTAACTCAAATAAAAACAACATTTTCTATCAAAATTTCGAAAATGTTAGCAGGGATTAAAAAATTTTTTAAATAATTAAAAATTGCTTTGATCTTTCCTCTTAATAATAATATAAATATTTTGATGGAAAAAGTTTGTTTTAAATTAAGCTTATGAACTTTTTTATTCATACTATGCTGTTTCATGCTGTTTTTCTAGCGATTAATTGGAGGTAAGTCGTTTTTCTATTACCGTTATTCATAGAAATTGCCACAATAGGTAATATTGTGTCGTTCTCATGCGCGTGTGAAAAAAAATAGAGAAATTATTCCTTTATCACACAATGGTGTTATATGCGTTTTAGAGAGGCATAATTTGCATGTGAGGAGAAATTTGCTCTGAAGTCCTGGGCAATTCTCGGTTTTGTGTTTGAAACTGGAACATCCTGTGCATAATTTTAATTGTTTGCACCTCTCAATTCTGTCCTTATATGAAGAAAATTTGGTGCAACTTATGGAGTGGCCACGTACTGTACAAACTTTGCAGTATGTCCTGGAAGAGCTTGTGGTAAAATTTTGCAAAGCAGCATCTCCATTTCTTTTTTCATGATTCCTGACTTGTCCCTTATCAATTTTTGAATGATTTTCTGAGGATCAAAATTGTTTTTTACTCCTGGACAGAGCACGAATAGCCTCATTATAGTTTTCAAATATTTGTGACAGGGTAGGGTAATTTGTTCCCACTCTGTGACTAATCTCCCTTCTTAAAACCACTGGTAAATTTTTCAAACATAATGTGACTGATCAACAAAAAACCCGGAGACTCATCTTCAAAAAAATCAATACGATACGAAGTGTTTAATTCGGATAAATCTACCCTCATTTCAGCAAGGTATTGTCTCACAGACACAAATTCGGGGTCGTACTGGGGAGAAGCAGAAATGATCTGCTTGAAAATTTCATTAATGATGAAAGGAACATCTAAAAATTCTTTTGTTATCAGGTCCACAGCAACACCGTAATTTTCATCCTCTAAAGTTAGAGGGGAAACCAACTGTAAGGCATAATCGCTCAAATATCCCTTTAAAAGAGCCAGCTTCGTCTTACTGGACTTAATGGAGTCAGTACAGTACAGTTTTTGAACTGGGAAATGAAATTTTAAAACTCGAACTTGGAAGGATTGATTCTACTGAAGGTTGCACATTGCAGTTTTGGAACGGATAACAAAGGAATCTGGGCAGCTTCAGATTTCTCCAACGGAGCGAATTCTTCAACAGAATTTTCAATGACGGCGAGACGTTCATTAGAGCTAGTCCGAAAACTAATCTCCTTCTTCTGTTCTTCCACAAATCCACACTTAAATCAAGTTCTGCCTTAATGCACAGACCCTTAATTTTATCGTTTAAGGAACGAACTTCCAATTGTAGCTCTTTTTTAATAATAGCTTCTTCCTTCAGAAAAGTCCTTAGGCTTTTCGTTTCCTTAGTCCTTCGCGTTGTTTTAACATCTCTACGTTAAGGGTAATTTCGTCTTTCAAAATATTCCGAGAGTCCACCAATGCCTTCACACCTTTTAAGGCTTTGAAATTCTCGATTTTCCAATTTCTTTAAAATAGTTGCAGACGGCAATAAAAACAATTTCTGTCTTAGACAAACAAAAGTGGTAAGGAAATATGATTTTAACAAATAATTTCAAGAAAGTCGCAGAAGTGCTCTCCCTTTGAACACGTGTAGTATTTTTTTTAAGGTAACAAATCACACGTGAGAATTTTGTCTTTATTAAAGACACTGTTTTTTTGTTTTTTGTTACGAAGACAAATGATTTGAAATTTTTGTTTTGGTAACAAGTCACACACGTGGAATTTTGTCTTTACTAAAAGACACTGTTTTTTTGTTTTAATTTTTATTTTTACGTGCGTGTTATGATGTTTAAACAATTTTTTATATTTCATAGGGCGCCTTAAGTCGACTTTCCTTTTCGTAGATGCGTCTATTCGTTCCCTCGTTTTTTTGTTTTTCCTTCAAGCAGCCAAATGTATATTAGTTTTGCAAAATAAGGTGAATTTAGTTGGAATTGCTGAAAAAAAGGAATACAAAAGAGACACAAGACAGAGATAAAGAAACAAGCATTATTATATTATGGTGTAGAAGACGAAGCGTCCCTTACTAATTTAGATTTACGAGTCGACTCGACGTAACAGGGGTAATGAAATAAAACAGGCAATAAGAAAGACGAGTAAGGGCGAAAGTAACCAGAAAAACAATATATTAACAAAGGTTACATAGGGTTGAGAGCATGCATAAGAAAGTGAAATTAAAGAAAGAGAAGTTCTTTCCCTGGTGAGAAATAAAAAATTGCGCCACTAATTGCTACCCGCAATTAGTGCGCGTGTGTTTGCGTGAGTTAGAGAAACATGTCTGCTCTTATCCGGGACAAAATCCTAACTAGCGTACCACGTGACGTTCCCCGTTTTTATTGGCATCGTTTACGCGGGAACTAAGTTATCACGTGAACGCTGAGTGACCATGTGTGTGTGTGTGTGTGTGTGTGTGTGTGTGTGTGTGAATGTATCAAACCCCACAATGGCAATAACAGAAAAGAAAAGTCCTTGCAAAACTAGTTGTGTTTGCGGCTTTAGAAGTCCAACTATGAAATGTTCTTTAACGTCCAAATAAATTAAACGGCTCTTAGAATGTTCAAAGTAGCCTCAAATAAGGAGAGGAAATTTCCTACCTGTTGTTCCTTGCTAAAACATTTGAAAAAAGAGGAAGATAGAAGGATTTTTGCATTGAGCCCACCAAAATTAGGTGTCCACTGATTAATCAAGGAAAGTCTTACCCAATCAAACAGACCCATTTAGATTAGGGGTGAGAAGAGAAATTATGTGGGAGAAGTAGTAGTAAACCCTTTTTATATAATGGTTATTGCATAAAGAATAGTGCTGTTTCTTATTTTATTTTCCACACACTCACAATAAAAATTAATTCACACCACGTGTATCTCAAAAAAATACAATTGTGCGGGAATTCACCCCTTACCATACCCTATGGGGTCAAAAACAAGGACGGTGCACCTAAAAGCTCAGAGGTAGTGGAAAGCACACCATGTGGTCAAAAATATGATTTATTGACCAATCAGGGCTTGATATAAGAAACCCATTTCTTAATCTCCCCGGAGCCTCACCATTCAGATATAAGGAAGGGAGAAACTCTCAACAGACCAGAGGGAACAGCGACTAGCTGACACCAAAAGGTCACCAAAAGGTCACACGGACAGCTCATGCAGTACACACACACAGAGAATTCAGCAGTTCACACACCAGGCAGTATCACTTATCAGTGAACATTCTTCCACCCTCTCTTTCTCTCATCTCGCTCGCTACACATCGTCCTACCTTTCCCTCTCACATTCCCAGTTCCTTTCTTTCTCCATTTTTTTTTTTTTTTTTTTTTTTACAGGTTTATGGACAATTTCATTTTTGTACAAAAAAAATAATTCTTTTATTTTTTTTACGAAAATAAACAAAAGTTTGTTTTACTTTATTTGTAGTGCATTTTTCTTATTATTTGTTTGAGGGACTTCTTAGCCCCTCTACAGAATATAGAATTGTTTGAACCATCAATAACTGTACTAAAAACTTTGTATCCAGGAATTGCATATCATACTTTTCTTTTATCCAAGTTATTTCTTTCATGTGACTACTCTGACCAGACCAAACCAAGTCATCAATTCCAGTCAACCATTCAGACCAAGCCAGTCTTGCAATCAAACAACACAATGTGGGGTGAGACAAGGCTTGGGCTGAAGCAATCAACTCCATGATCCACCGAGGGGACCAAGCTTGAGTACGGATCGGCTGCAAGGTGAACATCACACAGATTTATTTTATAACTTATGGAATTTCAATAAAACACAGACTAGAATTATTGCAAATTGCACCACTTTTTTCTATCTGCACTCCACCCATCTCACTCACATTTGAAACATAGTATCTCAAATATAAAGATCATATTTTCAGTTTGAAACATTTATAAATGTTATTGTTTTCATTTAATACAGACAGTCAGTTAATTACCATACATGATAAATGCTTGGGCAATCTTTCAGTCCATGACTGACTAGGTAGATTTTCTTGCATTAGGTTTCCATTTCTTTCTGTGGTAGAGTGGTTGCTAACCAAAGCTATAGAACCCAATCTGTCCTGCTATTCAACCCATAACTGGAGCGAGAAGTGACGGATTCATACCTTTCCCAAGGGTATTTGCATGTAAGTGAATGCAATGAATTCAACTGGAATCCAAACTCAGCTCTTCAATTTCTCGTTCCAAGCCAATACCCATTGCACCACAATGCATAAAAATTCAAATGCTTGGGAAGTGTTTTGACAGAGGATGGAAAATGCGACATGGAGATACAAAGACACATTGGCATGGCCAAAGACACATTTCAAAAGCTAACCAGAGTACTGAAAGACAGGAAAATCTCATTAGAAACAAAGAAAAGAGTGATGGATTGCTACATGATATCTGTCCTTTTGTATGGAAGTGAATGCTGGACAATCTCATCAAAGATAAAAGAGAGGCTTGAGGCAGTAGAAATGTGGTTTTACAGAAGGATGCTGAGGATATCATGGACAAAGCACAGGTGCAACAATGAGGTGTTGGAAAGGATGCAAACGAGAAAAAAACTGATAATAAATATCAGGAAGAGACAAATGAGGTTCCTGGGACACATAATGAGGAAGGAGGACCTAGAGAACTTGATACTCACAGGTTGGATAAATGGAAGAAGAGACAGGGGAAAGAAGCACAAGACATACTTGTTAGGTCTGAGCAAATGGTTGATGAAGCAAAGCTGGGAAGAGATACCAAGAGAAAAATTACTGAGAGCGACAAGAGACAGAGCAAAGTGGAAGTCCATGATTACCTACATCCTGAAGAGACACGGCACAAGAAGAAGAAAGAAAAAAATGCATTAATTTTCAAAAACTTCATAAAATACAAACTACTTTGTTGCTTAACTTTCTTAATTGAACATTTTTCAATTCTGTTGATGCTGCAAAAAACATTTAAATCACTTATTTTCAATTTAATTGGGCTTAGGACTTTGTTTATTGTGTAATGGTACAACATAAGAGTTGTTATCCCAATGCATTCATTAAAAATGTAAGTGTTGTAATTTTTTCAATAAGAAAATGTAGACAATGTACTACAAGGTATATGAGTAAATCTATCAATATAATAATTATATTCAAATGAAGAAATTTAGTATTTATATTCAAGAGTACTTGTTTTCAAATGAATATGAGGCCAGTCAAAATATCAATAAGCCTGCAACCTAATGAAAAAAATGCATTTATTGCACAAACAAATATTTTTCATTATCATCTCCTTCATCAATGCACTTAATTCCAGTAGTACACATTTATTTATTACACAGATAAAACATTATATAGTGAAAATTTTTTATGAAACTTCAGATAATTTTATGCCAGGCAAGACTTATTAATCTACTCTCAGACTCAAACAAAAACATTTCTGAACTACATTGATGAGACTACAAATATAATGACTATAAAATATATCAAATGTTAATTGTAATAACAGAACATTTCTTTGGGTGGAATTCATTGATTTTTTTATGGCTTATCAACCCTTTGTGGATTATTTGAAGCCAAAACACATTTGTATTTAAGAATAATACATGAATAATTTTTTAGAGATAACAATTTTTCTGGATAAGAGTCTTACTATTTAACCTATACCTGGATAGAAACATAAACCAAACAGCCAGTGCTACTGTCAGTTGAAATCTATAAAATCTTTTTATTAAACTATTTTTTCAGGAAAATAGGTGTCTCAAGTTCAATAACTGTCATAGCTCTTTCCAGATAATTTTAATTAAAGAGAAATTAAATAATCAGTTATAATCTACAGATTTATAAGCATAATTTACCATATTTTTTTTTTTTTTTTGTGTATAATGCTTCAGTATATGATCCTGTGTTTCTGACGCTAAACACAGGGAATAAATTACATCTTTGAGTATAATACAACCCGATAATAAATCCATCTTTATGTAATATTTTTTTGAAAAATGGTACCCTATTATCTATTAAAATCTCAATGTCATACGTATATTTCATTAAAATATTTAATTTATCACAATATTAAAGAATACAAGTGAACCAGATATTTAGTCATTGAAAGTTTTTTCTAATTTCAGTTTCAAAACTTATTTTTCTATTTTTTCGTTTTTTGTGTGCTGAGAGTATCTACAATTGCTGTTTCAAATAAGATGTTTTTTAAGCTGAATAAAAATTGATGAAAACGTGTCCTTGTGTATAATACGACCTCTCCTATTTTGCTTTTTAATTTTCTTTCAATATTTCTCTTATTATACACAAGAAAATACAGTACTCATTTTTTTACTCGAATGAGACAAGGAAAAATCTAAAATTGATTTACAGAAAGAAAAATGTAAATAAGTTAAAATTTTTAAAAAACCAACTTTCTTGGGGAAAAAACAAAAATTTGTATAGTTAATTTACTGAAGACTGGAAGGCGAGTTTTATTGATATTTCATCAGCTACTCCAAGCCAAAGGCATTTCTTGTGACATATCCCATCAACCAGTGCCAAAGTGTTAAGTAATATCAAAACAAATAAATTACCTATTATTTATAATGAAATATTAAATTTGTATGATTTCTTGTATATTTAAAATCATTTATTTGGGAGTTCTGTCTTTTATTTTGATGCTATCTGTATCTTTTTTTAAAAAGTAAATTTAATTTGCTGAAAACATTATATAAGTTGATCAGTAAAGCCCAAGCATTTAAGCATCAAGAAAAACGATATATTTGGCTGGTCAGATGAGCAAATTGGCTCTTCAGCTACTTTTTACTGCTGATTAGTTATGCTACACAGAAATAATGAATTTTACCCCAAATATCCACCGTAATTTGGCAAATGCTCAGAACTTGAAGTTCAACAGGTTAAAAAAGTCAGTATAGTTTGAAAGACAATGCCATGGGATTATTTAAAATGAAGATGGTCTTTTTCCTATTTTTTACATTTATAACTTTTCTAGAGAAAGTGTATTCAGGCAGTAACTCTTCATTGATACATGCTTGATTATTGATCTTATTTTCTCCTTAAAACGTTCAATTTCAAAATGAAGACAGTTAACTTCATTTTTGGCTAATATTATTTGCTGTTTAAACATTTGGTACAAATTTGTTGGTAATGAAATTCCTCTATGGTTGTAAGACACAAGACACAAAAGGTATAAAAAAAATAAATTTTAAATCAGTAGAATCTGTCTTACATATTTTATAAGTCTACCATTCATCTCTGCATTGAATATTGCTGCTACATTGGGTCTGGTGCTTCTGTTATGTATTTAGAAATTCTTGATAAAATTTCAAGCAAAAATCTGCAGTGTTATTAATCCTGACCTGGCATCTTGACTTCAGTCATTTTCCCAACAACATAATGTAGCTTCTTTGTCTTTTTCCTATCAATGTTTTTATGGTAATTCTTCTGATGATCTTCCCTTTTTCATTTATGCTAACAGTTTCCTCTCTCTTATGGAACACTCTTCTGGTTTCTTGTTTTTCAATCAATTTCGATCTTCAAAAATTTAAATGCAATGTCAATTGTTATTTTCCATCCTCTTAATTTCCATTCTTTTATTGTCCTCTCTCCTTAATGATGTTTTCCTTTTCTCATATTCCTTCACACTCACTGGCACCTTGGTGGCTTTATCACCTTGTTTGCAGTTTATTTTTTTTATTTTTTATTTTTTTAATAATCATATCACCCCAAGCAAGGCAGTTTACTGCCAGTGGTGTGCAGGGGGCTACATAGGAGGAAAGTTATGAGAAAGAGTGGCAGGTTATAGGGGGTGTCAGGAAGTGGGTAAGAGAAGGATGAGAATACTGATGAGAGTTGAGTGGATGGAGAAATGAGCATGAGAGAAAGGATGCAAGTTAGTGAGAGAGGAGATGACTATTGACTTTACATTTAAATTCTTGGAGATTGTAGCGGCAGGGAAAGCAAGTAAACGGAAGGGAATTCCACTGGCAGAAAGTGCGAGAAAAGAAGCTGCTGGAGTAGAATTTGCATTTTCATTTTATTGGTTTCACAGTAAAAGGGTGGGACCTAGTTGCTAATCTTGTGGCTCAAGTAAATTCATATATAGGGGGCACCAGGGAGCTAAGTTCATTGGAGCAGCAGCCATGAAAGTATTTGTAGAAGAGACACAGGGAAGCCACATTGCACCAGTGAGAAAGTGACTGTATCTGAGCTGCCAAATCGAGATTGATCACATGACAAATCCTCCTTTGGATTTTGTCAAGGACCCCTAGGTGGATAGCAGGAGCACTCGACCAGATATGGCAGCAGTATTCAATACATGGGCAGATGGTAGATTTATATATATGCAGGATAGTTTCAGAAGGGAAAAACTTCCTGGTTCTAAAAAAAAAAAAACAAACAATAATCTGCTTGTGGAATATAGAAACTATGATGATGAAGGACTGTTGAATTTTCTCAATCAGTTTCTAACTGGTATTATTTAAAGCTATTATTAACACTGGTGCCTCCGCAACAGGTGTTTACTCGTGCAACCAGACTGACAACTGGGTGTCATCCATTCACAGTTAGATCAACCAAATGCAGACAATAATTCTACTCCTGCAGATTCTTTTCTCGCACTTCCCGCCTGTGGAACTTGCTTCCTTATTCTTGCTTTCCTGACCACTACAACCTCTAGGAATTTAAATGCAATGTCAATACTCATCACTTAACTACTTCACCCTAGTTCTTTCCACCCCGCCCTGTATATCCTTTCCTTTCTCTCCACCTTTGCAACTGTCATCACACCTGTATTCCCATCCTTCTCTTGCTCCTTTCTAACTTATTACCAACAAATTTGTACCAAATGTTTAAACAGCAAATAATATTAGCCAAAAATGAAGTTAACTGTCTTCATTTTGAAATTGAACGTTTTAAGGAGAAAATAAGATCAATAATCAAGCATGTATCAATGAAGAGTTACTGCCTGAATACACTTTCTCTAGAAAAGTTATAAATGTAAAAAATAGGAAAAAGACCATCTTCATTTTAAATAATCCCATGGCATTGTCTTTCAAACTATACTGACTTTTTTAACCTGTTGAACTTCAAGTTCTGAGCATTTGCCAAATTACAGTGGATATTTGGGGTAAAATTCATTATTTCTGTGTAGCATAACTAATCAGCAGTAAAAAGCAGCTGAAGAGCCAATTTGCTCATCTGACCAGCCAAATATATCGTTTTTCTTGATGCTTAAATGCTTGGGCTTTACTGATCAACTTATATAATGTTTTCAGCAAATTAAATTTACTTTTCGTCTTTCTCTTCACTCTCCTCTAATCTTTTTACTCTTATGTAGTCCCCTGCACATCAGTGGCGTTACTGCCTTGCTCGGGGTGATATGATTAAAAAAAACAAAACAGTACAGTAGAGTTCACTGAAGTCATTTTCATAAATTGCTGTTTTCTTCATAAGAATAAAAAAAAAATACTTGGACAAAAATGGTTTACCAAAGTTCTTTTTCCTCAAGGCAATTTATCTGGAACACTCAGACACACAAGGCTATGCACATAAAAACTCAAAAAATTGTTATTTTTCTACAAATCTATCAACAAAAGCTGGGTTGCTATTTTTGAGAAGATATTAGAAAATTTTATACAATTTATTATAAATCAGATAAACAATAAAAGATGAAAGAATTTATTTACAATACAAAAATCAATTTAAGGTTAAACTGTCTAATTTTTTAAAAAAAAATATCAACCCATTTGCGTTATTTGCTTCCTGAATTAACCCATGAGATCATAGGGGAAAAAATATCAGACCTGCTGAGTGATGGACTTGCACAATGGAAAAACATTTAGGTTTTATTTTTGTTATAAATAACTTTCCAGTACCACTGCATTATGCTTTTGCCAAAAATTGCCACAAGAAATTTCCTGGCACACACTGAAATGATTGATTTTTTTCCTTCCTCAGACAATATTTCTGACATATGATTATCATTTCATTTTCACCGTTAAACCATTTAACACATTTATTCTTTTAATTGAAAAGTTAGAGGAAACATTTACTGCTATTTGAATGGGTATGACACCAGAAAGTCAGATAATTTTGACAAAGAGAGTAACATGGATAATAACGAGCATAATCATCAACATTTTATAAAAAATAAAAACAAATCTATTCTGTTTAGCAAGAATGAAAACAACTTTTCTTTTCAAAATTTTTTTATTTTTTACTCAAAAAATGCTTTTACAGAATTTCTGAATGCTTTATTGTAGCACTAGCAGTATAGCCCGGCGTTGCTTGGGTGTAATGAAAGCTTTAAAACTAATCCATGGTCCTGGAGCTCAGACTCAGCCTAAAGAATATTTGTATGAAGTTTGGTGAGAATCGGATAAAAAGTGTGGATTTGTATAAAGGACATACAGGCAGATAAACAGACATACACACAAACATCTTGCCTTATATATATATATATATATATATAATCGATTTTCTGCACTATAGTAAGAACTGCAATGTTGAAACTTCTGAATATCGTTTCTTATGTCTTTGTCTATGAGTGTATCAAATTTGATTAAAATCAGATCACTCCTTCTATAACTCGATTTTTTTTCGATTATCGATATTTATAGGGGGTACCTTGACACAAAACCTAGCTAAGAACACTCGCAGACACTTATAGTAGAACTGTGTAAATTTTCAAGAAAATCAGTTCAACCGTTTCAGAGTCTATAGGTAACAAACACACACACAGACACATAAATTTCATTTGTAAATAAGTTTAGATAATAACAACTAAAAATATGAGTAGAAGCTTATGAAGCTTTATTTGACTCATTCTGCTTTAGTGCTGAAAAATGTTGATCATGATGGATGTTTACAAGTGAAAGGGAAGATGGGATGTACTTATTTTATTCCTACAACCATGTTTCACAAAAACAATATTTAATACTGACTGGACAACATTTTCATTTGCGAAAATGTCCTAGTGTTGATAAAAAGGGTTTTGTATTCTTGTGTCGGCTTTTAATTCACAAATCATATTATGATAGATGCAGCTCAATAGTAGACAATTTTTCACTTAATTTTTATATTTTAATTTATCACAAAAAGCTAATCAAAAATGGGAAAGAACACATAAAATTATTTTATTTTTTCTTTAATCAATATCTTAGAAGAATAAAGAATAATTGAAAATATGGCAGGTCTTTTCAAAAAGTTTTATTCAGGTATACATTTGCAAAAAAAAATATGGCATTTGCCCCATTCAAGCGTTGGGTATGAAAGCAGTTATCACAAAAGTCACAACCTTCCCAAGAAATTTCTTATTCATTTCTGGGAGGGCAATCATTCTTATAAATTGAGCATAGAATCTTCCTCAGATTCTTCATGAGAGACAATATCCAATGGATATTTTTTTTTTCTTTGGATGATTTTTGAGGAGCAACTTTGGATCCACACCTTCTCTTTGCCAGAACTTTGCTTTCTCCAAAGAGTTCTTTCAGAAGTTTAATGACAATCTCTTCAAATCTTTCTGAAATGGTTTGATCAGCATTTTCAAATCTTAAGTGCTTCAAGACTTCCTAACTACCCAACAGAAAGAAACCAATTACTCTAAATGCTACAATTATTTTCTTTCTCCAGACTATTAAACAAATATTTAAGTAATAATGGAAACATTTCTCGGTACAGTTTCTCTGTATCAGTTCTACTTGTGCCAAAGATGTCTAGCAGGATCAAAAACAGCCACATCAAGAGGCTGCAATAGACATCAAATGCAAAAAGCATCAAATTCACCAAGTTGATGTCATTCTCTTCACTATCAAAAATCTCTTGAGTAATTCTCTTGTAATCTCTATTCTTTCCAATTTAACATTGTCACAGATTTTTCAGGTCAGTTTTTTTTTTTATGTGTTGATCCAGTTTTTTTCCTGACCAGTTATCATGAAAGTATGGTTCTTTTATTCTTTTTTTTATTTCAATAAGACTGCACAAGAACTTTGAGATGAAATTTATCAAATGGAAATTTCCATGCAGTTAAATGATCAAGTCAACAATGTTTTCTTCCTCAGTAGAAAGAGCTGATTTTCAATCTGGCTTGCCCATTTCATGATTGGGTTTGGAGCATTTAGTAGCAGCATGGTTCCACAATGTCCAATATAGAATGTTCAATTCTTTTTCAACTTGGTTTATACTTCATCCCTTTTTTTTTTTTTTTTACTTCAGTTACTGCCACGTGAATGAACTCTTGGCTGTACTTTGTCAAATAAGTGTATGAGCCAAGTTTTCTTTTGTAATTTGAAGGCATAAAGCATGTTATGTGTGCTTGCAAATCATTTTCAACAAAGAATGTAGTTATTAGATAGGAAAGAGAAATGAAGTGTTTGCCAACAATGTGCCCCTGCAGACTTAGCTTAATTGAAAAGATACCTGAGTATCTTGTCAAAAAAGTTGTCCTTTTCAGTTCACAGCTAACTTCGGTAGGTAATAATAATTTTTCTTAAGGTTTTCATCTCTGTTCTTCCATAATCTAAATGCCACTGTCTATGATGAGGAGTAAAGGGTATAATCTTGCTTGGTGCACCCTGTATACACCGATGTGAAAGAAAAAAAAAATGGATAAATTTGGCACATATATTGCCAGCGTTACGTGATCTTTATTGAGGTAATGTTTGGCCTTTAGGCTTTTTAGCGATATTCTGTGCTTGATTACTTTGGTCTTTCGATTGATTATTCTTAAATTCCAATAAGAATGTTAATGTTGATGCATTGAGAACCATATAGCATCAATTAAATAAAAGATGACGTCAATATGCTAAAAAAAACATTAAAAAATATTAAAAATGGGCTTTAAACAACACATTTTGAATTTTAAAAATTAAAAATTAAAAATAAAAAGTTACTCGATCTTTTGGGTAATTTTGATAAATGGGGAAAATAAATTCAATGATAATCGGATCGGAAGTAACTATATACGATATAGTGGCAGACAAGGTGTTTAGTTTTTTTTTTATTGAAACGAAAATGATGGTTATGGGATGTAGAGGCTATTGTCTAAAAAAATAAATGTGGAAAAAACTTATGAAAGTTACACGTCTTTCAAAAGTAAAAGTATTGGCGAAATACGAAAAAGAAAACACACACAATCGTACGTAAACACGCTGATCGTTGAAAAAAATCTTAATCGAATCCTCAGTTCAAACTTCCATGATAAAAAAAAAGATTTATTAGCCTTAAAATTCGAAAGCAATATGAGAGAAGAAAAAATTACATTACAACTTCCATTATAGTTTGGTTTGGTTCAAGACCGCAACAGTGATGAAGCACCCTGTGAAGATCGAAATTAAATGGTCTGAACTCGCTAACCATTTTCACGGAGAGGTACCTTAAAAACGGAGATTTGTCTCAGATTCTGAGACAAGGCCATAGTGGTTGGGACCTGTAAGAATTGAGCTCGTTAAAAAAATAAATAATAAATGCAAGACAGGGCTGCTGTTAAGTGCTAACCATTATCCATGCAAGAAACGGAGGTTTGCGAAACTGATACCAAAAACAACTGCTCTATAAGAATTTAAAATAAATTTCCTCTGAACAAACATCGTTTAAATAAACTTAGAGAAGGATTGAAGAATACTGGTTAGTTCAATAAACGGAGAATGATTGTTTGTTTTTTTTGTTTTTGTTTTTTTTTCATTTGTTTAAAAAATAAGGGACATTAAAAAAATAAGTGAATTTCAAATTGTAAATAAATAAAAATAAAATTTTACAATTTTTTTTTCATTTTTATGACATGAAATCTAAATTTGAAAGAAAAATTACTTATACCGATTGTATTTTTTAATTGAATTAATAATTGCTTGATATTTCAACCTTAACCTCAACGCCTCTGGCCATTTGATTCCCCCCTTCTTGGTAGGAAGCGTAAAAAATATCCATTGTTAATAACTTAATACCACCAATTTTTAGTTAATTGATATTCGTCAATTAACAGTGATTATGTGTGTGTGTGTAATCTTTAGGATTAAACACTACAGCTTAAAAACACATAAATCTCATTCATTAGAAAAAAAACAAAAAAAAAGCTCAAGTTAGAACTGTAACAAAAAAATATTATTTTAACATGAAGATAATTTTTAAATTTAAATTAAATTAGCTTTGTTTTGTTTGTGTTTGAATTCGTGCATTCAAGGGTTTATATTTCTTACTGACTTTTTTCTTGTTTCTAGTCATGTGGATATCGTAGAAATAAAATAAAAAAGTGGACGATGTTTTTTTTTCGATTTCTTTTTTCTTTATTTGAAATTCGGACCATTTTTAAAATCTCTTCCCTGACATTCCAGACAAATTCAACCTTCGAAATCGAATGCTTCAACTGTTCACTCTCGTCATTTAATTTTTAGATGATTAGCCTTTTAATTATCTTAATTAAAAATGAATTAATTTAAAATATTTTACTACAAACATTTAAAATGTAAGAATTTAATAATAACAACTGCATTCAAATATTTTTTTCATTCATAAAAAAGAGATGATGTCAAGTTGTAGTCTGCTAATTTTTTATTTTTACACAAAACCCAATATTCCCTAAAAATAAAATTAAATTCAAGCTTTAAAAAATGAAAATATTCAAAATTTTTAAAGTATTAAATCTTTTTTCATGGTTCTCAAAGAGAAGCAAATAAAATTTACCAAAAAACGATCGAATGAAAAAGACAAGAAGAATTTATTGATGAAGATGCGTTTGTTTTTTAGCTTTATATTCAGATTTTAAAACAATACAACAGAAAAAAATCAGTTATTAAATCCTTTAAAGATATTTAATTCCAATCATTTGATAAATCTAAAAATAGTATAAAGTTCTTAAAAATAATCTTACCTTCGTCTGCATTATAAGTTCAGTTCGAAAACCTAAAGCCACTTGTGATTTGTAAACAGATCAACAACGGCGACAAGTCAAAATGTACACCGTTTCTTTTTTCTTTTCTTTTTCGTTTCTTTTTTTCTTTTCCTTTTTTTTTCTTTGCCTTTTTTTTCTTTTCTTCTTCGTTTCCTTTTTTCTCTCTTTACTTAATGAGTGACTTTTTTTTTAATATTTTGGTATTTTGGGTCTAGAGATCGAATCTTGAAACTGCTTTATCCTTTTTTATTTATTTATATTCGATTTATCTTTGATAACTGAAGTTAAGTATTCGAACTAGTTGCATATTTTTCTTTTTAAGAGTATTTATTGAAGTAAGTTTTCTGTAGTCAAAAAAAGAATTTTTAAAAACCAAATTTTATTTTCAGTTAAAGAGCTTTTTTAATCTGAATTTAAAATTGTAACAATATTTTTTTTTCTTAAAGCGTTCGTATTTCAGAGGATAGTCTTCTTAATTCTTCCGGGTCTTTTAGAAATTAGACAAAACTAAAAAAAAAAAAGTAAGTTTAAATAAATAAAAATTAATCACACACAAAAAAAACACTCTCTAAAAAAATGCACAATCAAAATAAAATTCAAAATAATATTCCGGTTTGTATATATTTATTCAAAAAATAAATGGAATATATTGTTTGTTTAGGAATGTGTTCTTTTAAGTTGGAGAGGACCTTTCACGATTTATTTAATTTATTTAGCATTTTGGGTGTAATTTTATATTATTAAGTTTTGCAAAGATTTTTTTTTAAATAGTTGAGCAAGCAAAGCACATAAAAATAAATTAGCCCACCTGTGCATGTACTGTCCGTCACATACTATCAGCAAATGACATAATCATTTATGTGTGTGCTGTTTGTAAGTGATTTACATGTGCTTGTGTCATTTTAATGTAGTAAACACATACAATTTGCACGAGTTTGAAATAAGACATTGAAATAATACATTATTTTCCCACTCAGTCAAGACAACACATAGTCTGGGCTGAGTAGAAGAATCATAAACTTGAAGATAAGAAAAAAAATAAAAACAAAAATCTTCTTTCTGTCAAACTGTTTCTTGGCTTACATGAGTACATGGCTTTGAAAAATAAAATCCACTTTTCTTTCTCTTACTTACACTAAGAGAGCTTTTTAGCATCTTATCAATAATTATTTTACTTTGTTTCTATCTACTGATATCAGTCTATACTTATCTACCTATTAATATCAGCCACTTCATACCTGTCTCTTAATATCAGTTTACTGGTGTCTATTGATAACTGTACATTCATGCCTATCTATTGATATCAGTTTATCAATGCCTGTCTGCTGTTGTCAATTTATTGATGCCTATATATTGATATCAGTTTACTGCTGTCTATTTATATCAGTTTATTCATGCTTATCCATTGATATCAAGCTATTCATAACTATCTATTCATACCAGTTTATTCATGTCTGTCTATTGATATCAGTCTGTGCATGTTTATTTATTGATATCTGCCTATTCATATTTATCATATATCAGTTTTAGTCCCATGAATTACTTGGTACCTAGAACCCAACAACATAGAAAATCAGTGGTGATTGTGGAACTCTGAAAATGGGGAGGGGGTCACTTAGGAGCCGAGATTTTTCTGAGGAGGAGGGGGGGCAAACTCAAGCAGCATTTTCATTTTCATACTACACCCCTATTGTATACACAACTTAGGAATGAGTTTGATATAAGTATATTACTTCAGTAAATCAAACAGAATAACTTTTCATTCATAGTAGTGGAGTTTGAATCTATTCTTGCCCTCTATTCCACTCTCAAGCTATTAAAACACAAGAGAATTTAATTTCAAAACAAAATCATGGGTTAATACTAACATCAATATGAGCAGAACAGTGTGATTTGTCTGCTATGTTTTTTTCCTCTACAAAACTTTTTTGAAGCAAAAAATAAATGTGAAATAAAATAATGCAATGAAATCAATCAAAATGCCACACAAAAATCAGTTAAAAATCAATTTATGTTTTCGGCAAAGTCCAAATCAAGAAGCTATTTTGAAACAAAAAAATAATTTGATTAATATCATTTCTTCATGATTCTGAAACAAAACATCAAATAGGGCAACTGGATTGATACACACCTAAGTAAACATATATGCTATATTGCTTCGACTTTACTTATTTCTCTAGTTTTCAACAAAAGTTAATGTAAATTATTTTATAATTCAGACCACCTGCTGTGTGTAGCTCTCTCTATGTGGTGGTGGACCAGCCAGTCTGCATACTTCTGAGACAGAAATGTGGCATCTGGGAATTTGGTGCCAATTGTCTTCAATAGATTAAAGAAAATTACTAACCAATTCTTTCACTTGGCCATAAATCAGTGACTGGCTACGTATCTATATATCAAGTTGGGGACATTATTTCTAATTAACGTCTTCCTTCAGATATGAAAATATACCTATTAAGTCTCTTTCCCTCCCTAACAAGATGTCTGTTTCTATCTATCTGGTTGTTTTATTTTGTGTGTTTTTCTTTCAAACTGATCTCTGTATGTTTCCTGAAAAAGCTAAATGAAAAAAAATGCAGATGAAAAAGTGCAGAAGATCAAATCTTATCAACTGATCAGTTTCATAAATATTTTAAGCTTATAAAAGTGGGGGTTGAAGACAATTAAGGGTCCAGTCAAAATTCGGGGGCATGCTTGGTTCTTTCTGGCTCCCCCATAGAATTGCCACTGTAGAAAATGCCACAAAATAAATGCCCAGTTATTACTTATTATAATGGTTTTTTTTTTTATATCACCCCGAGCAAGGCGGTAACACCACTGATGTGCAGGGGGCTACATAAAAGTGAAAAAATTGGAAAAAAGAAAGCCAGAAACCACATCCTAAACAGGGAACAAGGGATCAGCCTCTACACCAGTTCAATAGACATGGGTGGAGTGTGAACCGGGCGATAGTTTAGTCTATCTACTCCAATTGAAAAAAAAAGAAAAAGAAAAAGAAAACAGTGAAAAGATTGGAAAAAAGAAAGCCTGAAACCACATCTTAAACAGGGAACAAGGGATGAGCCTCTTAATCTGTTTAACAGACATGGGTGGAGTGTGAACCGGGCGATAGTTTAGTCTATCTACTCCAATTGAAAAAAAAAGAAAAAAGAAAAAGAAAACAGTGAAAAGATTGGAAAAAAGAAAACCAGAAACCACATCCTAAACAGGGAATAGGGGATGAGCCTCTACACCTGTGCAATAGACAAATGTGAATTTTTTTCAAATTAATAGCCACAAAATTGAATTCAGGTAAAAATGGCACCAGGGGAATGAGAGACAAAAATGGCACAACTAATTTCTTGGCAGAAAACTTGTTCATTTTTAAAACCCTTGTTGTGATTGTGTTAACTGATTAAATTATATAGGTAAATAATTGTTGAGAAATAGACTGCTTGATAAATTAACAATTTCCACAAACTTGAAAATTTCAATATTCAACACACATAGAATAAGAACAACATGAGAAGCAAAAACAAATCTCTTTTTTGGATAACAAACAATAATAATTTTATATACCATCAGACATACAAAGCAATTTGTATTGATTGAGATTTGTGAAAGAAGAGGTATTGTTTGTGAATTAATAAACTTGTTTAAGTAAAATTTGTGTATGTGCGTTGTGGTGCAGTGGATATAGGCTCAGAACAAAAAATCGGGGAGCCAAGTTCGAATTCCAATTGAATTCATTGCATTCACTTATGCGCAAATACCCTTGGGAAAGGTATTAATCCGTCTCTTCCTTCCAGTTATGGGTTAAACAACAGGACAGATTGGGTTCTATAGCCTTGGCTGGCAACCAGTCTACCACAGAAAGCAATGGCAACCTACTGCGGGATAATCTTCTGCCCAGTCAGTCATGTCTCGAAAGAGATATGATCGCCCAAGCGTGTATCACATATGGCACTTAACTGACTGAGTACAATTTCTGTAATGTAATTTGTAAGAATTTGCTTACAAAGTTGTCTTTCTTTGACCATATCATTTTTGAGACTAAATTAAAATATTTTATGAAATTGGATGAAAATTTGCTCTATTTGTTGAGAACTTTAACTGTGTAATTAATGAAATCCAATGAAAGAAAATGTTCCATAGATTCTGGATGAATATAATCTCTGTGGTCTAGAACTTCTACTGTTTGTTGAATGAACCCAGTGAATGATGAGTGAGTGAATTGGAGTTTATTTCATGTTCAGAAATTTTAACTTTGCAACTTCAAAAATGTAAGTGACGTGGAGTAGTTTGGCACTTGGTTGTCTGTCACGCAACTTACTGGGGAAAAATGTGCTCGTATTTATTTAATTCTTGGTTACGTGATCGGATCAAGAACACATTTCAAGATTTTGGCAGTCTTTCAAGTTTAAACACTTGTGCATAAGTGTTGTTACGACCTTGAGATATATTGACCAATCAGAAACGATTATTGTAAGACTTGAGTCTGGAGCCTGTATTGCACAAAAATCTACTGTAGAAATGTTTTAATATTTATTGTCCAATAAGAACATAGTTAAATCACTGTAATATGGTTATTGGTTCTGATACAATAACATGCAGAGGTTAAACTCTACCCTCCAAAAAATTAGATAAGTATATAATGAACTTGTCCGAAATGATCTAAACTTATTTATAAATGGAAATTTGTCTGTGTGTATATGTGTGTGTCTGTGTCCATTACCTATAGACTCCGAAACAGCTGAAGCGATTTTCTTGAAAATTTACACAGTTGTACTATAAGCGTCTGCGAGTATTCTTAGCTAGGTTTTGTGTCGAGATACTCCCGATAAATATCGATAATCAAAAAAATAGGGTTGTAGAAGGATTGGTCCGATTTTAATCAAATTTGTGACACTCTTAGACAAAGACATAAGAAACGATATTCAGAAGTTTCAAGGTTGCAGTTCTTACAATAGTGCAGAAAATCGATAATATATATATATATATATATATGTGTGTGTGTGTGCATGCGCATGTATGTGTATATACGTATATAAGTGTGTATGGAATTGAATGTATATGTGTGTGTGTGTATGTGTATGTATGTATATATGTATTCATAATTGAAGAATTGTATGTGTGTGTGTATGTGTATATATGTATGTGTGTACTTCTATATGTATGTATAATTGTAAATGAAAATTTTTTTTTATTCCTAGCGGTGTCTTTATTTAGTTTAAATCAATGACCTAATTTTTTTTTTTAATTTATTTTAAATCCTATATCTTTTTATTCCCTTTAAAAATAATTATACCTTTTTAAGTAAAGGCCTTTTTCTAATACTTCAATGTTTTTGGGAAGTTAGGTTTTTGAATATGTCCAGCATCTGTAATATATAAAAATTTTTTTCTTTCTTTTCTTTTCTTTTTTCCCTCCCTTCCTTTATCTCTCTTATCTCCCACCTTTTTTCTGTTTTTCTTAACCTTACATCAATTCAATACGCCGTCCGTTCTTTTTAAGTTACAATTCTCTTTCCTTTTTTTGCGAACACAGACAATGTCAATTTTTTCTTTTCTTGTTTATTTGATTTTATTTTGTTTTATCTTTTTCTTTTTCTTTTTCTTTTCCTTTTCTTTTTCTTTTTTTAATTTCTTTACAAATCTATTTAAAAAGGAAAATTAGACTGATTTTTCTCCAGTTTCTGAAAGGATTTTTCTGTTGCTGAGGTGATGTGTTATCCCCCGTGGGGATTTTCATATTGAAATGATCATCCAACATCATTGAATTAATCCTATTTTAATTTAATATATATATATATATATAAAAGGCAAGATGTTTGTGTGTGTATCTGTTTATTTGCCTGTATGTATGTATTTTTTCAGCCCTTTTATTTTAGTTTTTACTTCGGGTTTGACTCTAAGTAGGTATAATTGTAGTTCTTAGTCTCAGCCATGATACCATTTACTCAGAGGACTTATTTAACCTCCAAAATTCAGTTTACGACGAAAAAAATTTATTTGATATCGATACCAGGAAATCAAAATTTGACTTATATCCATTCATTTTTCTTTCAGTCTCCAGTTTCGCTTTAACTGGAAACAACTATTGCTTTTTAGTCTTTCATGCCAACGTCCAAAGAGTCTGAGCTCCAGGATCATGGATTAGTTTTAAAGCTTTCATTACACCCGAGCAACGCCAGGCTATACTGCCAGTTTGTTTATATTTCTGAGATGAGGTATTGCAATTATTTACATTGTTCAGACTGTCGTCTTCATCTTTATTGACATACTAGCAGTATAGCCTGGAGTTGCTTGGGTGTAATGAAAGCTTTAAAACTAATCCATGGTCCTGGAGCTCAGACTAAAGAATATTTGTGTGAAGTTTGGTGAGAATCGGATAATAATTGTGGATTTGTATAAAGGACATACAGACATATAAACAGACACACACACACAAACATCTTTCTTTATATATATATATATATATATATATATATATATTTATTGGGGGTACCTTGACACAAAACCTAGCTAAGAACACTCGCAGACGCTTATAGTACAACTGTGTAAATTTTCAAGAAAATCGGTTCAGACCTTTTGGAGTCTATAGGTAATGGACACACACACACACACACAGACAAAGTTCCATTTATAAATAAGTTTATATTCACACAACATTTCAGCTATTATGTGCTCTGGGCTTCTTCAGGTGATTGTAATTTTTAACTGAATTTCAGGTCAGGTCATGTGACTGAAATGTCATGAATATGGTAATAAAGATAAGGACAACAGTCAAAACAATGTAAATAATATAAATAATTTTCAGAAATTATTCAGTATTAAATAGGATTGTTTTCTTAATTTTGTAGAAATATTTTTCGGCTTGTCATTAAATTAAAATGTACATGAACACAATTTGAATTAAATTAAACTGGACATCTTCTGAGAGTTCATTTGCTTTTCTGTCTCACAACGAACCCCCAATAACAGGAGAAAAGTATAAGGCAGATTGTGCAGGCCTTGAAAGTCCCTTTCATCATTCCTTCTCTATTGAAACCATGGCTATATCTGACTACTGGGCACACCAGGCACAGGTCCAGGCCGATCCATGCAATCAGAGTGAAAATCCAGGCAAGGAAAAATGTCTTCGTCAGAAATCAAACTAAACAATTCACGAAGAAAGAAAGAAAGAAAGAAAGAAAGAAAACACCCGAATGAACGCAGTAAAAATCTGTTTATTTATTAATTTTGGGAGAAAAGACTGGTTATACTCAGAAAGTCCAAACCTGATTTCCTGCTTTAGTTCATGTTCTGTGCCTAATTTCCATTGGAATAGCTGAAAAAATCCACAAAAATCATGGTTTCTGGAAACAGATGACACTGATGATGTCATCACATTGT
This sequence comes from Ascarosepion bandense, assembly GCA_037127315.1. Lineage (NCBI taxonomy): Eukaryota > Metazoa > Mollusca > Cephalopoda > Sepiida > Sepiidae > Ascarosepion > Ascarosepion bandense. Next base: position 569,303 of record JBBBDQ010001092.1, read on the forward strand.
CAACTAATATATCTGGGCAATTTTCTCTGTGCCCAGTGTTTTTTTAGTATGATTTAAACTGAAAATATTTTCTAATAAATTTAATATTTTAAATGGATAGGTAATTTTGATTTGAAATTTGATCATCTCGTCAGCAGCAAAGCAACAGATCAGTCAGTTAAGTGCCATACGTGAAACACGCTTGGGCGATCAAGTCTCAAAAGAGACATGACTGACTGGGCAGAAGATTATCCTGCAGTAGGTTGCCATTGCTTCCTGCTGTAGACTGGTTGCCAGCCAAAGCTATAGAACCCAAACTGGAGGGAAGAGACGAATAAATACCTTTCCTAAGGGTATTTGCATGTAAGTGAATGCAATGACTTCAACGAGAATCGAACTCAGCTCCCCGATTTCTCATTCCAAGTGGATATCCACTGTGCTACAATGCACAACAGATACTAGTCATTAACGTTCAGAATAGAAATACACAGCTCAAAAAAATTAGAAGAACACTTTTTAATCAGAGTATAGCAACCTATCAGTCAAACTTTTGAGGTATTGATCTGGTCAGTTAAGTAGCAGAGGGGGTTGTTAATCAGTTTCAGCTGCTTTGTTGTTGATAAAATCAACAACAGGTGCTTCAGAGGGGCAACAATGAGACACCACCCCCAAAACAGGAATGGTTGAGGACACTGATACTTATTTTCCCTTCTCATCTCTTTTGGCTGATTTTTCACTGACTGACTTTTTACTGATGTAGTCTTTCATTTGTCTTGGATTAACATTTTTGTTGATAGCATGGTGCAGTACCTGGATGCTACAGAGGTTGCACAAGCAGTGCAACTCCTCCAGGATGGCACATCAATAGGTGTAGTTGCAAGAAGGTGTGCTATGTCTTCCAGTACAGTCTCAAGAGCATGGAGGAGATTCCAGGAGACAGGTAGTTATTCCAGGAGAGCTAGACAGGGCTGTAGAAGATCCTTAAACCTGAAGCAGGATCAGTATCTGTGCCTTTGTGCAAGGAGGAACAGGATGAGCACTGCCAAAGCCCTACAAAATGAACTCCAGCAGGCCACTGGTGTTAATGTTTTTGATCAAACAATCAGAAACAGGCTCCATGAGGGTGGCCTGAGGGCCCAACATCCTGTAGGGGGCCCTGTGCTCACTGCCCAGCACCGTAAAGTTCGATTGGCATTTGCCATAGATCACCAGAATTGGCAACTACCCCACCACTGGTGCCCTGTGCTCTTCACTGATGAGAGCAGGTTCAATCTGAGCACATGCAACAGATGTGAAAGGGTCTGGAGATTCCGTGGAGAATGTTATGCTACCTGCAACATCATTCACCATGACCGGTTTGGTGATGGGTCAGTGATGGTCTGGGAAGGCATATCCCTGGATGAACACACAGACCTCTACATGTTAGGTAATGGCTCACTGACTGCTATTAGGTATCGGGATGAAATCCTTAGACCGATTGTCAGAACCTAAGCCGGTGTAGTGGGACCTGGGTTCCTCCGACAATGCCTGACCTCATGTGGCTAGAGTATGCAAGCAGTTCCTGGAGGATGAAGTAATTGATACCATTGACTGGCCCCCACGTTCACTTGACCTAAATCCAATAGAACACTTCTGGAACATTATGTTTAGGTCCATCCTGTACTGCCAGGTTGCCCCTCCAACTGTCCAGGAGCTCAGTGATGCCCTGGTTCAGATCTGGGAGGAGATCCCCCAGGACACCATTCGTCGTCTCATTAGGAGCATGCCCCAAAGTTGTCAGGTATGCGTACAAGCACATGGAGGCCACACAAACTACTGAGAATCATTTTGAGTTCCTAAATGACATTTTGGCAAAATGGACCAGTCTGCTGCATCATTTTTTCACTTTTATTTTTGGGGTGTCTTTGATTTCCCCCTCTATAGAGTGATCATTTTCATTTCTATTAAATTATATGGCATCATTTTGTTACTAATACATCACCTACTTATTATCAGGAAAGATATTCAAGATCTTTTTTTCCCTGTTTAGATCTGATGTGTTTTCGAAGTGGTCCTCTAATTTTTTCAAGCAGTGTATATCCTTCGTGACCAGTGCTAGAATAAGATTTGGCCAAACCTTGGCTTACAGTACTTTTAGGGCATCCAGTTACTTTCTTTTTTAATCATCTCACCCAAGCAAGGTATTAATCTCACTAAGATGCAAGGGCTTAGTGAGTGTAAGAGAACATGAGAAAAATTAAAGATTAATTGGAGTAGATAGATCTATCTATCGCCCGGTTCACACTCCACCCATGTCTATTGAACAGATTAAGAGGCTCATCCCTTGTTCCCTGTTTAGGATGTGGTTTCCGGCTTTCTCTTTCCCAATCTTCTCACTTTGTTTTCTTGTTTTTTTTCAATTGGAGTAGATAGATCTATCTATCGCCCGGTTCACACTCCACCCATGTCTATTGAACAGGTTAAGAGGCTCATCCCTTGTTCCCTGTTTAGGATATGATTTCCGGCTTTCTCTTTTATGTAGCCCCCTGCACATCAGTGGCGTTACCGCCTTGCTCGAGGTGATATGATTAAAAAAAAAAATTTTTTTTAAATTAAGGAAAAAGGACAATAAAAGAACGGGGAATTAAGACAAAAGATAACAACTGACTTTGCCTTTGTGATGATCAAAGTTGATGGGAAAACAAGAAGCCAGAAGAGAGTCCCACAAGTAAATAAATGCAATGGAAGAAGCTGTTAACATAAAACTTAGGTTATATCTAACAATTTCTACTGTAAAATTATGAGACTTTGTCATCAATCTAGTCAGTCAGTCAGTTAAGTGCCATACGTGAAACACGCTTGGGCAATCATGTCTTGAAAGAGACATGACTGACTGGGCAGAAGATTATCCCACAGTGGGTTGCCATTGCTTTCTGCGGTAGACTGGTTGCCAGCCAAAGCTATTGAACCCAATCTGTCCTGTTATTTAACCCATAACTGGAGGTAAGAGATGGATTAATACCTTTTCCAAGGGTCTTTGCACGTAAGTGAATGCAAGGAATTCAACTGGAATTTGAACTTGGCTCCCTGATTTGTCGTTTCGAGTCGATATCTATACACATTCCCTAGCAAATTACTCAATATAATTTTTCCACTTCATGTCAGTGTAAAATGCTGGGCCAAGAAGGTGTTATGAGTCCCTCTACTGGAGGTTTAGCATTAGCCAAACTGATGAAAGGCAAAAAAGGTTCCCTTAGATTATTACTTTTGCCTCAGTCACTCATTGCCCCAGATAACAACAGATTATAAGTCATTTATTAGATCAGCTTCAAATTTGACCTTAATGAATTGATCAGACTTATCATTAAGATAGGAGTAAATAGCTGTTCCATCAGCATAAATACTGGGTAGACATTTTATCTAAACTTGTTTAAAAAGCAGACATTATCTATGGGTGTATGTGTGTGTGTGTCTGTGTATATGCGTGTCCGTTACCTCCAAAACAGATGAACCGATTTTCTTGAATATTTACACGTCTGCGAGTGTTCTTTGCTAGGTTTTGTGTTGAGGTACCCCCGATAAATATCGAAAACCAATAATCAAAAAAATTGGGTTATAGAAGGAATGGTCCAATTTTAATCAAATTTGATACACTCATAGACAAAAACATAAGAAACGATATTCAGAAGTTTCAAGGTTGCAGTTCTTACAATAGTGCAGAAAATCGATAATATATATATATATATATATATATATATATATATATATATATATATATATAAAAGGCAAGATATTTGTGTGTGTGTATCTGTTTATCTGCCTGTATGTCTGTATTTTTTCAGCCCTTTTATTTTAGTTTTTGTGCTTTGGGTTTGGCTCTAAGTAGGTATAATTGTAGTTCTTAGTCTCAGCCATAATACCATTTACTCAGAGGACTTATTTAGCCTTCAAAATTCAATTTACGATGAAAAAAATTTATTTGATATCAATACCGTAAATCAAAATTTAACTTACATCCATTCATTTTTCTTTCAGTCTCCAGTTTTGCTTTAACTGGAAACAACTATTGCTTTTTAGTCTTTCGTGCCAACATCCAAAGAGTCTGAGCTCCAGGACCATGGATTAGTTTTAAAGCTTTCATTACACCCAAGCAACGCTGGGCTATACTGCTAGTAGTAAATATTTATGGGCTCCTGGTATATTTATAATGCAAACAATTAGCAGACTCAATGTGAGTCTGGTTAAAAATAAAACCACAAAAAAATGGATATAAAACAAACGACAATGCGTGTTATTAACAAAAGAAATTACATGTGTGTGTGTGTGCGTGTGTGTGTGTGTGTGTGTGTGTGTGTGTGTGTGTGTGTGTGTGTGTGTGTGTGTGTGTGAAACAAGACTGTGATTAAAAGTGTGAGTTCAAAAGTCAACAGAGGAACAAGGAAGTGAACACGCCTAGTCAGCAGCATTCTTTATCTATGCTTGACTACATCTGGAAGCAAGAAATAAAATGTGCTAAAAAGAGAGAGTATATAATTGCTTTTTTATAGGTTTAAAGAGCACCTTCTATCAAGTGTTTTGGCAAACTCACAGGTCATTCATGAAAATTAAGAACATTGTATGTCCAAGGATAGAGCTTTGGGGGACAGCTACATTAATATATTGATATAAAAAGATCTAGAAGAGTGGCCATTTAAGATAACATTCATTTGATAAAAAAAGATTGTCTGGAATTACCATAACCTTTCAACTTGTAAAGAAGATCAGCATGTCTTATATTTATATTTTCAAAAGGGAAAAATATCAAGAAAAATTAAAGTTAGTTAAGCTAACAACTACTAAAATTCAAACATTTGCTTTATGCCATTTTTTGAAGACAAATCCATTTTAAGCATCAGTAAATTCTAAGTTTTTTAGAACAACACTTACCATTGCTGTAATGCTAAGTGTTTTGTCATTTTATTTGTTTTTATATTTTTTGACCATTTCTTAAATTTATGCAGCTAAAGCATTAAGGAGGGAAGCTCATCAGAAAATATTTGTCAAAAAGACAGAGGGAAGCCACATCAAGTTGGTAATTGAAAGGATCACTTACATTACATTACAGACTCTTTTTTAATTTTGTCAAGAATCTCAAGATATATAGTAAGATCACTAGACCAGATATGGTAGCAATATTCAATGCGTGAATGAATGGCAGATTTATAAATGTGTAAGATTGATTCTGATGAGAAAATTTGTTTGGCATGATACAGTGAAGCAACTTTTCTAGCAGCAGACCTAACAATTGATTCAATATAATCACTCCACTTTCTAGATGACTTATAACTCTTGAGTCAATAATTATAAACCCCTTAACATTTATATTTACAAAACTGCCCATAAAAATGAGAAACAGCAAGACATGAAAGCAACAAAATGAGAATTATTTATTATCTAGTTGTTGTGTGGTGTTGGATAAATGAGAAACAGTAAGATTGAGTAAAATTGTGAGTTTGAGGTCAAATGTTGATTAAATATGGATCAGAATCCAAGAGAAGGATGAGATAAAGAATAAATAAAGTGTATACAGTCTTTCTTGTGTGTTGTTTTATAGATATGTGCAATGAATGTCCAGATAATTTAGTTGGAAAAAATACAAGAAGTGTATAGGGTTTTCTTATCTCAAATTTTTGTTAAGTGCTAGGAGATAAGTGTTACTATTATGGCCTGAAAAGGGAAAAGACAAAACTTTCATTGATGCATGTGTTGATGGCCAGTCTATGTTGACTGCTTGTTCATTAGTAAGAATGTCATGTGTTTGGGTGTAGGGGAGAAAAGTGGGATCAATTCTCATTGGTTTAGAATGAGTGAATTAATGATAATTTTATTATGATTATTTTTGGCACTATAATTAACTTTTATTTATTTACTTTTTTATGGATATGATACAGTGACAGTATAATTGATATTTTATTTATGTATTTCTTTATGGACATGAAAAAGGGCCCCCCCCCACCAGATCATGAGATTTTTTTCTAATGATATGTAAAAATAATGCTTTAATATCTAAAGTATGTTTTGTAATGTTATGGCCAATGTACACATCTTCCAGACATTGTTGTTATAGTTTTCTTTATTTTTACTTCTGATGGAGTGTCAACTGCTTTGTTCATTCATTTGTTGTGTAGGTTTTAAGCGTGAATGATCACAATTTTCAGTTTGTTGTAAGAATTGCTTATTAACAGAAGCCAATTTATTGATAGGAATATCATCTTTTTATCTATTTTATTTTTTTATGATGAAGTACTTGTCCATTTTGCTGATGACTTGGTATGGGCCTCTGTAGTTTGAACTCAAAGGTTTTTACACTTTCACTTCTTATAAATATATATTTACAGATAACTTGGTAAGTATATTTTGTTGATTTTTCATGTAGGTATAAAAGGTAATGCTAAAATTCCTGCAGACAGTCCTGTATGAATGTTGTTGTGAATAAAATCTCTGACTTGTCTTCACAATATTGACCAGGTAAGGTTAATGATGTGCCAAAAATCATATCAGCTAGTCATCTTTTACAATGTTCCTGATGGAAAAGTATTATTGGCAAATTTCCTACTGAACTATTTTTTTGGGTTTGTTTGTTTTTTTTTTTTGTCTCATAGCCAGTGTTGCTTTTAGCTGCCTGTGGAAATGTTCTCCCATTCCATTTGCACAAGAGTGATTGGCTGTAGTTTTTATGGGTTTAGTTCCAAGTAGATAATTGAATTCTTTAAATAGGGTAGACTGAGACAGTTCCTCTGTTGTGAGCATTGAAGCTACTCCAAAAATTGATATCTAATCATTGAGGATTGTTGCAGCTGAAATACAGAGCCGATGAGAAGTGGATCCAGACAGTACTTTGTTCTAGTGCCCAAGAACTAAGAATGAACCCTACAGTCATTGGTTTTAGCCTTGGCTTCCAGATGACTTCAGAATCTCTTACAACTCTTCTGGGTGGTCTCCTTGTTTAAATAGGTTAATGTTGCTATAATCCTTGTCTTCAGTTCATCTTTGATTTTACAAGGACTTTTGTTGGTCTCTCACTCAACTGCACCCCATACATAATATTCAAGGAGATTGCAGTCTGAGGAGTTCCGTGGCCAGATATAAGAAGTGGTGTGATCACAGAAATCGTCTGACTGCCATGACTAGGTTCTCCTCCTTGTGTGACATGGTGCAGAGTCCTATTGCCAGACATAGGGTCAACCAGGACAACACTACTTCTTCAAGGCACTTGATGTAGGCTTCTGTGTTGAGTCTGAGGCCCTTACCAACAAATTCAGGAGGTCTTTTCTTATTAGTATGATCAGAGTATGTTTTTCAAGCTACTGTACCTCCGTAATCACCATTAGATTAATCCAACTCTTTCTGAATCCGCTCAGATTGACATCCAAAAACTCTAATATGTTTATATTGAAGTTTCCAAATGACAAACAATGCAGCATGGTGTTACCAAGTTTTTAGCAGATCGAATTGCATCATGGTGCTTTTTTTTCCAACCGACCCTACTATATTGTGTAGTTGACAAAATCGAAAACAAACAACATGTGAAATAAAAAATATAAAATAGTGATCATTTACCTCATTGCACCTTGTATCTGTGTGTGTGTGTGTGTGTGTGTGTGTGTGTGTGTGTGTGTGTGTGTGCATACATGCAAACACACATACACACAAGGACATAATGGCAGGCTACTTATTTTCTGAGAATATGTGTATGCTCTGGCAGCTAACAAATCCCTGTTGCAGATGTCTGCTTAGGTTCATTTGTGTTTGTTCAAAACCCAGAGAGCCCACCTGTGGTTCATACTGCAGACTTTAATTACTGTTCCTGGAAGTTAACACATAATCTGGCATAATCAGTAGTTTGGACAATGCTAGTATGCTGAAACCCTTGGTCATCATCACTTGTGACTTCATGCTAGCACAGATATCAATGGCTCCCAAACAGTCCCATCTATCGAATTTCACTCACTTAGGTCAACCAATGGTATGGTTTTCAGAACACTATCTGTGTATGTATGTGTACTTGTGCGTGTTTATATATATATATATATATATATATATGTTGGGTTTCAATCCTAGGTTAAAAGCAATCAGATGTCTAACCGTACTGATGAGTTGTGATACAGCGAAACAGATCTGTCTGCGGATGACTATATATATATATATATATATATATATATAATTTTTTTTTTTTAATCTAAACATATACTGTTAAATATAAGAGACAATGAATAAACAGTATATGTTTAGAAAATTATCTGCTGCCTTGATATACATATATATATATATATATATATATATATATATATCTGTAAATTCAAATCATATTTAGGGGCATATTTCAACATGTCAGTTTGGGACATACATTGTCAACCCCAGTCAACCAAAGAATATCTGCTCTGAAAATTGAATTTACATTGTGCTCTCTGTTGTATCAGTTTTAATATTTAAATGATATTACTAGGATCCTCTCGAATTATTTACCAAACTGAGGCTTTTGATATAGTGCTTCACTTACCCAATACAGTTACTGGCATTAAACAAGTACAGTAATGATCCTTCCATGTTCCACCATTATCATAATAGATAACAAACTTCATATTTTACCAGATACAAAGAAAGGACATCTGTGGATAGTCTTGTTTTTGGCGTTGGCACTGATATATATATATATATATATATATATATATAGAGAGAGAGAGAGAGAGACTTATTGTCTAGGTAGGCAAGGTAGGCAGTGCCTACCCTGAATAAAATAGATCATCAGCTACATTTTCCTTCTGTGGCACAATATGCACCTAATCCAACAAAATTATGAAAGATACCCAATCTGTCCTGTTATTTAACCCATAACTGGAGGGAAGAGACGGATTAATACCGTTCCCTAGGATATTTGTGCGTAAGTGAATGCAAGGAATTTAGCTGGAATTTGAACTCAGCACTCTGATTTGTCGTTCTGAATTGATATTTACTGCAGCACAACGTACATAAAAATGCAAGATATTTTATTCTTTTTTTGTAGATTTACTACATAAAAGTTACAAGCTGCCTACCCTGAGTAATTACTCATGGTACATGACTGATGTGTGTGTGTGTGTGTGTGTGTGTGTGTGTGCAATAAAAATAAAATTTAAAACTGACATCTGTCAGTTTTAAATTTTATGGTAAAACATACTACACAACATCAAAAAGATTAAAAATATTTGCTGTAATAATTACAAGAAAACAAACAACCTACATGGTAAACAAAATGCCATTCAGCATAGGAAATTGTATTCAAAATAATTGTTAACAAAACAAAAAATAGTTTCAAATAAAATAAACACTTTTGTGAAACTACTAAAACATCTGTTGATAAAAATTCAAACCCAAATTCTGATGACACAACACATAACAAGATATAATAAAATAAAGATAAAAAAAATTAGAATAGAATAAAATTTGAAAGCAAAATTCAAATTCAATATAAAAACTAAAAGCAATCAAAATACGAAATTAGAGAAATCATCACCTCTCCCAATTAAAAACGATTTCACTCTCTAAAGTTGGTTAAAGTGGCTTAAATATAATCAAAATGGCTTAAAGCAGTTATATAAATAGTATCAATACATTCTATAACCTTGAACCATCAGTAAAATTACTAAGGAGAAAGCATATATATATATACTGGACTTTCAATGTATGAGGGCACAAAATGGACTCTCTCATCATCTTCAATGTATGAGGGCACAAAATGGACTCTCTCATCATCTTCAATGTATGAGGGCACAAAATGGAGTCTCTCATCATCTTCAATGTATGAGGGCATGAAATCAAATCATATGTTCGGATAGTCTTTCTGTTTAGTTCAAGGAGCTTTCATAGAACTAAACAGAAAGACTATCCAAACATATGATTTGATTAGAGTAGTGAAGGCTAAGGAAGAATCATGCACTCTTTTTGGAAGAACTGATGTATATAGTATGCCCCAAGGTTGTCAAACAGCTCTCTTCAGGTTTTGAATTCATAGCTGTCCTACACATAGACTGCTTGCCAGTCAAGGCTAAACATCCAGTAAATCCTACTATATGCACTATTCCAGTGTGAAAAAATGATAGATTCATTTTTGCCACAGGTATTTGTCCATAAGGGACTGTAATAAACATGACTGACATATAAATTCAGCTCTCTGATTTATCTTGCCCTCAACTGTTTCTTCTTTTACCACCATTTTTTTCCTTCATTCAATAGTTTTCATGGAAGGTTTTCGAGATGAGTATAATTATAATCTCGTTTATATCTCTCATTTATATATATATATATATATATATATATAAAAGTAGATCACTATACGTATTTTTAGCACTTTGTCGCAGTTTAATCATAAGCTATATTTGCTCATTAGATCAATTACTACTGAGTAGTAAGTTCGATGCTCACTAGGTGCTCCATAATTTCGACCATGTGCCATTGAAGAAGGCATTGTAGCTATTAATTTTGTGTTTTGTTATAATAGCAGTTCTGAACCGCTATCCATTACACCACCCACACGTTCATACATATATATATATATATATATATATATATATATAACTCAGACACATAAAAATATCAAATTACACTAAACTTTATATATATATAAAAAAATTGGGAAACAACAGCAGAAATGCAAATGACCCTGAAGAGTAAGGACATTACAATAATGCCCTCACGAAACTTCAAAATCAGTATGAGTGAAACACTGCTCAGCTACTGACAAGCTTTCCAGGGTTAATTCTATTAACAGTCTATTCCTATTTTAATATCAAGCACTTATGAAAAAAAATCCTGTTTATCTAAAATGCCTTTGCACCAGTAAACTAGTGAAAAAAACAGAAATTTTGACACTAAACATCATAGCATCCCTTCTCTTCTCTGATGCCATGTGTCAATGGCTTAGGGATTAGAGACTCCGACTGACACCAAATCAGTCGAGTTTCGATCCCGGCCAGAACCAAGTTGACATGTCTAGCCACGCTGATGAGCTGTGATACAGTGAAACGGGCTTGTATGGGGATGACTAATATATATATAGTTAAAATGCAACCCAAAAATAACCCCAAAAATATATATAGGTGCTACACAGGATAAGTTTAAAAAAATATATTATAATCACACAATTAGTTTCAATAACAAAAAAACTAAACATAGTACTACATTATCCACTTACGTATGGACTATTAAGCAGGAAATAAATAAGGACCCTATCTTGAAATGGGAGATACTGAACAGATGTTCTAATTACAAGGCTGGCCAGGAGTTTTACAGGCTGTGTGCTGAATAGAAACTAGCTATGGCCTTGTATGAGCAACCGATAAACTTACTGAATTCTAAGACTGAAACCCTGAATAAATGTAGGCATAGGAAGCCCTGGCTATTAAATTGGGCCAGTCTGTTGTGGTATAGTACCTTTTTGTTTTCGTCTTTGTCTTCTACCCTCCCCCTGAAAATTAAAAATTAAAAATTAATAGAAATAAAATTGTTAACCTCCCCCTCCCTTGTGTTGTAGTTTCTTTGATTTCTTGGTCACATGGGGTTGTCTTGATTGCCTATTTATATGTTGTGTTTTCTTTTCCTCTTTTGCGAGATTTCCCTGACGATCCGTTTAAGTGAAATCTGGGGAGGTTCATCTGGCTCATTAGGTGCCCTTTCTTCAGTTTGCTGTACCTTTGTACTGAGCGATTTCTGTTAGATGATTACTCGTGTCGGGTTTTTTCTTTGGGCTTCGTGCTGATTTCGGTCTGAACACATTTGACTGACTTTCATGCCCTAAACTGTTTCTTCTTTTACCACTATTTCCTTCCTTTGTTTGATAGTTTTCATGGAAGGTTTTCGAGACAAGTATAATTATAATCTCGTATATATATATATATATATATATATATATATATATATTTGGAGTAGATAGACTAAACAATTGGAGTAGATAGACTAAACAATTGGAGGAGATAGACTAAATAATTGGAGTTGATAGACTAAACTATCGCCCAGTTCGCACTCCACCCATGTCTATTGAACAGGTTAAGAGGCTCATCCCTTGTTCCCTGTTTAGGATGTGGTTTCCGGCTTTCTCTTTTCCAATCTTTTCACTCTTACGTAGCCCCCTGCACATCAGTGGCATTATCACCTTGCTCAGGGTGATATGATTAAAAAAAAAGAAAAAGTAAAATTAACATAATAATATATAAGACAATTTATTGAATTTATACTTTGACATGTTTCACTGATGGTGATGATCATGATTGTCCAGTGACAATACATATCAAAGTAAAAGTTTTTAAAGTTGTCATATATATATATATATATAATCATATCGCCCCAAGCAAGGCATTTTACTGCCACTGTTTTGCAGGGGATTACATAGGAGGAAAGTTATGAGAAAGAGTGGCAGGTTATAGGGGGTGTCAGGAAGTGGGTAAGAGAAGGCTGACAATACTGATGAGAGTAGAGTGACTGGAGAAAGGAGCATGAGAGAGAGGATGCAGGTTAGTGAGATAGAAAATGACTATTGACTTTACATTTAAATTCTTAGATATTGTAGCTGTTGGGGAAGCAAGTAAATAGAAGGGAATTCCACAGGTGGGAAATGTGAGAAAAGAAACTGCTGGAGTAGAATTTGCATTTACAATTTATTGGTTTCACAGTAAAAAGGTAGTACCTAGTTGCTAATCTTGTGGCTCAAGTAAATTTATTTATAGGAGGCACCAGTGAGCTAAGTTCATCGGAGCAGAAGCCATGAAAGTATTTGTAGAGGAGACACAGGGAAGCCACATTGCCCCGGTGAGAAAGTGACTGTATCTGAGCTGCCAAGTTGGGATCTATCACATTACAGAGTTTCTGTTGGATTTTGTCAAGGACACCTAGGTGGACAGTAGGAGCACCCAACCAGGTATAGCAGCAGTATTCGATACATGCACAGATGGTAGATTTATATATGTGCAGGATTGTTTCAGGCAGAAAAAAACTTCTTGGCCCTACACAGAGAGCCGATTTTCTTAGCAGCCGATTTAGCTATGGAATCTATATAAACATTTCACTTGAGGTCTGTTGTGAGAGTTAAGCCGAGGAGGCTCAGTGTTTTGCTTTCAGGGAGACTAGCCTGATCCATGCTAAGTGGGGGGGGGATTAGAGTGATTGTCTGTGATGGTTAATAGATAGAAGCTTTGTTTTGGAAGCATTAAAATTCACAACCCATTTCTTATCCTAGTCCACCACGATCGGAGGTCCTTTTCAAGCTCAGCAGCAAAGTTTGCTTTGTCAGCCTCAGCAGATTTTTGATTGCTGCGAGAGTAAACTGTAGTGTTGTCAGCGTATATGCCTACTCGGGATCTTATTACATCTGGGAGATCATTAATGTAGATAAGGAAAAGCATAGGACCTAGAATAGAGCCTTGAGAAACACCCGTGTTCATATGATAGTATTGGGAGGCATGTTTGTTCAATACTACCTTCATTGTGCAATTTGAAAGGAATGACTGGATAAGGTCAAACAATTGTCCAGTTATACCATAACCTCGCAGCTTGCGTAGAAGTCCAGCATGCCAGACTCTGTCAAACGCTTTGGAGATATCTTGGGAGCAACAGTTCAGGCTTTGCCATTCTTGTCGAGAGCCTGGTGTATATACTTAGTGATGGTCGTGAGCATATCAGCAGTAGACCTGGTGAAACGGAAACCATACTGTTTGTCAGAGAATAGTCTGTGGACTGTGAGATGTTGAACCAAGTAGGCGTTGATGATGGCTTCGAACACTTTGCTAAAAATCGGTAGGAGGCTGATAGGGTGATAATTAGAGGGGTCATAGGGTTCGCCAGTGTTTTTTATATATTGGAACCACAGAGGAGAAATTTCCAGCAGGCAGGAAAGTAAGAAGCAGAGTGGCAGTAGTTATAGAGTTTATATATATATATATTTGAAATGATTTGTTTGAACATTATTTTTGATTGATACTCGTATTTAAGTAGATATTCTGTTTATAATTTTTTTTTTAATCATATCACCCCAAGCAAGGCGGTAACGCCACTGATGTGCAGGGGGCTACATAGGAGTGAAAAGATTGGAAAAGAGAAAGCTGGAAACCACATCCTAAACAGGAAACAAGGGATGAGCCTCTACACCTGTTTAATAGACGTGGGTGGAGTGTGAACTGGGCAAGAGTTTAGTCTATCTACTCAAACTGAAAAAAAAAAGTGAGAAGATTGGCAAAGAGAAAACTGGAAACTGCATCCTAAACAGGAAACAAGGAATGAGCCTCTTCACCTGTTCAATAGACGAGGGTGGTGTGTGAACTGGGCAAACAGTATTATATATTTATTTCTACTGGCCTGATTACATACAATAAATTTTGTTACGAAAATGTGTGTCATTCAGCAGGATTCAAACCTGCGACCCCTATGATCTGACATGTCTTAGACCTCTCAACCATGAATGATGATCAGTCTAAATTAAGTCAAATTAATCCTATAACTTTAGACTGATCGTCATTCATGGTCGAGAGGTCTAAGACATGTCAGATCATAGGGGTCGCAGGTTCGAATCCTGCTGAATGACACACATTTTCATAACAAAAATTTATCGCATATAATCAGGCCGGTAGAAATAAATATATAATACTGTTTGATTATAAACAGAATACCTACTTAAATACGAGTATTGATCAAAAATAATATTCAAACAAACCATTTCAAATTGTTGGTTGTTTATAACCAGTTTCATTAATCTTTGTTAATTTCCGTAATATATATATATATAAACAAATGTTTGGAGGTACAAAATTTGTATACTATTTTAAAAACAAGAAATTGATTGACAGTTCCCTAAGGCCCTTTCATCAAAAATTTTGAACCACTCTTTCCTATACAACTTGGCACATTCTCTACTAGGTGTTACTGTTCTTTTTGTTTGATTTATAATTCCAACGATTTTCTCCTGATGAGAAAAAAATTCCTTGTTTTTAAAATAATACACATAGATAGATAGATAGATAGATAGATAGATATAAACAAAATAATATATAAAATAAAATAATATATAAAACAGGAAATAACATATTACATTGCATTTGACTACATGGTTTTGTTGTCATTTCGCGCTATCCCACTGTGTGACATCTTAAAACCGCATCGCAAACTTAATAACTGCGTTTATTATTTTTGGTAACTATTGCCGTTGCCAAGCGGAGTTTTATGTCAACACAAAATAAAATCATCGGTGATGGTGGATTTTATAATATTTCAGTTTAAACAACCTCTCTGAAGATGGCTCATATGAGCCGAAAGCTTAGAAGAAAACCAATAAATAATTATCCAAATGTTGGAGAATTTTTGTCTTTATTTTCAACTGAAATTAAAGCAAAAATGCGACATTTAGAACGGCTCATGATTAAACATAACAGACATTCATTGTCTCTTATATTTAACAGCATATGTTTAGAAAATAGATAGATAGATAGATAGATAGATAGATAGATAGATAGAAACAAAAACAAGGAATTTATTGACACTCCCTAAGATCCTTTCGAAAGGGCCATAGGGACTGTCAATAAATTCCTTGTTTTTAAATATATATATATTGCTGTCTGATAATATTTTTCAAAATTGTCTCTTTTTTTCCAGATAATCAACAAATCTTAATTAAAATATATATTCATTAAAAAAGTCTTTATTAAACGAATTACAGCCACTTTCAAATTTTTTTTATCAAGCTGAAATAAAAATATTAATTAAAAATTAAGATTTGTCTATACTTCCAAGATGAGGTATTATCTGTTCAGATTGTTGTCCTCATCTTTATTGCCATGTTTATGATGTTTTGGCTATTGTATACTCCAGCCTTCTTCAGGTGCTAGGAATTTTGAACCGAACGATTTATTTTGATCACTGAGAAATTCAAAATTTCTAACTCCTGAAGAAGGTTGGAGCCTACAACACCTGAAACGTCGTAAACATGACAATAAAGATGAGGACAACAGTTCCAAACAGTGTAAACAGTCTGAAAATTAAGTGAAGCCTTACATTTAATATTTTGTAACGCCTCCTTTTGAGGTCACAAAGTCACCCAATCTTTTTCTATAATTTTAATGAAATTTCTGGTAGTAGTGATTTTTTATCATTCTTCTTGGCAAAACTTCCACATTGGCTTGATATTACCTTGGTGTTTTGCATATACTGCCTTCTTTAATTTGAACTACAGATTTTCAATTTAGTTTAGATCAGGGCTTTGAATAGGCCACTCCAGGCCACTCCAGGATTTAAAATCTTTCCTTCAAACCCTTTCTTTTGAGGATTTGTTTTGATACTTCAGATTATTGTCCTGTTGTAAGATCCATCCCCAACCTAAACTCAACTTTTGAACCAAGGGCAAGACACTTTCATTCAGAATTGTGTATTATCTGACAGAGTTCATTGTCTATTTTGCCTGTTCCAGCTGCAGCAAAGCAATCCCGACAAATCCTAATGCTGTCACTGTCATGTTAACTATTAACACCAAATTCCCCTCTTGAAAAGCTGTATTAGGAGCTTGTCAAATATACAGCATATCGTTCCTCCGAAAAAGCTGTAGTTTGAACTCATCTGGTCATAAAACTTTTGTCAGAATGTTTCTATCTTATTAATATAAGACTTGGCATAGTTGAGCTGAGCTTGTTTGTGCTTTTTGTAAACTATCTTTTTTTAGACATTATACCATGAAGACTGCATTATGCAGATTTTGTTGCACTATGGACATATGCATATTCAGCATTGGCCAGGGAGCCTTGGGGAACTGCAGAGGTCACAACAGGATTTGCCTTGGCTTTGTAGTGAACAAAACAAGTTTTAGATTTAAAAATTCAAATGTTAAGCACTGACTCATTGATTTTGTTAGAAATAAACAAATTTACTCAAATTTACAAAACCTTTGCTTAGTACACACAAAACTCGCAAAATTTCACACCCCAACACAAAGTTTGTTTGCTGTCCAATGGAAAGGCCAGAATCACATCCGGGAAGTGAATTCCCAAATTACCTTTTCGTGCCCCTCAATGAAATAAAAGACGGGCAAGTTTCAACTGTTACGAGAGAGATAAGATGATGAGCGTAATTAACATGTACTCTTGTCAAGCGACAGCTATTATTGTCTCTATCTTTCTCTCTCACCTCTCATCTCCTTCTTTTTCACCATTCACCCTGAGTGATAACTTCAAAGAATCCTACCCAACAACAAACGCTCATATATACATACACACAAGTTACTACTACAAACTCTTGATACCCTTAATTTCTTAATACTGTTTCTCGTTGAACATTAACTTCTACTAATTCATGTTATTCTTTTCCCTTAATAAATTTCTATTTAAACATACAAAATGTATACTTTTATTCTTCCACACATTCCACTCTCCAACCTTCTGATGATAGCGAATAATTCCTAAGTTGTAGGAAGTTCAGTTATGTTTGACACAAGGCCAATTTGATAAACATCTCCCTACTGCTTCAGCTTGTCAAACTAGATGTCTACTTTCTCTTACAGTTATTTTTCATGGACAGATATTTCTTGATTGAGATGCTGTCACACTAAAAACCTTCCATTTATAAATAACTAGCAATATAGCTCAGGTGTAATGAAAGCTTTAAAACTAATCCATGGTCCTGGAGCTCAGACTCTTTGGATGTTGGCACAAAAGACTAAAAAGCAATAGTTGTTTTCCCGTTAAAGCAAAACCGTAGACTAAAAGAAAAATGAATGGATGTAAGTCAAATTTTGATTTCCTGGTATCAATATCAAATAAATTTTTTTCGTCGTAAACTGAATTTTGAAGGCTAAATAAGTCCTCTGAGTAAATGGTATCATGGCTGAGACTAAGAACTACAATTATACCTACTTAGAGCCAAACCCGAAGTAAAAACCAAAATAAAAGGGCTGAAAAAAATACAGACATACAGGCAGATAAACACACACAAACACACAAACATCTTGCTTTATATATATATATATATATATATATATTATCAATTTTCTGCCCTATTGTAAGAACTGCAACCTTGAAACTTCTGAATATCATTTCTTATGTCTTTGTCTATGACTGTATCAAATTTGATTAAAATCGGACCACTGCTTCTATAACCCGATTTTTTCGATTATCAATTTTCGATATTTATCGGGGGCACCTCAACACAAAACCTAGCTAAGAACACTTGCAGATGCTTATAGTAGAACTGTATAAATTTTCAAGAAAATCGGTTCAGCCGTTTCGGAGTCTATAGGTAATGGACACACACACACACACACAGACACACACACACGCACAAAGTTCCATTCATAAATAAGCTTAAATTTGTCACAGGGTGGAGATGTGTACTCCAAATAATTTTGCTTTGCATTTAATCCTTATCTTCCTTGACAAAATTGTCCTTTTTTTCTCACTTGACTATGAAGACAAATCCTACAATATTATCATTCAGTTACAAATAACCTGGATTATTTGCATTCATTGAGTTAGCACATTTTAGGATAACCTGTTGTACCTCCAACTGCATTAGTGTAATATATTACATTGAATGGCAGACGTAATTGACAGATACATCCGACGCTGGGTGAGGTCAACAAAGCACAAGGGTGGTGACAGATATATCTGGCTGTGGATGATGTCAGCAGGGTGCGACAACTGGCTTGAAAAGCAATGGCTGGGAAGGAAATAGTTAACAGATACATCTGGCCATAAATAAAAGTCAACCAGGGACAAGGGTGGTTAACAGACATATCCAGCCATAGATGATATTAACAAAGCAACAACCCAAAAAAGCAAAAATGCATGGGAGTTTTAAGACTATATAAAGTCTAGAATTTTTGACTGAAGAAACAGAGATTGAAGAAACAGAGAAACGACTCCTGACAGCCCCTTCATGTATGCAACTCTCTCCTGCTCTATACAAGCATCACCAATGATGAATAAAAATATTAGTTTATATTTTTATATATATGTGTTCTTTGTTGTTTGTCCAGCATAATATACTACATTAGTTCTAAAACTTTTAAAAAATATCTATGCATTCATATTTATTATTCAATGACACTCTTTCTAACAAATTCAAATCAAACTTCACTTAAATGATCTTGAGTTATGCAGACATAAATATGAGCATTGCACATGACAAAAACACAGTTTTTGGACCAATGAGAACACACTAAACTTTTCTTTTTCTTTTCTGAACGCAGAAAGTAATGTGTCATCCAATAAAGTTAGTAGAGAAAAGTTCTCTTAAAGTGAATACAGTACAGAAAGATCATTACTATTCATTTATTCTTGCTGTTTAGACATGACATTCTTTTTGGCACCAGTGACTGTAAGTTGTAAAATTCTCATCAGTTAGTGGTCTTTGGTTGCTCTACTCCTTAAACTCCTTTTTTTCTATGAAAATTTTCCCACACAGATACATATATGCAATAATTTTATCATAAATTTCTGGGAACTGGTTCTATAAAGGCAGGTAATCTTTAGAAACCTATGGTGTTTATTTTCTTTTCTGTCTGAGAATAGAAACCAATCACTCTGTAGTATAAAGAAGAATTAAACCATTTTGATAATTTAAGAGAAAACATTTATTTATTAAGACATTTCCAGAGTTAAATTTTTTCTCATCATATTTCTCTTTAGAAGTATGATGATTTTAACTCTACTGTCATCAGCTGTCTTATGGTTTCTTAGCCACATTCAAATTGAATCGTTGCAGTCCCAAAGATCCAATGGAAGACCTATCAAATTTATGACTAGAAGATTTGCTACATTCTTAACTTTAAGACAATTTCTTTTGTCAGAATGAATTATGTTCATCACAGAAAGTACTCTTTCAGTCTTTGCAGAATTTACATGTGATGTTAATGATGTTAACTATATTTGTAGCTATTATTTTTTTATATTTGTAGCTATTATATATTATTTTTTTATAGATTATTTTTGGAGAATCCAACAACTGCTTTGCTAAGCTTTTATAATTTGAAGAACCTGAAGGATGCCACCTCTTGTATACACACCAACTTTTTCACTGAGAATTATAAAAGGACTTTTATTTGTATGGAACTTAACATTTTCAGAACTCTCATTTTATTCTTATTCTCTTAAATCACAAAGACATTTTTTATTTTCGAAGTATATAGAAATGATGTTTTTTGTACACGTTACTTGTGATATAAAATTTTATCATCTTTTAAATTTGTATTAATTCTTCTTTCATTGCTGCTCAAAGATCAAGAATAAACAATGCTATTTACTCCACTTTTATGCACTATGTCCCTCCAGGATATGGGTGATCATGGCTCTCCACAACTTCCTATCCCTTGTAGTTCTTAGTAACATTTGTCTTTTTACTATCATTCGCACCTCCTATTCTGCCAAGCCAAGCCAAGCTGTTCTGGTAGGTGGCCTGCTCCGCCACACTTGTCACTATTGCCTTCAATCTGCTTTGTGAATGTCAAATTCTCCAAACCCTCCTTCCTCATTATGTGTCCAAGAGATTCCAGCTGTCTCTTTCTGATTCTGAGTATAAGTGTCTTTCTTGTTTACATTTTCTTTAAAACCTTCTTACTGTATTCTCAGCATCCTCCTGTAGAACCATATTTTTGTTGTATAAAATCTCTTCTTCATCTTTGAACAGCACATTTATGATACGTGTGACAAGACTTGTTCAGCATAATAAAAGCTATTTTAATAATAAAAATATCATGTTCTACTCAATACAGGAAACCCAAATTTACACACCTTGAAGAACATATAAGCTGACATTAGATAAATTTATAATAAGCTAAGTAGATAAGTAAGCCTTTATAAGCCTGAACAAAATTTTTAAAAAGCTCAAATTCTCTTGTCCTTCAACCAACTTTTTTTTGCAAATCTATTTGTTAAAATCTTGGTATAAATAAGAAACCAAAACCCAATCACAGTGTTTATGACTCACCAAAACTGTCACAAAAAATAAAAAAAGGATGGCTGAAAGGATTCTCTGAGAATAATCAATGTGTGTGTGTGTGTAGTGGGTGTGACATTAGAATTCTTCAGCAATTTGGCATGTCTCTGCCATCATTATACTTTTGATAAGCATTGCAACACTCTCAGGAGCATCCTTCTGACCTTCAGGAGTATCTTGTGATTTTCAGGAGCATTCTTTTGACTGTCAGGATTGTCCTGCTGATACTCAGGAGTATCATTGTTCTCTCCAAGAGCATCCTACTGACCTTCAGGAGTTCCTTGTGATCCTCAGGAGCATTCTTCTGATTGTCAGGATTAGTCCTGCTGATACTCAGGAGTATCCTTCTGACTTTCAGATATATCCTTTTGACTCTTTTAGGGTCACCACCATTGGTTTGTGAAGTACAAATAGAAATGATTTTGTGCATATCAGGCCTAATTTTTGTAAAGAAAGAAAGTAAAACAGTGGATGTAGCCATTCCAGTAGGTAACAGACAAAAATGTATAATATTAAAATTGTCGTCATAGTCATAATTAACTCAAGGAGCAGACACAGAGACTTATATGAAGAATTGACTGAATTAAAGTTTTGGGGGAAAAAATGTGACAATTCAGACCACAAGCTGATGAGGTTGGTGCTAAAGATTTGAAAAGACTTGCTTCTGGTTAAAAGAAAGAGAAGAAGAGAAGACATAGTGGTGGTGTCTAGTTTAGCATACCATTCAAACTGGGTGTGATAAAGAGTACATTGGATGTTGTATATATTGTACCCCAGGGTCAGATTCTCAGCATGCTATGCTCTTACTCAAGAAAAAGAATTTATCAAATATAGCATTATCAAACTTTACATGAAAAATATCATTATGTCACATAACATAATAGGAAGACTCTAGTAAATGATGATGATGATAGTGATGATAGTGGGGCAGTGGCAACGACGATGATGATGATTTCATTATTATTATTATTAATATTTATTTAAATTTTATTTATTTATTTATTTTGCTGTAACATCTCAAAATGATGGCAATGACATAATAAGAAGATTGCTGATAATGATGCTGTGAATAATGGTCTGGTGAGAATAAGTATATTAAAATGGTGAACATAACAAATAATGAGCAGAGCGATATGAAAAGATTTTCCATGTGCGAAAATGAAAAATTACGAAACTGACGTTATAATGACCACTTCCGCTGCCATCTTTTTTTTTTTATCCGGTCTCGTTGATAAGATCGACACGTTACCGGATACTTCCGGAAACTTTGCTCTTCCACATTTTTCTTGTGTCTGTAAATCTTTTTCTTAGATACTGTTTTGCACTGACCCAGTGCACGAGTGCCGGCTTTTCTGTTTCCTTAGCCTAAAATCATAGCTTTTTTTTTTTTTTTTTTTTACCCGTTATTTGCTGTATTACTGCTTTATTCTTCTATACCTGACCCTGGGTCTTTTAAAAGTGATTTTTCTTCTCTTTTCTGCGTTTTCATTCTGGATGAAAACAAAAATACCAATTTTTAAAAAACTAATTAAGCTTTAAAAAATACAATCGTCTTTCTTTACTTTGAATTGAAATCTTCTGACAGGTAAGAATTCATTATTTTTTAATGTTTTAATTGTTTTTCTCTGAATTTTATTGATGTTTCCTCTATTTTACGGTAAAATTTTTACCGGCTCTTAAACGTTTTCGTTCAATAAATGATAAATGTTAAAAATTTAAATTATTTAATGACCTCAGTTTTTAAAATAGTGTCTCTAAAAAACTGTGCATCTAAGTTAAAAAAAGTCATTTATTGGAAAGTTAATAGAAAAATATTTTCAAAAAAATCCATTTTTTTCTGTTGCGATTTAAAAACTGAATAATAGTGAAACTGTTCTCTCAACATCCTTAAAAAATGATTTTATTCGTGGAGGTGTTTTATTTCGTTCTTCTTTTTAATAATTAGAATGAATAGAAAACCTACGATTAACAAAATAAAATAAAAATATTTGGCATAAGCATAAAAATGATTATAAATAATCAACTTCTGAACAGAATGATTTTTAAGCCATTTTAAAACTATATATTATAATTTAGTCCTTTTGGGAAGGAAAAAGTAAAAACAGTTTAGACACGGTAGACAGATTTTTTTTTAAAGACATTTGGGTGGGAAAATGCTGTCAAATGTAAGAAAAAAAAAGCAGACAGGAAAATGCAATTAAAAGAAAACACCAGTTTAGTTTAGACGACAAAATTAACTTAACTAAAAAAAAAAAAGTTTTTATATCTGAAAACTTAAAGCTTTTGCAGTTAAAACTTTTTTTTTACCAATCACGTTGACGTGGATTGCAGACACATTTTATTTCTAAGTTAAAAAAAATAATTCAAATAATAAATTATAATCATTCCCAGCGACAAGAAAAAGGTACAGTTTTTTAAAACTTTAGTTTTTAAAATATCTAATTTAAAAATCTTTACATAATCTTCTTGTTCATCGTATGTTTACAAAACTATAAGGAAACAATCTGAAATTCGTCTGCATTTTTTGTCATTATTTGTCAAGTAACAAAAAAACAACGAAAAACTGACGTTAAAAAAGGATTTGTCATTTTAATATCAAATTAGCAATGAAGTTTTTCACTTTCTGAATTTTGTCACCTCAAATTTTAATTTAAAATTTCTTTTAATCCTTTTCAAAAACATTTTTGAAAGCAAACTGTGCAAATAACTGGTTTAAAAAAAGTAAAAGATAAAAAAAGTCGCACGTTTTTTATGTCCCGTTTTTTAAATCAAGTTCTCTCACTTTTTCTTTTTAAACTCGTAATAAATGTTAATTTTTCTGTTTACTCTCCACTCCAGATATACCGTGTTTTAATAAAACATTTGCGAATATTGGAAACTTTTTTCTTTCTAAAAAAGACTTTATTTTTTGCTATGTTCTGGATTGGAATCACTCTTTTTGTTGTTTTCCTCACTTGGTGTGAACTGTGAACTAATAATTCGGTAGTGGTTGTGGGTGGGAATAATTGGCAAAATTCCTGTAGAAGTTTCTCTTGGAATAATATTTATTATCAAGAAATATACTTGATACTTGAATAAAGATTTTATTTTTTTACATTTTTTTTTAAAACCTTTTACTAGGCGTCTTTTCATTGTAGGAAACAGAAAAAGGTTATTAAAAAAAATGTAGTCTTTTTTTTTTTTTTTTTCCCCCACGACAATCCCGTCTTTTTTTTCCGCCTTTATCACATATTGACATTTTTATGATTTCTAAACAAACTTTTTAAACAAAAAAAAAACTGTTATTGTTTAATTTCTAAAACAATCACTAAACAAATATGAGGGAACGCTAAATTTACATTTGGTTGCGCTCAGCAGATACAGCCATTCTGATTATTATATTTTAAAAAGTAAAACTAAAAGAAATGGCAAATGTAAGTAAAGTTTCTCAAATTACTTATTATAAAGTTTAAAGTCAACAACCTCAACAACGACCACCTTCTGCACCGTTTGAACCCCGCCCCCTCCCCGCATTATTATTCCACGTGTTTGATGCACGCTTCTTTGGGGTGTTGGAAGGAAGAAAAAAGTATCGGTTCATGATCTGCTGAATTTCATTTTTTTCTTCTTTTTTTATTGTATTTTTATGTATTCGTATATTGATTATTAAAAAAAAATCCATGTCATTAATTGTGAAAAAAAAAGGTTAATATCAGATTTTTTTTTTGTCCTTTCAACAAGGTACACATACACATCTGTTTCTTAGTGACCAATTCTTTCTTTTTTTGTGTTTAGAAATGAAGAATAAAAACGGAAGATATTGAAATCGCTTTGTTGAAGTTATCGTTTACTTTATTCAAATATTGGGGGGGGGGCGATAAAAAATAAGTCTTTTTCAGTTTATGAATTCTGTGCTGTGAGTGTGAAGTATTAATTTTTTTATTTTTATTTTTTTTCAAACAAAGCACATTCGAATGACCTTAACAATCGTTGGCAAATTTATTAATCGATAATAATAATACTTAGTAGTATTGCCTACATTTTTTTTTTTTTCATTTATTGAAACTATTTTTGTATTTATCATAAATACAATAATGTTTTTCTTTTCGTCTTTATTTTTGAGGTCTGATGGACTTTTGGAGGGCATTTTAAAAATTTATACCTTTCTCTCCGCTTCTGCCAAAAAAAAATCACTTTTCAAAATAAAATGTAGAATTATTAATTAATTAAAAAAACAAAAATTCTGAGGTAACTGCAAAGAAAAAATTCTCCCTTATTACGCTGGCTAACTAGGTGCTTGCTAGGTCACTGAGTAGTAGTTTTCAATGTTTTCTTGGTTGCCCGCTCCGCCCTCTTTTAAAATGTCCCCAAAATGTCGAATTCGCTTTTCTTTTCCAAGAACCAAAAGTAAAATAAAAAATGACCAGGATCTGATTGTTTGCTAACGCCAGTAGGAAGTATCTTTTTTCAGTTGATCATCCAACCAGAATGTGTGGGTTTTTTTTAGCAATATTTCAATAAGAGACCCTCTCAGATTGACAACCAAGTTGTAGGGATGATAAATTAAAATTAGTTTTCATTTTTTTTAAATCCTCAGCGAATAAAGAATAAAGAAAGAAAATTAAGAAAATGCAGTAACTAAATCTTGATTAAGAATATTATTTTCTTTGGTTCATTGGATTAAAAATAAAATAAGTTTTTTTTTTTTTTTTTTGTAAGGTTATAAATTTTACTTGTTAGATTGCAGTCACTCAGACACAACGTATAATAAAATTTTTTGTACAAATCTTGATTATTTATGCGAACATGAAAATAAAATTATGCATATATATATATATATATATACACACTGCTAAACACCCTTATTCTCATAACTGACTTTTCAATGTCTCTATAATTAATTTACTTTACATTTTTTTATTTTATATTTTTTTTAATCTAAATGTTTATTCATCTCATCTTGTTCAGATAAAAAACACTTTTAGTCTTTATACTTTCATTTGAAAAAAAAAATGGTATTTCATTACACACATTCTATTCAATTCTTTTACTAAAATAATCTCTGGTTATTAACTGCTTTTTCTTGCTTGTCTCTGTTGTGAATCCTGAAACTTAACTATCATTTTTAGCTTTATAAAAAATCGACAGAAATATTTAGTTTCTAAGTACAGAAAATAAGGTAAATAGAGAAGGGTGGTAGATTAGCAGTTGTCAGTGGGCAGCAATAAAAAAGATCTGCCAATGAATATTTCCTATCATTTGTTTTTTTTTTTTTACCTTCTGGTGTTATAACAAAACTTATCCACGTTTAGTAATTTTTGTCAGCTTCTTGTTCCATATTTTATTAGCATCTTCTCAAAGTTCATATTTCCTCCTAATAATTAAAAATATTGGAGGCAATCATATGGCAAAATATGTTTAACAAACTTTGTTTTGTGAAGATGTGTAGATGATACAACAATTATGAGAATAGAAATGGAATCTGCTGGTTGAATTCAAATTCCAGTTGATGCTGCTGTATTCCACCTCTCAAGCTATAAATAGTGGAGTAGAATGGGTTATCTATCCTTGCTATAAAAACCAGGTTTAGAACAACACACCTTCAAAACTATGGTGAAAGCTACATGAAACTCTCATGGCTTACAAAAGAAGTGAAACTTGTAGAGGGTCATAGTTGCATATGTCCTGAAGGGACAGGGTTCTAAAAATATACACAATACTTATGGAAACTTGTGTTCTGTCATGAATCATTTAGATTGATAACCTTGTTTTTAATCTTGGTTACTATATTTTGGCGTGTACGATATTCTCTTTTCTTAGATATATCACACACCCAATAAAAGTCGATACAATAAAGATAGGGATGTCTGCCCAAATAAAGTGTGGCATAATGACAAGACTTCATGTCAGAACTTTGAATCTTTTATTTGAATCTGTAAATGCAAACAGGTCTTACATAAAAAAAATTAAATAATCACTAAAAATCAGTATAATGCTAAAATGATCACATGAAATATGTAATCAGCATCATTTTCTTTTATCACTGCAATGTTTTCAGTGTATTTATCTGCCTTATTTGCATTTTTGTTAAGTTCTTTTGTAGCTTATGTTTTTAAAGATTTATGCAGAAATTTTAAATAGTTTCAGTCAAAATCTTTGTTCAAAACAGATTTTGATTTCAGATCAAATAGACAAATTAGTAATAACTACTTCTGACCAACCCATAATAATCATTCTTTTACTATTTTTATTGTCAGTTTAAATCTGCTATCTACAGTACTAGGATATATTTGATATCTGCAAAAATTCCCGCTCCCTATGATTTATAAAGGACTCTCTCATAATTCATGATTACAAATTGACTGATCACTCCATGAAAGCATTAAAGACAACAAAAAAGAAATTCTATAAACTGACTCTAATTGAACCAATAATTTTGCTTCAGTTAACTAACAATGACATATAGAATTACTTTGCTTTCCTTAACTAACAATGACATATAGAATTACTTTGCTTTCCTTAACTAGCAATGACATATAGAATTACTTTGCTTTCCTTAACTAGCAATGACATCTAGTATTACATCCATTTCCATTACTCAGCTGTGCTATGAACTCATTTCTTTGAGAGATTAGCCTGTTTACAAAAACTGTCATAATTAAAGCTGTTTGAGTTTAAATATTTTTTTATTTCATATAAAGTATGTTAGATTTTGTACTGTTAAATTTTGAAAAATCCTACATATTATTATAATATAGATAATTTGTTGTTTTCCACGTTTTTCTAATATATTCATTCCAATCTGTCCTCCCCGCTTTTTTTTTTTCAGTTCCAAAAACAAATTCATTTTAAATCAACTTCCCAACCTATCCTATTTCAGACATTAGAGTACTCTTCTTTACTCTCAAACTGTAATCTCAATGTTCAATTAGTAAATATTTATAAAGTAGAAAAATTTTAAATAAGTAAACAATTATGAAAATGTTATAACAATTGCATGGTAGCAAAAAACAAAAAATGAACAAGATTTATAATTTCAGTGTGTATTGGTCAAAATTTAGAATATATACATATGTTTGACATGTCAAAAATTATGATTTCTTATTTGCAGTTGGTAAAGAAAGCAATTAGGTGTAAGGATGTTGTTGCTAAGGCTGAGAGTTAACCAATTTCTTGGGTTGGTTAATCAATAGTGGTTGTCAAGAGATAGGTCTGGAGCAGATTAGTGAAGCCAAATGTAGTGTCGTTGGTGGGGTTTGACATATGGCTTTCTTCAGGGTTGAAATTGGCATCTGTGCAGTGTTTAATGAGCTGGCAGTCATGTGATGCCAAGATGTTGAAGCCAAATTGCCTGGCAAGGTATGTTGGTGAGGGTTGACATAGATTATGGTGGTAGCAATGACAGAGGTCTAGAGTGGATAGTGAAAGTTGATCAAGCGGAAGGTCTCTGTTGGTGAGGGTTGAATGGGAGATCAAGGAAAAGAGGTCACAATAAGAGAAACCTCGAGCTCAATGGTTACAACATGAAGGTGTTTGAAGTGATGGCAGTGTCAGAGCTGGTTCATCGACCACATTCTGCATTTGAAAAGACAGGTAAGATTAGTGAAACTTAGGCATGGTCACAGTTATCATGACAACAGTACTCGATATCAGCAAGTAGCCTCTCTGTCAGCTACTATTGGTTGTTTATGAGAGGGCTTTCTTTTAAGCAAATCTGGTTGGCTTCAGGGTCATCTTTGTTTTTTGGTGGGAACATTCATGATTGACAATTGCAGGGATTAGTTTTGTGCACTAGTTGTAATGGTCAAAGCCTTGGTTCAGAAAACTTGTTTTTTTTTAAAATTTTTGTTTTGCTTTCTTAATGTTTTCATCCAGCTGAGATGCAAAAAGAAAAGCTCTAATTACAGTGGAGTATAAACAAAATTTATCAATAATGACTTTCTAAAGATCACTAAGACTTAATTAGAAATAGATAAGCTAGTCTTAAAAAAAATTTTTTTTTCTTTCTTAGAAATATGTAAATTAAGCAATAATGATAGAAGATTTAAATGATAAAATTGTATTTGTTTGATATGACAACTTTATATATTTGCATCCAGAAACTGTATTTTCAGAGTTTTGGGTGAACAAACTTTGAGTTGACTTCATCAAACCTCGAATTCAGTGGTCCTATACTCAACTCATTCTGCCACACTGATTGGTTTTTATGGATATATATGCCTGTGTGTATCCATTCTAACAAACCCTACTCCTCTGAAACCTTGGCCCGATTTCAACCAAATTGGATCACTTGTCTACGTGATGTACACAAAAATTCTTCGAATCGATTTACAGGGTACGGCAGAAATCACTAAAACCTTTAGAATTAGATGCCTTATGTGAATTCAACCACATCGGGTAACTTGTAGATCGAGGTCCGAACCTTTGATGTATACAAAAATTTTTCAAATCAATGTATTTGAACGGATGTAACAACGTAATTCTGAAACTGACATAAGTCAAGGTGCCACTGTATTTAAGTATTAAGCTTTATTTTCAGACAATATTTTCATACTCTACAAACATTCTACATTTGCAATAGATTGCACTACCAAAGCTCATCAAAGGTGTCAAATTGGAAAACTTAAACTAAGGTATTTTTTGAATTTAAGATTTCTCATCACACTTGGCCAAAACACTGACCTTGCCTTCTCTGTGAAAAAATAAAAAAACAACTTTCTTTACTCAATTCATCTGTGCACTGCACGATCCAAATACTCCTGAGACATTTTTCCTTGATGTCGGCTAGAAATTTACTATTCTGACTAAAATATCCTACCTTGTGCCGGTTAGGCTTATTTAACCAAAAAATTACCGTCTAAAAATGTGAATCATTTTTAAACTTGCGATTTTAAACTCTGGTTTGTAAGCATAATGCTCTGGTACTGCTTTATATTTAAGATCTACATTCTTGACTGATTTCGTGCCCCCCAATCTAAATGCACAGAAAGAAAAGACATGCCATACATTTCACCATACGCCAATTGTGTAGACAAAGGATTCAACAGGAGACTTTATCAAATAGTAGGCAGTCCCAAACTATAGAATGGTCTGTGAACGCCATGTCCATTGACGGGAGTTGTTTGAGCCAACAAACTAGAAATGCTTCCCCCATTGTATCTGCACATTCAATTGAAAATGTGTGTTCATTTAGACAATCCATAAATGCTTCTTAAACTGCAACCTCCAGTGTTTTAGTGATCAACAAAGAATATCAACTTAGGTTATCAACAAAAGCAAAGGCGAAAGCAGACACACAAGCTTTAGAGAATAATGTTCACCATAAACATTTGAGCAGAAACGCTTCTGCTATGGCAGGTGCATGAACTTCAGAGAATGAGGCTCAATGTGTGCTTTGTCTAAATAGAATAGCTACTTCTGTGGCTGCCACAAGAGCTTCACAGAATGATGCCCAATATGAACTTCATAGTAGCAGAAATGCTGCAACTACAGCTGCTGCACAAGCTTCAGAGAATGAAGTTCAGTCTTTGTCTGTACAAACATGCTATTTATTTGGCAACTGCAGAGAATGAGGATAAACCAAGGTGTACATGAATCTTCAAAACCTAAAAAATCAGCAAAAATCCTAAAAAATGAACACAAAATGGAGTAAAAACCATGATAAAACAAAGAAAATAGGCAAAAATTCATACAAGCTGCTACAATGAACTTGTGAAATGACATAACAAAGGAAAAAGGTGCTAAAAAAAAAGGCCACCAAAATTTTGGACGGGAAAATATAAAATACTTGAAAATGCCCTTAAAAAATTAAAAAATTTGTTTTGAGAACCCAAAAGAATGTATCAAAGAAGCCTACAAAATTGCCAAAGGACACCCAAAAACTTAAAATTAGCTGATCTGTATATGCCCTGTAAATGTGATTGGTGGCTGAGCCAAAAGGCTGCATCTATGGCAGCTGCGTGAGCTCAAGAGACTGATATTCAATGTTACGTTCATGTGAACAAAGACACTGCTGTATTTAAAGCTGCAGAGACTGAAGGTGAACACGATCGTAGTTTAAGCAGAAATGTTAATTCAATGTCAACATTAAGAGAAGTTGTGCATGGGGGGTAAGCAGGTTAATTTTGAGAAGTTGAAGTAGAAAAAAGTAAAAGAATGAGAAGATGACGAAGAATACAAAGAAAAAGAAAAGGACGAATAAGAAAACTATGAAGAATAGGATGAAGATGAATAAAACAAAGGAGATATAGAAAAACAAAATGACGAAGTCAGCATTTAAATGAACACTTATCCTTTTCAGTTGCATGTGTAGATCCAGTGGTAGAAGCATTTCTGGTTTGTTGACTCAAGCAATAATTGTTGGTTGATGTGGTTTTAGCTGAAGCTGGTTGTTTTATATGCTGGGGCTGTCTGTGAAAACAAATGACATATTTCAACTTTTGTTTTTAAACTTCTACCTTATCATATGCCATAATTTCACATTTTCTACAAGGTGCCAACCCCTCTGAAGTTGAAGGGGCAATGCATCCACTTCTGTATCACAATGTCATCACATTGCAGGCTCCCATAATGCCTGTCCCCATTCTTCCAATTGTACCTACATCATTCCCATTTATTGGCAAAATTGACCAAGTATGAATCCCGTTTTACAAATACAACAGAAACTGATACTTACTTTACATTCTTTTTAAGTTACGCATTACAGCAACTTCATACTGGAGCTTTTTAAATAAGCACTTGATCTTACATTCAACATAACCACTAAAATCCCTGAGCAACGTTAGGCTATGCAGCTAGTTAGTAATACAAAGAATTTTTCGTGTGTGTTTGTTCACTCAAGTTGTACTTTCTTAACAGCATACTTAATCAACTGAAAAATTACTACAGTTCAATGAAGTATAGATTGTCAGTTTGTACATATTTCCCTTTTTTTTTTCTTTTTTTTTTTTTTAATAAAAAGGGACAGGAGGAAAAACTATTTAGCTGATGTGTTTCATCCTTTGACAGACTAATCCCTAAGAGGATGAAATGTTAGCGGTGTGGCCATGTTTAAACTGTAACAGCAAGTTGAAAACTGGTACAATCAAGCTCAAACATTGATCACATGATCGCAATAGTACCAATCTATAAGCACACTTGAGCAGAAGGCAGTGTGACAAACCTAAAGACCTGTTATAGCAAAAGTACAGATAATTTTTTTTACTTACTCTCATAGTATTTCTGTAAACCTACCAGTGTGCAACTAGGTATGTGAGCCTGTAGATGTTCATATGTTCAATCATGACAATAATAATTAAACTTGTGTTGGTTCCAATCTCTTTTGGAATGAATATTTATTATGAATAGTACAATAATTGTGGCACAAGGCCGATGAGGTTGAGGCTGGTCAACACTTTCTATTCTGGATCCTAGACTTAGCTAATCAGATTAATTTCTATTGGAATGACTGCAAAACACTTGCCCAATTTATAAGCAGAAGCACACAAATACATGCTGGGATTTTTTTGACAAATAAAACAGGCCAGTTTTCTTAGTTTTATCTGAGTCAATCCTGGTCAGTCTTGTCTTGAAGTCAGAACGACATTCACTTGTCCAGACGTGCTTTTGTAATGTCAACCCCAATTCTTAGTCTGAACTTTTTGGCATATTACTGTTACATTGACTTGTATTGTTTTCTTTCTTTTATATTATTTTTTGTCTCGTTAAGTTTTCTTATTGTAAACTTTCTCAATTCTGTTTGTTGGCCAATTCTGTTACTACTTTTGTATTTGACCATAACTATTTACTTCACAACTTGTATTAATTTAACCATTTCCAGCATTTGGTTGGAAACTTATGACAAAAGGGAACACTGTCATCAACTGTCTTCCATATTTTAAGCAACAAATAAGTCTAAATATAGTTA
Source organism: Ascarosepion bandense (assembly GCA_037127315.1). Taxonomy (NCBI): domain Eukaryota; kingdom Metazoa; phylum Mollusca; class Cephalopoda; order Sepiida; family Sepiidae; genus Ascarosepion; species Ascarosepion bandense. The sequence goes on from JBBBDQ010001092.1 coordinate 602,121, forward strand.
ATATGTGTAGAAAATATTTTTGCACTGTTTAGTTAAAATGAAACCACTCATGTGTTTATCGAAAGCTTTTTATCCTAAGTTACATTTATGTAAACAATGGTATTTCAGGAATTTGTCATACAAAATTTAAAATAAAAAGTATTTTCTGACATTAATAGAGCAGAAAATATTTTTCTATATTCAAGCTAAACATCTATTTCAAGTAATAGCTCTAGATAACTTACAAAGATACTGCTTATGGGCATAATTTATAAATTGAAGATAAGTTAAAATTCTTTATAGTCTTTAACCCATAATGCCTACCTCGAAATCTGATATTAATTATGAAAATAAAAATCCAGTATTATTTATTGGTTATATAAAAAAACATCTAATCTTAAATTTCAATTTAGGAAAGGTAAAGTACTGTTTTCATTTCATAAGTAAATTCTATTGTAGGTTCAACTTTTAGTTTATCTACAAGATCATGTAAATTTGTTTAAAAATTAACATTAAAAAATTATTTCTATCTATAAAACATTAATGCCCAACCATCTCGTGGGATTAACAGGCCAAACCATTAAATATTTAATTTATCTTAAAGTTGCTTTTAATTTAATAATAAAAAAAACATTCCACATATGCTTAAACAAAAAAAAATAAAATTTCAATCAGTACCTCTGTCCCATAAGTAAATATGAAAATCTTTGTTCCAATTCTTTGAAAGCGTTATTTTCATGGGAAGAAACGACATTATGCACACACAGTTGTTTGAAATCGTGAAATATCAGTTTGTTGATATTTGATTAGTCTTTTGCTGTCTGTTGTACTAACCTATCAAGCACGTCATGCTTTAACATATTCTGTATCATTAATTTTGCTACAAAGCTAGATTTCCTTTTAAAGTATTTTCATAAAAGAATATATCTGATAGCATTTGAACTTTCAACACAATTGTTTCAGTTTTGCTTCAACTGAACTGATTTCTTAATATGTAGTGGTGTGTGTATGTTTGTGTGTAGATATCAGTTTTTCTGGGTGAAGTTTTAAACTACAGGTTTCTCTCAAAGAGTAATATTAGTAACTAGTTTCATAAATGTTATGCTTGTAACAAATGTCCACATTTTTTTTTTAATATTAAAAAAGTCATCAACCTAGTGTAAAATTATATTTTAAATTTCAGAAAAATAAAAAGCCATAATAAAACTTTAGTTGAACCACTAAATAAAATTCTTCGAATTTAAAATTTTTGGGTTTTTGCAAGATAATTTTTTACTGTGAACTGTTTTTAATTCTCTGAAGTTGTTCTAAAATCTACATTCAGTAATAACCTTTTCACTATGTCTATAACTGAAAGAAAATGCTAATAAGATAATTTCACAATCTAATTTTACTTATTAAAGATTTTACTATATGTGAAAACTTGTGATAATGTAATTATGACCCCCCCCCACACACACACATTTATTGAATCTGTCAATAAGAAAGAAACACCATTTCTTATTTATAGGGCTATGTCTGGTTTCTGTCTGACTTTCCCATTATATTAATGTGATAGTAACAGACATAAATTGGCTGAATTGAGTGGGTGGGGGGAAAGGCAAATTCTGCATGAATAGAAATGTTGATATAAATTACTTGGTCATATTTACTTTTAAGCTGTGTGTGCATACAGTTATGTTTAGAGCCTCAAATATCTGTTAATTTTGCAATAATTCATGAAATCTCTTGTCTATTTGTAATGTGTTTGGTGGTCACAGTTATGCCCACCAAGTTTTGTTTGGTTACTAATGAGAATCTGACCATATTAGTTCATGAAAATTCGATAATTTTTTTTCTCCAAAATGTCAAGACTTGAATTATTTATATTTGTTGTATGATATTCAATCCAAAAGTTCTATTTATCGCACCCCACCATGTGCTCTCATGGTGTCAAGCTTAATCCCAGCTGATGGAACAGGTCTTCCAGCTAATTCATATAAATGGCTGAAATAGAAAAAAAATGAAAATACTGGTGCAGATATTCATAAAAAAAAACTCTTTTTAACAATTAGTTGGGTGTGGAATACTAGAGGAACTGATTAATTAAAACGAGTTTCTATTACTACTGCTGCCCACTTATTAGGGTCAATTTGACAGTAACTAATGTGCAAATACAAATACTTGAATAGGAGTGGGAATAAAAAAAAATCTGTATATGTATTCTATGACTCATTACTATCGGAAATTTTGGCAGCACTATTCTTTGTTGGTTTTATTCTTATCATATAAAGATCCGTTAATAATGAGTAGAATTTATAGGAAATTTTAGAATTTCAGATTCATTAAATCATTCACTCTCTTATCACTATGCATAAATCTTTGTTTTTCTATCTTTTTTAATAATCCAAGCAGAATACCAAAAGCATTCTCAGTACATCAGTAAGTTTGTAGCTTAATTGAATTATAAAGAAATAATAAAAGTATTTGGTTTATCTAGGTACATGCATAAAAAAAAAATGTCATACCTAAGGTTTAAAATAGATTTTCACAAATAAATCTTTCTTGAAGCTTTCATTTTAGTTTTAATTTCAAACTAAAAGATTAAATTTAATATTTCCAATAAGCAAAATACTTTGCTGCATTCCGAAATCTAATTTAAATTGACTGAAAGGAGTTTTTTCTTTTTTTGCTAAAATAGCTGATTATTGCCCTTTTTTAGTTATCTTTCATCACAATGTAATTCTCTTCATTACTTTTGAAAATTTGAGGTATATTATTAACTGATTTCAAGCATAATTTGATCCAAAACAAATATTATTTACTTAAGCTTAAAATATTGCAGAAATGCATTTTTTAACCTGATAGTAGTTGTTTTTAATTCTACAGTAGCTTTGTTGATGTGCATGACAGTGTAATGACTGATCTAAAGTTGTTCTACAGAGACTTTATCTATAAAACAATTAAAGAAAATGACTTTTCTTATTTAATTTTTAAGTACTCCATAATATGAAAAATTTAGTAAAATATTCTCCATAATCTTATATTTTATTGACTTTTAGAAATTTTGGCCTTAAATTTACTATTATTTCACCCTTATTTCCTGATGTTGTGTATGGTAGCCTGTACTTACAAAAATCAGCACATTTATACACCTATGAAAAAAGTTCAAAATTCTTCTAAAAATATTGGTGTTATATAACTTGTATGAAGTTTTTTCATTTTCGATTAGTAAATATAGTTTTCATTTAATATCATGTAAGAGGATGAAATTAATACAGGATTTAAAAATTTAAAACTTAAATTTTTAAATTTTTTTGAAGTAAGACCATTCCAGTGAAATTATTCATCAAAAAACATCTTTTTCTTTAGACAGTGTCCTTGATATATCTTATTTATAAAAGCAATTAAAAGATCTTTCTAATTAAATAATGTCATAGTTTTATTGCATTATTTTTGTTTTAAAATAAAGAGCATATTTTCTATAAGTGGTATTTGTTTGACAAAAACAAAATGATTTATATTCTCCAAGGATTCCTGTTTTTAACTAATATAAATATGAAAAGAGTGGAATTTTAATTTCTTGAAATTGAGTAAGTTGGGGTAATAAATGTTTAAAAAAATTTCATCTGTTTCTGAATAAGTCCTAAAAATTTCATTACAATCTGATACTTGACTTGATATCTGCATGAATTTTCAAAACAATGTATTTTAACACCAAAAAAGATTATGGGATTTCCAATACTAATCTTTGGTCTATCCACTGATGCAAGAGAACAAGATTTTTAACCAAAATTTTGAATGTGCTAAAAAGGATTAGGAAATTTAATCAAAATTCTTTTAAAAATCCTTACAACACAAGCATTTTGATAATAAAACTGTTTTTATCAAGTTTGGGGCCCCTTTTTTCATTATGGTATGCCCTTTAGAAAATATTTGGAGGTACCTAGATGCAACAAATATTTTTTCAATATAATGTCTACCTTTCATGAACTTAAAAAAAAGTGGTAAATATTAATCACATAGATTTAACATTCACCTCATAACTTAATTCCCTCTTCTCTTAATATTTTTTATAATTGGTTGATATCAAAAGATTTTCATGATAAAATTAAAATTTTGCATTTATCTTTCCCTGTTTGCCTCAGTTTATGCAGGGAGAACTGAAAACTGACTAAACATAATTTAATTCCCATTGACATGACAACCAACAAGGCACTTTTTTTTTCTTTTGTCCAGCATTGTTTCTCAGGTTTCATTCCCAACCAAACATTTCATACCTAATGGAGGAAGCACTTCAAAATTAAAAAAAAAAAAATTTATTTTATTTTTTTAATAATCATTTCACCCCAAGCAGTGCACAGAGGGTTACAGTGAGAGAAAAAACAAACAATGTACAGGGAATGTCAAAGAAAAGATAAAAGATAGATCGGAATCAAGTAGATAGATGGCAATTGACATTGCGTTTAAACTTTTGAAAATTGTAGCTATCAGAGAAGCAAGCAAATGGTAGGGAGTTGCACAAAAAGTGGGAAGTGCGATAAAAGAATGGCAACAGTATTCAATGCACAGATGAGTGGCAGATTTATAAATGTGCAAAATGGATTCTGACAAAAATTTCCTGGTCTGACATAGGGATCCAACCTCCCTATCAGTAGATGTAGCTATGAATTTGATGTAGTCATTCTATTTGAAATCATTTGAGAGAGTAATGCCAAGGAGGCGAAGTGTGTTGCTCTCTAGGAGACTTGGGTCATTCCTTTTGATGACAAAATTTCTAAGTTTTTCAGTAACTACTTCTGCATGTATAAAGTAACATTTAAGAACATATCTTTTCTTATTGTGTGTGTATTCATGAAGTTATTTTTCTTCCAGCAGTACCAGGTATTCTTGTTAGTCAACTTAGGATGAATTAAACAAAAAGCCAATGATAAAAAAATAAAAAAAAATAAAATCAATTATTCATATTGCAAAAGTGATGTTTATCATTAAAAAATTTCCTTGTTTTGAGGAAAGAAATAATTTTCAGAATGAGTTTTTCATACATAACTCATCAAAAAGTATGAATATCTCTGGTTTTTGTATGAATTTCAGATGAAAAGAAAAACACTTTCATAGGAAAATATATGAAGTATTGAACAATAAAACATTTTAACCTGGAGTTAAGTAATCAATAACTGTGTTAAAATAATGTAAGATCCATTTGTTATTTGATCAACCAAAGTTGAATATGATCAATACTTAAGTGATTGCCTGATATCTTATTGGAACCAGCAGCATATGAAAAGCAGTCTGGGTGATCATGTCCCTTTCAAGACATGACTGACTGGGCAGAAGATTTTCCTGCAGTAGGTTGCTATTGCTTTCTGCAGTAAACTGGTTGCCAACAAAGGCTATAGTACCCAATCTTTCCTGTTTTTTAACCCATAACTGGTGGGAAGAGGTAGTTTAATATCTTTTCCGAGGGTATTTGTGCGTAAGTGAATGCAGTGAATTAAATACAGTCTTGATTCCTGTGTGCATGCATGTAAAGTGGTGCTTAAAACTCCTCAGCCTAGCCAAGAAGTCTTTCCAAAAATAAAAATTTAATATTTGGTGTTTTGGTCAGATTTGTAGAAGGCTTAGAACTCTAGCACTCATCAGCTTCAGCATTGTATTTATCTTAACGTTCGTAAACAAAATTCTGAGCCAAATTTCGCAGTTTTGTGTGTACAATAAATATAACATCTTAGTAAACCAGCTGTTTATATATCTTGTAATATCAAAGGTAGTATTTATTAAATGTTTGCATCAAAATTCTATGTTGTAATGATCACATAAGCATATTCTGGTAGTGGCAAATTTATTGAGTCCTGATCATTCCTTTTCAAAGGGACATGGCATTAAACCCGTGGCAAGATTTTGTTTTTTCTTATTGTTATCTCCTACTACTTCATTTTGGTCATTTTCTGTACTAACAATTTTTAATTATAAAATGAGGAAGCATAAAACTTTGCAACATGTTAAAAATAAATTGTAATATCATTCTACAGTGTGTCTTGGAAATCAGAAAGGGATTGTCATTAAACAGAAACTAAAGACCTAATGAGGTTATTGATATATTTGTCTTTAATTTTATTATCTGCACTAACAGTTAATTAGGAAAACGTATAATTATTATTACTGAATGAGACAGCAGAAGCCTAACAGTGATACTAGGATTCAAATATGATTCCTAATCAGTTATTCATTGTGGTGTAGTGGATATCGGAATGAGAAACCAGAGAGCCGAGTTTGAATTCCAGTTGAATTCATTGCATTCATTTATGCACAAATGCTCTTGGGAGAGATATTAATCTTTCTTCTTCCAGCTATGGGTTAAATAGCAGAACAGATTGAGTTCTATAGCCTTGGTTGGCAACCAGACTACTGCAGAAAGTAATGGCAACCTACTGTAGGAAAATCATCTACCCAGTCAGTTGTCTTTCAATCATGATTGCCCAAGCATATATCATGTATGGCACTTAACTGACTGAATATACCCATTGTGACACCCAGTTCTATAAGGGTAGACCAGGTACTTGTATATCAGCTTAAAGTATGTGACACTTTAAGCATTGCACAGAATTGCAGTTCTCAGATTGTGTCCCCTAGTATCTAGACATGATACTCAAGTCACCTTGGCTTCCTCATCCTTTAAACTTAAAAATGATCTCAACACCTGGCTGGATGTTTTCCTACTACTCTCACTCAGGAAGAGATGAACAGTGTGTTATTCCCTGGGTGAAATGTCCAATTTGGTATGCTCAGGCACCTGATGAACAAATTTGTAGTACTGGATAGGATATTTACTATAGCCCATCTTAATTCCCTAATTCATTTTTTATTTATGTTGGTTGCACGTTATAGTAGGGTCAGTTAGGCATCATGGCACAATTCACCCCTTCCAAAATTTGGGAACAGCATGCTGTACTGCATAGCATTTGTATTGGAAGCTCTAATATGATCATTTCAGAGTGTTTCGGGTATCAATCTGGGGGACAGTGCAGTGGATTTGAAACAAGGTGGAAGTCAAATAATAATTACAAAAGTGTTTAGAGTGATTACTAGTGATGGCAATATTATGCCTCCAATCTTCTTTCCACAGGGCCTCAAGCTTAACATGAAGGCCTACATCAAGTTCTTTGAGGAGATAGTGCTGCTCTGGCTCAAGGGGGTTGCTGCTGTAAGATTTGGAGATTTTATTAAATAAATTTACTCTTTAGTATTTAAAGATATTTTTTATGTAATTTTGAAAATGAGATGTCATTTAATATATCCAGACTGAAACCAAAAGCTTTATTATTTCATGACTCAGTTGTCTGATATTTCATTTACAGCAGCTTCCTTTCCATGGTCCATAGCAGCTTTTATAAATACTCACCTAAATAAACAGTTAAATTTTCCTTTTATTCTAATAAAATTTTTAAAAAAATGTAAAAGACCTTTGTAATTTTGCCTATATTTTTAGCTCTCTTTGATGTTTGCAATAATTTATTATTTTTAGCTCTCTTTGATAAGTGATGTTTGCAATAATTTATTTCTGACAAATTGAATTTCCATCATATTTATTTTAATGTGCACTATTTTGTAAATTTTTCCTTTGTGGTTATGGAATTAAAAACTCTGTGATACAATTCTATTTACTCTAGACAGAAATAATTTGTTTGTGCAAACAATGAGAGTGGCAGAATGATAGTCATGAAAAGCTGTAATTTTTTTTTTTTTTTTTTTAAGCAATACTTTGATTATGTCTACCTGATTGAAGCAAATGCAACAACTGTTGGTGTAATATAACCAGGATAATTCTTTTTATCCTTGAACTCATTGTTTGAAATTTTATATGCCAGGCTAAGACCAATATTTTCTGATCCTTCTTTGGAATTTATCAAGAATCTTTAAATAAATACTAGCAGTACCAGACCATATGTGACAGCAATATCCTAAGCATGGGTGAATGGTAGACTTACAGATATGTAAAATAGATTCCGGAAAGAAAAATTGTCTAGCACAACACAGTACTTTCTTAACTTTCTTAACGGTAGACCTAGCAATTTATTTAATGTAGTCTTTCCATTTCACGTTTGCAATAAACATTAGCCTGACAAAGTTCAATGAGTCACTTGGAGGTTAGTATTGGCCATGCTGATGGAAGGCAAAAAAGGGATCTCCAACATGCAAGAAAACAAGACAGCAAGGCATTAATTATACAGTTTAGAGAAAGCAGGCCAATTTGGGAACACATTTCGTAAGGACTATTACCAGGATACCATCAGGTTCACATGCTTTGTGGGAATCCACATCAGTGATGATAGCAGAAACCATAGAAGGGTTTATATGCATATCACTCAACAGGAACTCTGTTCTAAGTGGGAAGTTAGGCAAAGATACTCCAGATGAGTAAAGAGTAGAGTTTAAGAAGTTAAGATAAAACATTCAGTTTTATCAGTAGAAGATGGTAACATATGAAATTGATTGAAGAGAGGAGTAATAGGAGACTTACTCATATTTAATACCCCATTACAGAACCATCAGTAATCATGAGAGTTAAAGTTATATATTGTTATAACGTTGTGACATGATAACTAGGCGTATATTAAGGTGGATTTGTAAAATATGTATTTTATTATAATAGATTAAAATAGAAAATGGTTAAAAATAGTTTAAAAACATGTTTCATTAAACAAAAGTGAAAAAGAGGAAAAAATAAACGCTTTTTCTTTTATAAGGAAATTTGTGGAAGAGAAAAGAGTATCAGATTACTGTTAAATCCTACCAGTCTTCCAATAAATATTTGACTAAGTGATTTGATGTGATAAAAGATACAGTTTAGGAAATAGATTTTTGAGTGGCCAGGTCAAAAACTGTCTTTACTATTTCTTGACTACACATTAAGAAAAGATAATAGAATTTTCCCTTTCTCCAGGCAATAAAAAAACGCCTGGTTACAGGTAAAGTGTCAGGGTTATAAAAACATCTGGCGGCCTTACAAAAATAAAAAATTTAAAAAATCCTAGAAAATACTTGGAGGCTTAGTGCAGACATCCTGTTTACACATCAAAGGAAGCAAAATTTAAGTACCTTGAAATTTTGGACTTACAGTCGCCAATGCTTATCGCTCGGTGGTCTAGTCACTTCTGATTATTCAATATAAATACAAGTGATTTTTCTGAGCCGATTAGTTGAGTTAGTTCAGCCGGGCGTGTGCTTGAAGTAGAAACTCCGTTCGTCTGGTTCGGTCCGTTCGGCATTTGATCTCCGTTAATTAGAGTTAGAGCTGAGTGTCACATTCGCCTGCCCCAACTTCAAGACTAACTCTGAACAAAATATAGTTTATCTTGTACCCCCAGCTTGAGACTTCAACTTTTTCAATCAGCACCCGGCAATATCACAGCGTGGAGAACAGCTGCCGGAGAAATTGTTCAGACCTCCACTGGGGAGTTATAACGTAAAAAATTACTGCATGAGTAATAACTCAAACAGGGGTTGGAAATAAATATTAATATTTATATCGTCATCAAATACAAAACTCACAAGCTGCATGAAGTAAATAACCACTGCTAGTAGAGAATTACTAAGCAGTAAGAAAAGCACCAGTCTCTCAATATTAAATTTTCTAAGCACTGCTTACATGTGGCACAAGGCTGAAGGCATGGGACACCCAGTGAGGATTGAACTCACTACTCAGTTGTAACAGGTTCTAGCAAGACAAGCTTGAACCCTTACACCATGCTGAGGTGCCCCACCACTCTCTCAATAGTCCAATATATTATATAAGGATTGGGACATAGCCACTACTGTCCATAGGTACATGCTTAACACCTCTCATTTTTAGATTTACTTTGCACAGCCAATATTTTTTTTCTTTTAGAGTTGATATCGATCCTTTTCGGAACCCTTCTTTTTCTCTTACTATGCCGTTTCTGAACTTCTATTTCAGGAGCTTTCTGAGAAATGGATACCTCGAATGTATCAAAGAACCTTCATAGGTTCAAACTCATTTGGATTATTGTTCTCTTCCAGTGTATATCTACTTCTGATTCGATTAAAGTGCCTTTTGTGTACCATCTCCTGTCCTCTGACCAGATATACTATCCTTTTGATTTTTCAGATGATAGTTCCAACTTTCCAATGTTTTGTTTGTTTGATATATTTGGTAAAAAAACTTTTTGCTCAAATTTATAAAAATCCTTTGTAGTTTTTTGTACCATGTTTCTTCTTATTGGGTATTAGTTTGTCAAATACTGATTGTATTTTATAAGCAAACATAATTTCCACTGGTGTCATGGTTGAAGGCACATTTTTATTCAGTGTAAGTCTATACACCTGTAAAAATTGCTGTAATGCTGCATCTGTTAATCCACTGTTGGCTTTTTTTTTAAAGCCCTTTTAAAAGAACCCATAAAACTGCCTGGCAGTTACTTTTAGAATGGTAGAGGGCAATTTTATGTGCCCTACTACAAACATTTTGCAAAATTCCTTGAATTCTTTCTATGTAAATTGCGTGCTGTTATCTAAAACAACTGAATCTGGAACTCTGGACATCATGAAGAGTTTGTGTAGAAACTGAATCACTATTTGCCTGGTTGGTTTTTTACATCTGAATATTTCTGACCCCTTGGAAGAACTGTCTACAATGATCAAATAGTGATCCATTAAGTGGACCAGCAAACTCAATGTGAAGAGGTGACCATATACAGTCAGTTTCTGGCCATGGGCTGATCTCAATTGGTGGTTATTTAGCTGCCAAAGCACAGTCTTTGCATGACTTTATCAATGTTTCAATGACTCTATCTATGCTTTGCCAGTATACATAACTTCTCATTATGCTTTTCATTCTGGATATACTTGGGTGTCCTGCATGGAACTCTTTCAGAATTTGTTTTTGTAGTGTTAAAGGTACCATTATTCTTTTGCTATACATGAGAGCATCATCACTTATTTAATATATTTCAAATGGTTTTACTCCTGTCTTTAGCTTTTCATTTGTTTCCATAATGTACATGTCAGCCAACACTTTCTTTTTGATTTCTTCCAAAGTCACTGGTAGTTTCCGCACATTATTGTAGAATATCTTTTTTTATCTCTACCTCCAATTGTAGAGAAACAATGACTGTGTCTTCTAAAGGTTCATTATTTTTTGGAATGAATCTGGACAATCCATCTGTGTGACTTAACTAATCATACAGCTAATAGGTTATAGCAATGGGAAACCATACTAAATTATGCCTTTAAAATGGATTTCTTGCCATCAAATTAGTTAAGTTAGAAAAGTTTAGTGATTATCTTTTTACTTAAAATTTCTTAAATGATTCACTCACAGGAGAAGGTTTACCTTAGAAATGGATCATAAACTTTTGACCTGTAAATAGCTAGCAACAGTTTATTGCTAGTTAACTATTTATACAATCCTTAATGTATATTTATGGTCAATAGTCTTGAACATCTGTAATCTAGTTGAATCTGAAGATATGTCACTTAGGTCAATTTTAGAAAATATCTGACCTCTGCTAAGTTGCACAAAAGCCTCTTCTAGTCCCAGAAGTGGGTAATAACTTTTGAGGGCATCATTCAAACCTGTGGAAAAATCCATGCAGACATGCATCTCTTTCGACTTTTTATGTATTCTGTAGGTGAAGCTCAATTGCTATATTGGATAAAACCCCAATTTTTCAAGTCTGTCAATCTTGACATTTATTTGTTTTAGCGATGCAAAGGGTACATTTCTTTTCTTTTTGAAAACAGGTATGTTTTCCTTTAGCTTAAATTTCACTTTTAACTTATCACACCTGTCTAAACTACCAGGAAATACCTCTGGGAATTTAGTTTTCAGTTCTTTCTTTAAAGTTTGTTTTGTTGGTGGAACTATTAACTCTGGCAAAACAAACTGATTGGACTGTTCTATAATTTAAACTTCTGTATTCATTTATTATGTTTATGTCGGATCCGCTATCCAATTGCAATTTGATATTTTTGTTCAGGATTTTTACCTGCACAAATTTTCTTATTCTGACTGGAGGATTCTTAACACTACCTTTTTTTTTTAATTTTTGTGTTACAGTGAGTTTTTTATATATATATATATATATATTATTTTCTTTTGCAATGAAAACATTCCTTATTTTTGAATGGACAGACATAAAAATGTCATTCTCTACATATGTTGCAGGGGTTAGAAGAAATGTCTTTTTCCTTCACTTTACTTTTTGGCACACATTTCTAATGTGCGACACACAGCTTACTTCAATATCCTTATTGTCTTGTCGAACATTTATAAATCTCTGACAATTATCAGTGAGGTTCTGTAAAGTGAGATTGGGCTCATTTTCAAGATTATTCAGAACACTTCTAATTTTAGTGTCTCTTGTTGACACCAAACTTTGAACAAATATTAAGCATTTAAAATTGTCATGTATAAATTCTGCCAACTTGAATCCCTCACACTGATTATTCACAATGTTAGCGAAGTTTTCATTGTCTTCTTTTTTTTTTTTTTAACCAAGTACATACATTGTCATCTTTTTATGGAACAATGACATCTTTGGACTGAATACTTTCGAAAACAAAGTGACTGTTTCTTTAAGCATTAGGTCACTAGTTTTCTTTTCTTTGGTAATATATAATTCATAAACTTTGTTTATTCAATAGCATCTTTTTTTTCTTTCTTTTTTTTTCCAAGAGAAGTCTGACAATTTTGTGTTGAACCAATTTGCACAGTTCGTTTGTAAACATTTTTATATCTACGAAAATGACAAAAATGTTACATCTTCCTCTGGAATATAATTAAACTCCACTATTGCATTTATGATAGTACCTTCCTTGAGAAAAGTACTTGATTCATTGTTCCTGTTACTCATTAACATTTTCTGTTATTGTTTTAAAACAATAATTCATTGAATATTTTGAGTCTTTATTCAAAACGTTCTTGTTTAAGACTTGCAACAAAACTTTAAACTCTCCATTTTTACTTTTCGCATAAGTGTGTGTGTGTATATATATATATATATATATATATATATATATATATATATTTTAAGATGTGCTATATTTATAGGATAAAATGCTCAATATCAGATAGTGTATGTAAATATAAAAATGAACATTGACGTCGCCACTTGGTGGCGACAGACTTTCATGCCAGGCACAATCATCAGCCCACACTACCACGTGGTTGACAGGAAGAATAATGTTGCACTTTTCAGACCATGTTTCAGTTGAATTTCAGTTAAACAAACACAGAGACCTACCAAACTGTGACATACTTGTTGATAATATAAATATAATAGCAGCATCTTTATGCACAAAAAAGGCTAAAAATAATGAAAGCATTATTGAGAAAGAAAAATCCAATACTTAATAATATCAATTTTGATCACCGCAACAATGTGCATACCATGTTCAGAATATACACAACTATGCACATACATAAACACTACACATATTCAGCCATACATAAAATTATAAATTGATCCATAATAATGGCTAAAAGCATAACCAAAAGCACTTAAAAAACACAATATTTGGGCAATTTTTATATAATTTATGTTCTGCAGGAAAAAAAAAGAAATAAGATCACATGAAAAATTACATAAAATACTTAACCATAATACCTTGTCTGTCATTTTTAATGACAACTGCATAAAAGATTGCTATATATATATATATATATATATATATATATACACACAATTAAACATTTCTTAGAAAAACATAGTCATGTAGGTAATATCAGACATTTTAGTCAACAATACAATAATCCTCACTTTTACACACAGTTAAAAGAACCTTCAGATATTGGAGGCCATCTACATTAAATCCAAACAACCCACACTTAATAAAATCCCGTTTAAATCTGGTCATAACACATTACATCGCATTTAAATATATGGTTCTGTTATTTTGAGCTCTCACACGGTGTGATGTCATAGAACCACATTACAAACTTACGAACTGTGTTTGCTATTTTTGGTAGCTGTTATTGTTGCTTAGCAAAGTTTTGTCAACACAAGATAAAATCATCGCTGATGGCAGATGTTTTTATGTTAATGTCCTTGTAACCTTTCTGAAGATGGCTCATGTGAGCCAAAAGCTTAGAACCAATTTAATAAAAAATTATCCAAATGTTGGAGAATTTTTGTCTTTATTTTCACCTGAAATTAAAGCCAAAATACAATGTTTAGAACAGCTCGTGATTAAACATAAACATTTATTGTCTCTTATATTTAGCAGTATATGCTTAGAAAATTCTGCTGCCTCGATACACTAAATATAAAAATTCATATAAACCTCCTAAAAATGATGTAAAAATTACTAGAACCTAATCTATTAGGCTAGCAGAATTTATGCCAAAAAGTGCTGGGCTGTGGCATGACCGCCGTTAGGTCACGGTTGTGGCCACATCATGTTCAAACATCGATTCACGTATGATTGCTGAAGTTAAGCATTCATCATCAAGCCTGGTCAGTATCTAAGTGGGTGACCACTTTGGAATACTTGTTTCTCTGATATATAAAAAACACACACATAGTAACAACTACCTTGAAAATTATGAACATTATCAGATCTAAAAATAACTGAAATCATAATGATGAACAAGCAGGTGTATACGGAATAAATTGCTGGGATTGTTCCTCCATGTACATTGGAGAAACAAGTATAAATCTAAAAAAAAAAACATATATGAACACAAGAGACATCACTACGCAGATGACACCATAATTTACTCATCTACGCTGATGACACCATGATTTACTCCCACATCAGTAAGAAACCCGTCGTGGCGGACAAACATAATCTCACTGCTGACCTTGAATGGGATCTACACTCTGTGATGAATTGGGGGCAAGAAGTGGCTTGTCAATTTCAATGCGTCTAATACCAAGCTGTTGTCTGTCAATCATCACAGGCAACCTCTCCTGCCTCCCATAAGCATAGACCAAGCGTTTCTCCCTGAGAGCAATACACTGCACCTCCTCGGCCTTACCCTCTCTTCTGATCTCAAATGGAACCACTACATCGAGTCCATAGCTAAATCCACTGCTAAGAAGGTTGGGTCACTGTGTCGGGCCAGGATGTTTTTTCCGCCTAAATCTATCCTGCATATATACAAATCAACCATTCATCCGTGCATGGAATACTGCTGCCATATATGGTCAGGTGCCCCTGCCGTTCACCTCAGTGTTCTCGACAGGCTCCAAAGGAGAATCAGTAATGTGATAGGTACTGACTTGGCGGCTCGACTACAGCCACTTCCCCACTGACGAAATGTGGCCTCCCTTTGTCTTCTATAAATACTTTCATGGCTTCTACTTGGACGAACTTAAGTCACTGGTGCCTCCTCAACAGGTATTTACTCGTGCAACCAGATTGGTAACTGGGTCCCACCCACTCACAGTTAGGTTAGCCAAATGCAGACGACAATTCTACTCCTGCAGCTTCTTCTCTCGTACTTTCTGCCTGTGGAACTCGCTCCCATATTCTTGCTTTCCTGACGGCTACAACCTCCAGGAATTTAAATGCAATGTCAATACTCATCTATTAATCACTTGACTTTAGTTCTTTCCCCGCCCCATATATCCTTTCCTTTCTCTCCACCTTTGAAACTGTCATCTCACCTGCATTCTCATCTTTCTATTGCTCCTTTCTAACTGGTTCGTCTTCCTCTTCACTCTCTTCTAATTAATCTTTTTACACTTATGTAGCTCCCTTCACATCAGTGGCATTACTGCCTTGCTTGGGGTGAAACGATTAAAAAAAATAATCTAACAAATGCATTACTGATTCACAGAAATAAACTCAACCACAATTTTGATTTTAAAAATGCCACACTAGTAAAAAGAGTAAGCAATTTGTTCAGAAGAAAAGTTCTCGAGAGCACCACCATCCAGTACTACCAAAACATCAATCTGCGCCCCAGATTTTTCCCAAACTCACCTTTGCTTATGGAAATTATACTAAAACAGACTAATATACATAATAAAAAGTCCAAAGAAAACAGTTGGATTCTCTTCATTTTAACATCTCGTGACTTAGCACTACACATGAAGAAATTCTAAAACTAAAATATTCTGTTAATATTTTTGAATGATTTTTGAGCGTTTTTATAGTTGCCAACACTGTTTGTTTATAGATACATAATTTAGAATAAAGCTCATTTCATCTTTTTGCCTTGATAAAGTCTATCACAGGATGAAATGCGTAGGTGATTTAAATACAGTTTTCCTCTTTTCTTTTTATTTAACCATATATATATATATATATATATATATATATATGTGGGCAACAATCTTGCTTTTATGCAGGTTTCATTAAAAATGACAGTTTAAGCTTTTCATATAATTTTTTCTTTGTTCTTATGATTTTTTTTTCTTTCTTTCCAGAACTTGAATGTGTTGAGGAACACAGTTCTTCAAAGGAATTTATATGTCCTTTAAAGAACTGTGTTCCTCAACATTTCAAACTGGTAAGCAATTACATTGGCCACACCACCACAAAATTGATAAGATTGACGTTGTCCCTTTCACACAACACTTCTGTCCGATCTCAAACACATATAGAGATCTGCCAGGACCTATCCATGACATACTTGTTGACAATACATACATAATAGCATGATCCACATGCAAAAGAAAATTAAAAAATAATGAAGGCATTACTCATAAAAAGGAGAAATGCTACACTAAATAATATCAATTATGAATACAGTAACAATGTGCTCACCATGTTCAGAATTTAACATATACATGACTCTATATACATAAATGTTACTCATATTTATTTACAAGTAAAACAAAATTCATTCTTGATAATGATTAAAAGTATAGCCAAAAGCCTTTGAAAATACAAAACTTTTGGACAATTTTTATATAATTTGAGTTCTGAAAAGGAAAAAATATAACACATGAAAAATTATGTAAAAAAAAAAAAATTTAATGATATCTTGTCATTTTTATATATATATATATATACACACACACACACATGTACACATACATGTACACATACATTTTATATATTTCATCGCTGTAATTTTCTTTATAATATTAAAATTTATCATTGTTTTTGATAATTAAATATTGCATACTTTAGTGTTGTTTCAAGTTAACTTGGTCATTTTAATTATAGAATACTGTAATGAGCTTTTTCATTCCTTATTCTGGTGTTTTATGTCTTAAAACTTTCAACAATCAATATGTGCATTGACTGTAAAGTAGCCTAATGAATATGTATAAATTGTTTTAACCTAATTTGATCAAATATTTTTCGACTGATAGTAAAGACTGTATTTATTACTCTGATCATTACTTGAATTTTTGACTACTTAACCTCTTGAAACCTGATCCTTTACTTAGGGTTTTAGATAGCTATTACTAGTATTTTCTATAGTGACATATAAAGACACGAAGCATTTCAGGTTTATTTATTTGGAGGGAATTTAAATGCTTGACCTTGCTTGCACAGCTTGATGGAGGAGAAATTGTTTAGTGGCATTCATTATCTTAAAAACTGACTTAATCACATTTCATCATCATACAGCAGACCCTCCAGTTGTTAACAGTTGACTCTTTCTTGGCTGGCATATCTGTTGAGACCTGAGCTCTTTCTCCAGTGAAACTCTCTCTTTCATATATTTAATGATGTTGGAAAAATGGTTGGTTCTTTGTGCCACTCTAGAATGTACCTGACTTTTTTTTAACATGCTCTATCTTTACAAGGTCCAGATCAGACCAAAAATTGCTGCTGCATCTGGGCTGGAGCTGCCCAATACTCACTTTCAAGCCAGACAGAATTCAGTACCATTTTATACAGTTTCTAGTGATAAATTTTTTTTCAACTTTACAACCCCTTTCTAAAAGAGGAACATTGCTCACCTCTTGCTACTATATAATCCCCATCATTGTCCTGAAGAAATGTGCCCCTGAACTCTCCTGTCCTCTTTAGACTCTACAACTACTGCCTCTCTGCTTCTTACTTCTTGCCTACTGAAATTCCTCTTCTGTGGATCCTGTATTTAAGAAATCTGGAGAACCCTCAGACCCCTCTAATTATTGCCCTATCAGCCTCCTCCTGATTTTTGGCAAAGTGTTTGAGGCTATCATCAATGCTGAAGTGGTTCAACATCTCAGCCCACAGCCTCTTCTCCAATAAACAGTATGATTTCTGCTTCAATAGGTCTACTGCTGATATGCTTACAACCATCACAGAGTATGTATACCAGGCTCTCGATAAGGATGGTGAAGCTTGAGCTGTTGCCCTATTCATCTTCAAAGCGTTTGGCAGTGGCATGCTGGCCTTCTACAGGGCTATTGTATAACTGGACGCTTATTTGATCTAATCCAGCCGTTTCTTTCAAATTGCATAATGAAGGTATTATTGAATGGGCATGCTTCTAGATACTATCATATGAATGTGGGTGTCCCTCAAGTCTTTGTTCTAGGAACTACACTTTTCCTGATCTTAATCAATGATCTCACTGATGTAATTAGATCCCAAGTAGGCATCTATGTTGACGACACCACCATAACTCTGCTGAGGCTGACAAAGCAAATCTCATTGCTGATCTTGAAAAGAACCTCCAATCTGTGGTGGACTGGTATAAGAAATTCTTACCAACGTAAAGTGGCTTCCCTCCGTTTCTTCTACAAATACTTTTACTGCTTCTGTTTTTGCTTCGATGAGCTTAGCTCCCTGGTGTCTCCTCTGCATCAATTGACTTGAGTTATTAGACTAGCGACTAAGTCCCACAACTTTTACAGTGAAACCAATCATAACTAACTGAAACTTCTACTCTAGCTAATTATTTTCTTGCATTTCCCTCCTGTGGAATTCCCTTCCATATACTTGCTTCCCTGACAGCTACAATCACCAAGAATTTAAATGTAATGTCAATTGCTCTCTCTTATCTCCTCGATTGGCATCTTTTCCCTGACAACCCTTGTATCATGTTCTTCTTCCTTTCTACTATACTCTCACGCAGCTATCATACACCAGTATTCTCATCCTTCTCTTACCCATTCTCTGACATCTCCTGTAACTTGTTCCTCTTTCTTATCACTCTCCTCTTAGGTAACCTCCTCCTGCACCAGTGGCAATACTGCCTTGCTTTGGGTGAAATGATTATAAAAAAAAAATTGTGGCAGATGTTTAGATGAGCTACATTTCTAGGTTCTACCAGCTGAAACCTTTACAGCTTGGACATACACAGTCCTTCTTGTTTCCTTCATATACTGTTGGTGAGGAAGAATTCCGCTCAGCTTCTTTCCTGGAACAGTTGCTTTCCTCGATCACTAAAATCTTAACTTCAAGTTTTGGGTAAACTATTATCTATCCTAAATATCCTCATAATGTACATCTGTTGCTCCCTCCCTGTATGCCTTTATGATAACTACATTTAGTAACATACTGAGTGGCTCTTAGGGCTTGCCTTGGGTGAAGAATAGAAAAAAAATGTTATTTCTGTATTTTTTAATTGTAGTTCAGAGTTAATTTAAAATAGTTTAAAAACTTCCTTTTCCTGATTGTTTTACTAAACTGGGTCAGGCACTTATTGATGTACATTTCATATACTGGTCACCTTTTCTGTAATACCTAAACGCTTCATTGCTTAACCAAATATACCTTAGAAATACCTTAAAATACATTAAGAATTTATTTTAGAGTGTTACCTCTAAAATGACCAGTGATTTATGAGTTGAATATGTAAATCAGAATCTAACAAGGTGATAAAAGCTTCTTCAAAGACTAAGAAAAATGAAAAACACACACAAAATACTGGTATGTTATGATTTGGGATTAGTTCTTATTGGTCAGATACGTCCCAACAGATATGCTAGCCAAGGAGCCTCATTTAATGGTCAACTGTTCATAACAAGTTCCACAATATTTCCCAAAAGAATAAAATTCTACTCTGTTGACTTCTAAGCCAAATTGGAATTAAAGGTAACAACGAAGCTGATACTTCCAAATCAGCTCTAGACATAGATTTTCAAGAACTTAAAAAATCCCATGTACAAACTTCAAATTAAAAATGAAAAAATATTTATCAACCAAAAAGAAAAAAAAAAAGCAACAACAATGGAACCAAAAAAAACAAAAACAAAAATGTCCAAAATAAACTGTACTCAATATAATTCCCTTGGGTATCTGAAAAATAATGTTCAGAAAAATATCCTAAGAAGTCCTCATCCTGTCCAAACTATATATTTGACATAAAAAGAATCACTCACACTTTTAATTCACTCAAGATAACCAACCAGTATATACAGCTTGTCAGAATCCTATCCTTATAAAACATATAAGAGAATGCATCGATCTTGAACTTGTGAGAAAACTCTACTACAAGATGAACATATGAGATTTATCTATGATACCAATGTAGAAGCCATCTTATCTTTCCTGAGAAAAATGAACTCCTGTAAAAATATGAAAAACAATACAAAAATTAAAATTAACTCTACCTCCATAGTTACCTTGAAATATTCCTTATTAAACAAATCATTATTTGTCTATTTCTGAGACGAGGTAGTATTCACACTATTTACATTATTCGGACTATTGTTCTCATCTTTGTTGCAATTTGTACAAAATTTTGGCCGTTGTACTCTCTGGCCTTCTTTAGTTGTTCTTGTCTTTAAGGATACATGACCCAGTGACTTGAACCCAAAAGTTCCAAGCTACAGCAATGGTGAACAAGTAACTTAGAGAGTCTAGTTAGAGGGAGATAACTCATGACTACTAAAAGGTTTCACGCAACAAATGAGAAAGATATACCCCAGTGATTGTAATAAAGGGTTTCTGTTCAAAATTCCTAACACCTGAAGGAGGCTGGAGAGTACAATGGCTAAAACGTCGTACAAATTGCAACAAAGATAAGGACAATAGTCTAAATAATGTAAATAGTGTAAACAAGTCATAGCATTAAATGGCCCTAAAGAAGCTGAAATGCTGTTAAATAAAAATAAAATTAAAACATTCAACTTATTAGTGAGGTAATACATTTCCTTTAACAAACATTAAATTTTTATCTAAATTACACTTTAAAAATATTTTAAATTCTACTTTATTTGAATATCAATCAGAAAATCAAAAGCCATTACTGGATTTCACTTGAGTTGCTTTCTTCAAGATTTGTACCGAAGCCCACTTTTAGTGACAGCTAGGTATTTACTTCTGAGGTACATGTGCTTATTTTAAATACAGATAATGCTTTGAACATTATAGTATCATGTGTATTTAGATATTGAAAGCATACCATATGAATAAAGGACAATAATAACTTCATTATAGGTTAGGTCAGAATTTATAGAATCTAATTCTTTCTTGGGTTCAAGAATTAAAAAAAATCAAGTGTTAAGATAAACCTTCTGATTATTACAAAGAATTAACCTTGATTAAAATATAGGTAAAAATACAATCATTTATTTTACGGGAAGCTGCCAAAGACAGTATTGTTTGTAAGTTCAAACAAAAAGAAATGATGCATTTAGGGAATGACCCATGAGGTCATGCATTAAAAAAGTTGTGTGTGTGTGTGTTCCTGCTTCATTTACAAATTTGTGAAAGTCAGCCCATAAAACTATCTATGATTCTAACTTTAAAAAATTTCTTGGTCATTAATTTCTTATTCCATATATGTTTGATGTTCTTTTCAAAGTTTGCATTTTTATTAAGCTTAGTGGTAAATCATAGAAACTATTTCAGATCCCAAGTTGGTATGTCTATTGGCAGAACATTACAGCTCTTCTTAGCAGAAAGAAATCAATAGCAACCTTTATGAATGGTATGTGTTGGGGAGGGGTGTATTCATCAATATGCACATGTGTGGTATATTTACAGAGTAGGTTTACGAGGTTCATGATGAGATAAGTTTAGTGATGTTCGCTTTAATTTAAGTGTACTTTTTAATTAGACAGAATTTTTACCTTTTATCAACAAAATTAGTTTTTAAATTTATTTCAGGAGACAGCAAAATAATTTCCTACTGTAATGGTATATCTACAAACGTAACATTAAAATTGGAAAATCTATAATAGAAAAATTGCTTGTTTGTAAAAGCTACAAAACTGGCAGTATTTTTTTTTCTTTCATAAATGCCAAATTTGGGCACATTAAATAAAAAAAATTCAGAGAGAATGATCAAACTGAAAAAATTATTTGCCTGGAATAAGAATCGTTTCTCTAGTTTTGGGAATGTTTGTAAATATTAAAATGTAAAACTGTATTTTATCTATTTTAAAATCAATGAGTATGCTTTTGCTGTGTGTGCATATATATATATATATATATATATATATATATATATATATATAAGCGTTTCACCTCGAGCAAGGCATGTCACTGCCACTACTGTGCAGGGGGCTACAAAGAGTGGAGAAAGGATGATTAAATATAGGAAATGTCAGAGGGTGGGTGATAGGTGGGTAAGGATACCAAGAATGAGGGTTGGGTAAATGAGTGTTCTGAGAATAATTGGGAGTTAGTGTGATAGGTGTCTATTGACCCTACATTTAAACACCTGGAGATTGTAGCTGTCGGGAAAGCAGACTTGTGGAAGGGAGTTCCACAGGCAGGAAACGCGAGAAAAGAAGCTGTTGGAGTAGAATTTACGGTTACATCTTATTTGTTTAACTGTAAAAGGGTGGGACCTAGTTGCTAAACTAGTATCTCGTGTAAATTCGTGCTTAGGCGGCACCAGTGATCTAAGCTCATCGGAGCAGAAGCCATGAAAGTACTTGTAGAAGAGGTACAGGGAAGCCACATCACGCCTGTGAGAGAGTGGTTGCAGCCGGTCTGCCAAGTCAGTATCAACCACGTTACAGATCTTCCTTTGTATTTTGTCAAGAAGCCCAAGGAGAGCAGCAGGGGCACCCGACCAGATATGGCAGCAATATTCAATACACGGGCGGATGGTAGATTTGTATATGTGCAGAATAGATTCAGGTGGGAAAAACTTCCGGGCCCTGCACAGAGAGCCGACTTTCATAGCAGCAGATTTGGCAATGGATTCGATATAGTCATTCTATTTGAGGTCCACCGAAAGTGTAAGGCCAAGGAGGCGTTGTATTTTACTCTCTGGGAGGCTAGCCTGTCCCATGCTAATGGGAGGTAGATGCGATTGTTTATGGTGGTTAGTTGATAACAGCTTCGTTTTAGAGGCATTGAAATTTACTAGCCATTTCCTACCCCAGGCCACTACGGATTGGAGGTCCTTTTCAAGTACGCAGCGAGGTTCACTTTGTCGTCCACACCTGGTTTTTGATCGATATGGGAGTAGATTGTTGTGTCATTGGCATACATATCTCATTTCACTAATGTTGATCACAGAAATGTACAAGGAATACTGAAAAGTTCTCAGCCTAACTAAGATTTCAAACTGGGGATGCATTGTCATTTTCAGAAGCAGGTTGGCTCAATAAAATTTTAACATACTTGATATATTTAGTGGCTGATTGACATTTCTAACAAGAGTTTCAGTGTAGAAAAAATCAGTAAAATGTTGGCTACATGGTTTCTTGCCGGGTTTGAAGCCAAGTTGGTTTAAACACTTCTATAAAAATGGATATGTTTGTTACAGTATGTATTTTTGTATTTGTAAAATCTACAAAAACAAATATGAGTATTTACTGCTAGAATACACATATCAATATCAATTTTAAGTTCTTAAATATTTATTAGAAAAATGTAAAAAAAATGTAAATGCCTGAATTCATAATTGAACCTGAGCTTTTAATTAAATTCTCTAACCAATATCTTTCTATTTTATCTGAATTTCTGAGATATGAAGTTATTTACAAAGCTGATTTGTGAACTTACTCAATAACTGATTTCAGTCCTTGGTCTGACTAGAAGTGATTTAGATCCAGTGGAAACAGCAAATAATAATTGAGCAGGACTAAATTAGAACAAGATGAGATCTCCAAAGATATGGACAGCAGGATGAGAAGCTCTACCATGTACATTAAATAAAGGGTTCGGTTTTAAAATCAATGAAGTTTATCAAGATCAAGAGACACTTGAAGAAAACTTGGAAACACAATAGCCAAAATATGATTACATAGATGAGAACATTAGTTCAATTTTTTTTTTTTTTATTTTTTTATTTTGATTAAAACTGAAAATTTAAATTTAAAAGTAACTCTCAGATACTTATCACTATTATGATTTAAAGCAGATCTGCCCAGAAATTGAAACAAATAAATTCATGGCTTGTATTTTTTCCATTTTCCAATATATTAATTTGCTTTCTTTTTTAGAGATTTTTTTTTTCTGAACTTTATGGTAAGTGTTAGTATTGATTGTTGTCTCAGTGTTAGACTAAAATGTACCAATCTGTAAACAAAAAATAACTTAGAATTTACCTATAAGCAAAATAACAGGAATAGTTTGATATTTTATTCTATGATCTGACAATATATCAACAGTTTAATGTAGGAACTGAATACCAAACAGCAGGTACATTTTAATAGAAAAAAAAATTGAATATTTTAAATATAGCTTTGCAAATTTATCTTCACTTGAACAAAAACATGACACTTTTAATTTATTAAGAACCTGCTGAAAATCAATATTTGTTAAAAATATTCTTCTTTGCTGAAAAAGCAAGACTATAAATAAATATTAGCACTGCCATGTGCCAAATATATTACAATCTTATAAAAAGTTTAAAATCTGGCTTTATTTACTGTTGAAATGTGTAATGATTCTATGAAAAGTAATGGGTGTATGTGCAACAATCAACTTGTTTGGCAAGTGGAAGAAATCTTGTCTACAGTACACATAGGTTACTTAGCGGCAAGCAAGTATATCACCAATATATTGATTTGTCTCTTGATATTTAAATAATTGCAGATATTAAATGAACTAAAATTTCTTTAATTGCATCATTAGAAACAACAATTTTGTTTGAAATATTCTTTTATTTACAAATCATTTTTTTTCTCTGATGCTGTTATAATTTTTCTTCAAAATGCTGCCATTTTTTTTTATTTAACAAGAATTGTTCAACTAATGATAGAAAATGAATTGATTTCTTTGTAAATATTACTGTTACATTAAAAATTATCTGTATTTTGTAAACTTATTCCCCCTCCAATATTCTCAAGCAACTGTTACTAACAATTCACACAAGAGAGGCAAATTCTATTGTCAGACTTTGTGTGTAGCTAACAGTTACAAGATGTTTCTTCTCTTATGTTTTGTTTATTCTTATGTATAGTGTGGATATGCATGTGCATAGAATGGGTGTATATGGTATGTATATATATATATATATATATATATATATATATATAAAAAGTGGATGCTTTTATAGAAATAATGAATCTGAAAGTATATCTGCAGGCAAAATTGTATACATTTCACTCTTTTCATATAAACTTTGAATTGGGTTAAAGCAAAGATGTCAAATGTACATGATATAATTTTAATAAAAATTTTTAATTCTTTAGGTAACATACTAACAATAAATCTGACTCTTGGAGATTTGGATAAAATTGTTTTTCTTCCTATTCCAAATACCTCGAAAAGAAAAGAAAAAAAAATGATTAAGTGTTCAAACTAATACAATGTGAAAATGCTTTACAATCTTGACTAGTATTTTTTTCAAAAAAAAAGTTAAACAGAAGTTAATGAAAAACCTTCATTTTTTTTCATTGCTAGATACTAGGATGGGTTGAAAACTTTGTAAGCTGATTATAAAGGAGTGATGCTAATGCTGTGAAATCTTACATGCATTAATTTTATCTCTTATTAATAACTGCATTGTTTATATCCAGGTATACTGATATTGAGCATTCAGACGACTTCAAAAGTAACTAGTTGCAACTTCTCTTTAAAATAGGCTAAATTTGGCATTGTGGTACCTGAAGAAATAAAGGTTTAGCTCCTAAGGACATTTATACTCAGGTGGTTGCTACATTAGAGGTTGATGCTCCAGCTTTATCAACAGTGCAAAAGTGGGAAGCTGAATTTAGGAGAGTAAGGGAGAGTCCTTGAAGATGACCTATGGTCTGGCCATCCTGTCACCACCAAGGAAAACATTGTGCTCATTATGTGGTGATGGATAACAGAAGATTGACTATAAATCAAATAGACAATGCTATTAGCATATCTTGTAAGAGTTGAGTATTCTGCACAATTAGTTTGGCATGACAAAGGTTTCTGCTTGGTAGATCAGTTTGATACCTGATCAAAAGCACATCACATTGATCATACCATGGGAAAATCTATCATCTGAGGCAGATCCAGTTGTTTTTCCCTGAACATTTTCTCACCCAGGATGAATGTTTGTTTCATTCAGTCAGTTAAGTGCCATACATGATACACACTTGGGCAACCATGTCTCAAAAAAAGACACGACTGGCTGGGCAGAAGATTATCCCGCAGTAGGTTGCCATTGCTTTCTGCAATAGACTGGTTGCCAGCCAAGGCCATAGAACCCAATCTGTCCTGTTATTTAACCCATAACTGGAGAAAGTGACAGATTAATACCTTCTCCGCGTATTTGCACGTAAGTGAATGCAAGGAATTCAGACTTGGCTCCCAGATTTGTCATTCTGAGTCAATATTCTCTTCACCACAACGAAATGAGCAAAAAGACACATCCATGCAGTAAAAAAAATTCTCCTTACCTGCTCCAAAGAAGGCCTAGGTAATTTAATTTGCAGAGAAGGTGATAGCCTCAGTTTGTTGAGATGCAAAAGATATTGTGTTTATTGACTATCTTCAAAAGGGTCACACCTTCAATGAAGAGTACTATGCCAACTTGCTGAAGCAGTTACGAAAGGCTTAGGTCCAAACACCCAGGAAAACTCCTAAAATCTTGCTTGTTTCATCAGGACAATGCCTCAGTGTACAAGTTTCAGTGGCTACTGTGCATGACTTTGAACGGGTTAATCACCTTCCCTACTCACCTGATTTGACTATCATTTTGACAAACAGGATCAAGTCTTTGAATAGTCAGAAACAATGCAGTCATTAAGAATTGAAATGAATATATGCAAGATTCCATGGCTCCAGCATCACTCCTTCATAATCGGTTTTTTACAGCAGTGGTGAACAAATCCCTTAGTGTCAGGCTAAAGGGATATAACTCATGACGTGAAGCAGCTTTGCACAAGGAATGAGAATTATATACCCCAATGATCGTATTAAAGGGTTTGGTTAAAAATTCCTAGCACCTGAAGAAGGCCAGCGCGTAGAACAGCCGAAACATTGTAAAAATGGCAATGAAGATGGGGACAATAGTTCAAATAGTGTAAACACTTATGAATTAAACTAATCTATATTTTTTTTTTTTGAGAATGTCCTGATTACATTAAGCACAGAAAATGACTGATCTTTTTTTTCTTCTTTCCTTTTTTTCAAACAATGACCAAAATTCCTATAAAAATTGTGATAGACAACTATTAGTTCTTACTCTTATTATTCTAATTTTGGTATTTCTGTTATTGATATGGCATCACCAGCTTTACAAGTGCTACAGTTTTCCCAAATGTGATCTTGTTGCTATGTAAAAAATTTGCATTCCTTCACCTATTTCACACTTTTTTATCATAGCCACTTTGAGTATAACAATCAAGATGAGAATGGACTTGTCATGGCATACATACTTGCATATCAGTTAAACATGCATGCACGCACACACACACACACTTTGTGAATATAAGGATATATAGAAGGGTAGTTGTCTGGGTGGAAAATGGGAACTTTAGTTACAATGAGAAACATTGAAGAGAAAATAGTTTGTAATCTAGATGTTCATTTAGGTTGTCAGGAAAAGCATCTGCTCACGTACACCTTGTTCTTAGATAAAGAAAATCCTAAAACTCTTAAAATAGAAGTGTTCTACTCTAACAGATTCACTGTAATCTTTTCATTCGCTTTGAAATTTTTACATTGTTGGAAGTGCCTTGACAAAAAAAAGGATAGTCGTCTATGGTCTGTTAGGCTGCTGCTGTAGGGTGTTATTACTTACTACATTAAGTCTCAATTATACTGAGGACAATTTCAATGGTAAGAAATTATAAGGAAGGCAAAAACAATTCATTACAAAAAAAAATGAACATTGTTTCAAAATGGTGTATGAAACTTTTTTTTTTTTTGTTTATTTAGTCTGCTGCATTTTTTTTTCCTTTTTACAAAATCATGATCGTGAGGTTTTGTTTCAATTAAGTAATATTGCCAATAATAAATAATAGATGCAACATTTGTATTTCAGAAAACCATTATACAAGTAAACCTCACCTTACATCAGTAATTTGTTCCAGGAGAGGTGACTTAAGTCAAATTTACTTGTCTCCAGGTTAAGCCACAAATAACTATTCCCAGTTCTGTACTTAATTTATAAATGCCAAATAAAGTGAATTAAACTTTATATATATATATATATATATATATATATATATATATGAGAGGGAGTGAGAAGAACGGCTTAACTCAAGACAACGTAACCCGAGTTATGCCTGTATACACTTTAATATAGATTATTTGCATAGATATAATTTTAACTTTAACACTGTTGTGTGTTGAGCTGCATGAGTTCAGTTAAAACTGAAATTTTGTAAATCATTCTGTTTCAGATTGTTCATTTTGTAGCCACTTTCAGATAAACAATCTTTATACAAAAAAAGTTTTCTTTTTGTCTGTGTAATTCAGAAATGAGAATATAAAATTCAATAAACTGACAACGATGCCTTAGAATATGGGTTATTCAACAATGTTTAACCTTTTGTCTGCACAAAAATAGTTTCAAAAGGAGTTATTCCCTTGACAGCGCTATTACTGTATGCACTTTTGACTCCCTCAGCAATGTTTATTTGCAAGATTATAAAAATATGGAAATCAAGTACAATGCAATATTATTTACCTTTCATAAAGACTTATGATTTAAAGAAATAAATTTGAAAAGAAATCTCTATTCAAAAATTTATCTAAACATATAAGCAAAAGAGATGCCCTCAATCTATTTTCTATTTTAGTCAGTTTACGAAAACAAATGAATGTCTGGGAAATTTTTTTTTTTTTTTTCCAAAATTCGTAATTGGTTACTTGTGGTTATGCATTTATTTAAATTTTCTTAAGACATTTTTATAAATTTATGAATAAAAAAAATGAAAATCATGTTTCTTTTTATAAAGTTGTAAATAATTATTTCAATATAGTTCACATATTTTTATAATTTTGTAATTAGTTCAGTTACGAGAAATGTATATCTAATGTTTATTCCTGGAAATTGGAAGCAGACATTAAAGAAAAACTTCTAAATCTACTTTGGATTTTATTAAAATAATAATCACTTTTTAAAACAATATGCATTGTAAGGAGGGCCAAAATTGTATACAGTAATAGTGAGTCAGGATGTGCTTTGTGGTACAGTGGATATCGGCTCAGAACGAGAAATCAGGGAGCCGAGTTCGAATTCCAGTTGAATCCAATGTATTCACTTACGTGCAAATACCCTTGGGAAAGGTATTAATCTGTCTCTTCCTTCCAGTTATGGGTTAAATAGCAGGACAGATTGGGTTCTATAGCCTTGGTCGGCAACCAGTCTACTGCAGAAAGCAATGGTAACCTACTGCGGGATAATCTTCTGCCCAGTCAGTCATGTCTCTTTTGAGACATGATCGCCCAAGCGTGTATCACGTATCACTTAACTGAATAGTGAGTCAAGGGAATAACCATCCTTGACACACCATTTTTTTTTTTTTTTTTCTTTTTTTTTTTTTGTGCCGGTATGAAGATTAAACATTGTCAGCTATTCAATCTTGTAAGTAATGCATATAGGTAATTATATAATAGGGACGTTTTACAATCTTTTCTTTGCTAACAATTATAAAATTGTACATAAATCTAAATTCTGCAAGTTGGTATAAGCCAATTATTTCAGTTTTCTTATTTTTCTGTTCTCTATTTTTTTTTTTTTTTTTTTTTGTCTCGGAAAAGGCAGTGTATGACCCCCTCTTTCCATATAGGATCTGTTACATCAGATTTTTTCAATTTCACATTTGCACAGGGTTTTGTAAACCTAATGTTCTCATTCTTTTGTAAGAGCTCAACAAAGAGTTATAAAAAGTTTGTGTTTTTGAAAACAGCTGGAGTATGAGAATTATAAGAAACTGCCTACTTGTAAACTAGATGGGAAATGTTGATTTCAAGATGTAGCAGCTTCCATTGTTCAACAGGGACACATTATATTCTTAGAAAAAAAAATTTAAAATAACTTTCTGCACATTATGGAACAAAATTTACTGAAATTAGAATAGCCTATATTCCAGAATGTTAAGAATAATTAAAATTTTTGTTTGCTTTGGTGGATCAATAACTCTATAGCCAGATATGTATGTTTAATGTAAGTAATTAATATTTACCACAAAATTAAGTGCATTGACAAAGGATATTGTTGAAAATATTAAAATGCTTTTCCCTTCATGTGTTTATTGATAATCCTGATGAATAGAGCAAGAAGCAGAATCAGGCCAGAGATGGGACAAGAGCAGTGTGGTTTCGTCAAAGACACTGGGACAAGGAACGCCATAATTATGATTAGGATACTCGATAGCAAGGGCAATACAAATGAAAAAGGATGTATGCCTGTGCTTTATTGATTATGCAAAGGTGTTCAACAAAATACACCACAAAGAATTGATGGAGATGCTCAGCTGCCTCAGCATATTTAGGAAAGAGAGAGTAATTAAGAATCTCTACTTGCAGCAAACTGCCTGCATACAGACAGGTAACAAATTCAGTAGATATACAAAGATAGAAAGAGGCGAAAGACAGATGTGTATTTTCACCGGATCTATTTAACCTGTACAGTGAGAATATTTTGAGGACCCTAGATGTCATGCCAGGGTTTGTCATCGGAGACCACAATCTGAAAAACATAAGATAAGCAGACAACACGGTGCTGATTGCAGACACGGAAAATAAACTGCAGAACCTCTTGCAGAAGATAGCTGAAGAGAGTGACATGAAGGGATTACAAATAAACTGCAAGAAAACCGAATGCATGGTCATCAGCTAAAAGAGCAGCCTAAAGTGCCAAATACAGGTGGGGGATGTTAAAATCAAGCAGGTACGAACATTTAAATATCTGGGAAATGTTCTGACTAAAGACAGAAAGTGTGACACAGAGATCCAAAGGTGAATTGGCATGGCAAAGGACATGTTCTAGAAGCTGAGTAAAGTATTAAGACACAGGAAACTTCACTAGAAACAAAGAAGAAAGTACTGGATTGCTATATGATGTCAGTTCTTCAATATGGCAGTGAATGTTGGACAATATCAACAAAGATGAAGGGAAAACTTGAAGCAGCTGAAATGTGGTTCTACAGAAGGATGCTTCAGATATCGTGGACCAAGCATGTGAGCAATGATGAGGTGTTGGAAAGAATGGAAATGAAAAGGAAATTAATATTGAGCATCAGAAGAGACAACTGAAGTTCCTGGGACATGCAATGAGGAAGGAGGGCTTGGAGAACCTGATACTAATAGGCCAGATAGAGGGATAAAGAGACAGGAAAGCAGTGGATGATAGAACGGGGGCTGAGAAACGTTACCGGAGAAAGCATGCTAAGAGCCGCCAGGGATAGGGAGATGTGGAAGGCCATGATTGCCTATGTCCTGAAAGGACAAGGCACATAGAAGAAAAAGATATAGACACTTTTATTTCTTCTTCTATGTGCCATGTCCCTTCAGGACATAGGTGATCATGGTCCTCCCTATCCATTGTTTCTCTTAATACCCTTTCTCTTGTTTTTCCACTCTATCCCTACTCCATTATTCATCTGCTCGTCTATCAAGTAGGTTGTGCACTGCTTTTCCTTGTCCCTCTTTCCTATCTATCTATCTATCTATCTATCTATCTTCCTCATTGCATTTCCTAAAATCTTCAGCTGTCTTTTTTTTTAATATTAAGTATTAGTTTCCTTTTGTGTCAATTTTCTCCAAAACCTTGTCATTGCTTGCATGTTCTGTTCATGGTATCCTCAGCATCTATCTGTAGAACCACATTTTGGTTGCTTCAAGTCTTTCCTTCATTTTTCATGAAATTGCCCAGCATTCCCTACCATATTGAAGAACTGACATCACATCACAATCCAGTACTCTTTGTTTTTAGTAAAAGTTTTCCTGTCTCACAATACTCTACTCAGCTTCTGGAATGCATCCTTGGCCATGCCAATATACCTTAGGATCTTTGTATTGCACTTTCTCTCCTCTGTTAGAACACTTCCCAGGTACTTAAATTTCTTCACCTGCTTGATTTTAGTATCCCCAACTTGTAGTTGGCATTTTGGGCTCCACTTTTTACTGATTACCATGCATTCATTTTTCTTGTAGTTGATATGTAGTCCTTTCTTTAACTACTTTCTTTCTGTATCTGCTCCCAGCACTTTATCATCTGCATATGTTATATTGTTCAGATTATGACTGTCAATAACAAATCCTGTCAGGATTTCTAAAGCTCTTAGAATGGTCTTGCTGTAGAGGGTGAATAGATCTGGTAAGAATAAACATTTTTGTCTTAAACCCCTTTTTATCGTTGTGGATGTGCTAAACTTGTTTTTTGTCTGTATGCAGGCAGCTTGCTGCCAGTAAAGGTTCTTGATTACTCAGGTCTTTCCCCGAATACGTCAAGGTTGACAAGCACCTCTATCAGGTCTTTGTGATGTACTTTGTCAAATGCCTTTGCATAGTCGATGAAACATAGATACATGTTCCTCTGCATTTCTATTGCCCTTTCTGATAACATTCTAAGCATAAATATCACATTTATTTTGTTTTAGTGCCCTTGACAAAACCACACTGTTCTTGTCCTATTTCTGGTCTGATTCTGCTGCATTCTCTGTTCATGATTAGTTTTGTTACGTGACTCATTAGCTGATCATTTGGTGAAGTTCATTTATTTACCCCTGGCTTCTTAGGCAGTGCTATGAAAATTGATCTGCTTAGGTCTTCCAGGATTTCACCACTGTTGTAGATTTCACTTGTAATTTCTGTGATTTTTGTCTATGACTGCCAACATCCCTATTACAATGCTATCTGGTCCAGCTGCTTTGTTTCTATTCAGTTTGTCCAGTGCAGCTTCCACTTTAGATTTCAATATTTATGGTCTGTCGGTTGCTCTTTCTTGTTGTAGAAAAGATCTCATATATTCTTCCCACTACTCAAGCATTTCCTCTTTCTCTTATACAAGTGTTCTATCCTTGGTTGGATTTTATGCATCTTGTTGAGGAGCATGTTTTTTGTCCTGTTCCCTTTTTTTTTTATATATGTCCCTTTATTGATCGTGCTGAGTCTTTCTATTTCTGTGCATATGTCATTGAGTGATTTCTCTTTTGCGTGTCTGCATTTGCTTATTTCCCTGTGTATTTTCCTGTATTCTGTTTGATATCTTGGCATTATTTTCTGTTTCTTTTTCATCATGTTCAGAATCTCATCTGTGATCCACTTTTTTCTTCTTCTTCTACATTTGTTTTCTTTTGGTGACAATGCCGTTGACTAATGTCACTAATGCTTTTTTTTTTTTTTTTTTTACTGTGTACCATTTAGAATTTCCATTTCGTCCCATGTGTATATTTTTTTTCACTCTATCCTTGTACTTTTCCTGCAGGTTAAGATCATTCATGAGCATGTTGTATTGCAGTTTGAGTGATGCACTAGGCTTCTTCATTCTCAACAATTTCATGCTTAGTTTGCATATAACTAGGAGTTGGTTGCTCCCATAGTTGGCACTTGGATAAGTTTTACAATAAACAACTGTATTCCTGAATGTACTGTTTATTGTTATGTAATCAATTTGTTTTTGTTTTTTTTTGTTGTGTGTGCCACCTCCCAGGCTTCTCCATGTCTATAGTTGTCTTGGGTGTTTTTGAAACCATGTATTGATTATTATCTAATCATTTGCTGTGCATCATTGGACCCACTTTTCTCTTTGATCATTGTGGTGTCTGAATCCGAAATTGCCAACTGTTACTCTTTCCCTCTCCTTACCTACTGTAGCATTCAGATCTCCCATGATAATTCTAATTTCTTACAATTTACACTGAGCCTTGGCACTATCCAGTGTGGAGCAGAAAGATTGTTTCCGCCTCACTGCTTTGTGTCATCTGTGCATACACTAATATAACCACAATTTGAAGGGCTTTCCTTTCAGTTTGACAAGCAGGACTCTATCAAATAACTAGCAGTACCCTAAGATGCAATTCTTCATGTCTCTGTTAAGTATCAAGCTGACTCTCTTTTTGCAATTTTTGCTTCCCGCATATACTATCCTGTGGTTGCCACTGACAAAATCTACATTGTTTGACTATCTAGTTTCACACACTCCTAGAATAATGACATTCAACCTGATCTCCTGTGACAACTGTGGACAGCTGGAGAATGACAAGCAGGAGATGAGCAGATAGACTTTTATTTACTTAGCAAATATAAGAGGCAAAAAAACAACTGTTGCAATTTTTTTTCTGCTACACTTTTGTTTGTTCAGGCTTTATTGATATTCAACTGTCACTGTCACTTCTAAGATTACTAATAGCAGCAAAAGTTAAGGTAGGGGCAGAAATGTATTTTTGTAATGGTGATATTTTTTGGGGGAAAATTCTTAACTTCAAGGTCTTGTTAGTTTCTCTGAATTTCTAGGATGAGAAGTTATCGTTATTTATGTCGTCCTCATCTTTGTTGTCATCACAATATTTGGCTGTTGTACTCTCCAGCCTTCATCAGATGCATACCAAACTGAAGACTTCATTATCTACAGGGGTAAATTGTTCTCATTTCACTACCTAGTTCTTATTTTAGTACTGCTCAGTTATTTTCTAGTTCAAGGACTGAACTCACAATTACTATGCTGCCAAATTCCCAAACCAACATACTTGATCCAGTTCACAATGGGAGAAAATGACAATCAGATAGCTTTCTTGGATATACTAATTTGTACAGAGGATAGGTTAGACATCCATAATATCGCAAACCAAACTTCAACAATACCTCAATTTCAATACCTAGCATCAATACAGTGTGAAGAAAGTGATCAGCTGATTCCTATAACTCCAAGCAAAAATCATAAGTGACCCAGATTCATACCAATGAGAAATGATCAGCATACCCTTAAAAATA
This sequence comes from Ascarosepion bandense, assembly GCA_037127315.1. Lineage (NCBI taxonomy): Eukaryota > Metazoa > Mollusca > Cephalopoda > Sepiida > Sepiidae > Ascarosepion > Ascarosepion bandense. Next base: position 637,212 of record JBBBDQ010001092.1, read on the forward strand.
GGAGCTACTCTGCAAACATAAAATCAGTGTCAACAGAAACAGAAGGATCTAGTAAGAGGACAAGAAAATTGACAACCTGATCAATATGTCAATGGCTTATAAGAAAAGATTCAGAATATTTGCAGTCCATGCAATATCAATACAATATTTAGAAATAGCTTCACTCTGTAGAGAAATCTCTGCTAAATCAAGCCTATCACTAATGAGATCATGACCAAGAACTATGTACACCATTCCTTGCAGGTGTAACAAAAAATATAAAGGTGAAACAAGCTACTCCTAAAAGTAACACTGGTGGAAAACCATAGTGAGGGAAGAAACAATGAAATCAAGTATGGCTGATCATGTATGGAGGGAAAAGGGTAATTATCAGCTGCTGTCAAATAAAGAGAAAATACTAGATAAGGAAGAAAGAACACAGGAGAGTTAAATGTCTAAAGAATCAACACATATGCTAGGTTATGAGGACTGCCTTGCCTAGAAATAAATACAGCATGGAAATAGCTAATATAGACAGACAAATGACAGCAGGTCTTCAGCTGCAGCTGTACCAAAAAAAAAAAAAAAAAAGCTGTGAGTACAGACAAAGCATGACAAGCTGCAGCATTTATTAGCAGGCAGGTTAAGTTTAAGACTCCAAGTTTTCTAGACAGAATTGTCCCAAACAACAGTAGCCTAGTGAATTAAAATGTTGGTTTATGAATTTGTTGACATAGTAATTGAGTTTGATTTCTAAGCCGGGTAGTGTGTATTTAAACTCAGTGGAAACAATAACTGAGAATTAATAAATTATGGATTATGTTTATGTTTAAGCTGACTATGTATAGAGTGAACCCTGAATACTTTAGCATGAATTTTAAACTTAGTATTTGTTAGATGAGGTAGCATTTACACTATTCACATTATTCAGACTATTGTCCTCATCTCAGTTGCCATCTTTGACATTTTGGCCATTGCATGCTCTGGCCTTCTTCAGGTGCTAGGAATTTTGAACCAAACTCTTTATTACGATCTTTGTGTGAATCCACTTCTAATAGTAATGAGTTCTCGCCCTTTAACCCAAGTCTAATTTACTTGTTCACCACTGCTGCAGCCTGGTATTGAACTCACAACTCTTGGATCAAGTTACTGGAACTAACCAATGCTTATATCCACTGGGCCATGTGTCCTTGAGGACTACCAGAAGTGGCTTCGCACAAAGAATGAGAATGATATACCCCAGTGATCATAATAAAGGGTTCGGTTCAAAATTCCTAACACCTGAAGAAGACCGGAACCTAGAATGGCCAAAACATTGTAAAAATGGCAATAGTCTGAATAATGTGAATAGTGAATTTTAAACTCTACAGGAAAATTTACCTGTGTATAGTGCAAGTGGTCACTGAAAATGCATGAATTTTTAACCTTTTCACAAAGTGTATCCCAACTCTATTTTCACATATTAAAAAAAAAAAAAGACTCTCACTATATTAGAGCATGTACAGTAGATAAGATATTTCTAGAGAACAATTTACCTCGCATCCCCACTCCTGGTTAAATAGAGTTCAGTTAAAATATTCCTATAGTTTACCTGGATCAATAAACACTTGATAAAGGATGGAGGGTCAAACAGTAAATATGAGGACAATAGCCTACATGTAAATAAGTGACAGGTTTGTACATTTGGGGATTTTGCTATATATATATATATATACACACACACACACACAAATCACTGTGAATTTGTCAAAAAAACTAAGACAAATAATACAGATACTCAACATAGTTAAGATATCAAATCCATTACATTAAAGTAGGTGCCTCCACAGATTTGTGATATCTAAGGTTTAAAATGAATTGAAGATGAAGTCTTTCTTGAAGCTTTTATTTTCGTTTTAATTTGAAGCCAATAGATTAAACTAAATATTTCTCATGAGTAAAATATTTAATATATTTCAAAACTAATTTAAATCAACTGGAAAGAGTTTAGTTTTGAAATTGTTAACCATCACCAATTTTAATGCCATTTTTAGATCTTTCATCAACATTTAATTCTCTTTATTAAAAAAATTAAAAAATTTCAAAAATATAAAATATACTTTTCTGAAACTTTGAGGAATAATAGCTGATTTAAAGTTTAATCTGATGTGAAACAAAGTTTAAAATATCACAAAAATGCATTTTTTAATATGGTAGTAGCTGTTTGACAGCTTGAATAACTGATGAAAGTTTTTTTATGGTGGTTATATCTGTAAAATTTAGTTGAACATAACGTGGGCACCTTTTTATGTAATTTTTAACTACCCAACTGCTGGCAGCAAACTGCCTGCATATGGACAGGTAACGAATTCAGCAGTTATACAAAGATAGAAAGAGGCGTAAGACAGGGATGTGTATTTTCACCAAATCTATTTAACTTGTACAGTGAGAATATTTTGAGGACCCTAGATGTTATGCCAGGATTTGTCATTGGAGGTCACAACCTGAACAACATAAGCTATGCAGACAACACAGCGTTGATTGCAGACACAGAAAAAAACTGCAGGACCTCCTACAGAATATAGCTGAAGAGAGTGACATGAAGGGATTACAAATATACTGTAAGAAAATCAAATGTATGATCATCAGCAAAAAGAGCAGCCTAAAGTGCCAACTACAGGTGGGGGGTGTTAAAATCAAGCAGGTACGAACATTTAACTATCTGGGAAATCTTCTAACTGAAGACGGAAAGTGCGACACAGAGATCCAAAGGCGAATTGGCATGGCGAAAGATGCATTCCAGAAGCTGAGTAAAGTGTTAAGACACAAGAAACTTTCACTAGAAACAAAGAAGAAAGTACTGGATTGCTATATGATGTCAGTTCTTCAATATGGCAGTGAATGTTGGACAATATCAACAAAGATGAAGGGAAAACTTGAAGCAGCTGAAATTTGGTTCTACAGAAGGATACTGGGGATATCATGAACCAAGCATGTGAGCAATGACGAGGTGTTGGAAAAAATGGAAACGAAAAAGAAATCAATATTGAGCATCAGGAAGAGACAACTGAATTTCCTGGAGAACCTGATACTAACATGCTAGATAGAGGGAAAAAGAGACAGGAAAGCAGCAAATAACATATTTGAAGAGCCCGAGCAGGTGGATTACAGAATGGGGGCTGAGAGATGTTACAGGAGAAAGTGTGCTAAGAGCCACCAGGGATAGGGAGACATGGAAAGCCATGATCGCCCACGTCCTGAAGGAACAAGGTATATAGAAGAAGAATCTTAAATATTTAACAAAATACTCTCCATAATTTAATGTTTTATTGAATTTTAGGTACTTTGACTTTACATTTACTACAGTTATTTCTCTCATTTGCTGACATTAGAGAATATTAGCTGATCTTGTAAATAAACTCATCAAATGTACAGTAGAATTTACTTATGAAACAAATGATATCGTGTTAGACCAAATGGGAATTGATCTAGAACTGTCTATTAAATCTATCACTAAAAATAAGCTCAAATTTCTATTCACACTATAACAAAATAAAATCCAGATTTTCAATTTCTAAGAATTTGTAAGCCTTAATATTTACATGAAGAAAAGAAATACATTGAAAAACTTTTAAACTCTTTCAATATCCAAATGATTTCATAAATTCATACACAATGCTTAAAAAAATTCATAGAATGAAAATAACCTAAATTTTGATGAAATTAAGCAACACAATGCAACCTGTTAACTCAATAGGTTCTAATTGAAAAGAATTTCTCTCAGTTTAAACAATCATTTTAACATATAACGAGATAACAATCTAAAATCTGAAGTAGGAATTTGCAAAATTTTAAAGATGTGGTTTTAAGAGAAATTTATTATAAAATTGTTGAAAGATTGCTAATTTTTCATCTATAATTTACATCTAAGATCATACATCTTTTATCCTACCAAAATTATAGCGCTATTGCAGTGTGTCATATTTAAAAAACCCTTGCACTGAAAATAAAACCATAATCAGTAAAAAGTTGTACATCAGATGCTAAACATTCCTGTATCTTCAGTATTTCTTTATGTAGAATTATAACTGGTATTTCTTGTATTTTGTCTCTTCTCTAATCAAATAAGATTTTATTTATAAAACAATTAGTTTGATAAAATCATTTTGAAGAACATTAATATTATATGTATCTCCACAGACAGATCTGTTTCGCTGTATTACAGCTCATCAGTACGGTTAGACTCTGATTGCTTTTAACCCAGGACTGAAACCCGACTGAATTGGCGTCAGTCAGCGATTTTTAACTCTGGGCTATGGGCGCTCGGTAGAAGGAGGCAGACTTTTAGCGTGTATATTATCATTATACACGCCCAATAGCCAGAGTGCTCTAATTTATTACTGAATGAACGATACGTGTGTGTGTGTGTGTGTGTATATATATATATATATACACACACACTGAAATGTTTTGAAAATTCTTCAATTTTTTTATTAAATGAAAATATCAGATTAAGTTTGTTTGATTTCTTTAGATAAGTAATTTTTATTTGTATTTAGACTAGTATGCTCATTTTGATTGTTATGCTCACAACATTTCAGCTTGAAAAGTGGTGTAGTATTTTACTTTGAAGCCTAGTCTGTATTCAAGTGGTGGAATTTTGAGTTGTTTTTTTTATTAATCAGAATCTCTAAGAAGTTATTATATACTCAGGCAACTGAGGGAGGTTGCCACAAGTATAGGATTTTTGGTGGGGAGTGGCTCAACCAGTTTCGTTAAATCTATTATCTTGATTTCTGACACCCTCATTTTGTAGACTTATCATAAAAGTGAACACCATCTGGGAACCACTGATTTAAGAAAAAACACTTAAAGCTGACAAAAATAAAATGACAACTCTCTCTTGTCCAAAAGAAACCTGGCATAGCAATATAAAATATTGATTAAGATCATATCTGTTTTCCTAGCAGTTGTGAGTTCAATCCTTTGGTTGGATAGTGCTGAATATAATCATCTACTTTGGATTAGAAAGAAAAAAATGAAAACTGACTGAAAGGCTAAATGAACTAGAAAGAATTACCTAAGTGATACAAGATATCAGTTAAGAATGGAAAGTGGAATAAGAAAAATAAATAAATCTATAGAATCCAAGAGAATATCTAAATTGGCTAGTGATACATTCACATTGATAGCTTCATTGGTACAATTAACTGACTGAACGTATAATACATTTTTACTGATATATAGATATTTATTTATGGAACATTTCACGCTTTCAAATTATAGACCAAATATAGAAAACTATTTTTATGTGCAAAAAAATCTCTAGCAAATAGGTTTTTTAAATACAGTTTTAAAAAAAAAATTAATAAATTAATTAGAAACTTTCTTTTCTGCTGTTTTTTTGTTTAATGCATTGGTTCAACTTTTTTTACATTGACTTTTATTTTTCTTTCCTTGTTGCCATCTGCTGGTTAATTTTAAACAACTCTGCCAGACAGAATTATCTCTTGTTAGTAATTTCACTTTCTTAATTACTTCCTAGTCAAAAAAAAAAAAAAAAAAAATGGGTTAATTATAGGAAAAGTTTTAAAAACAGTTTCTCTCAGAAAATGAATGCATTATGCATATTTCATTAGCTATCTACAAAAGTTACCATAACCTTTTTAAGTAGACTTAATAAACAGTCGATGACTTTTTTTTTTTTAAATTACAATCTAACACCTTAAGTCAAAGCAAAAATCCATAGATTTTTTTTTTTTTTTTCTTTCAGAAACAATATTTAGACATTTAAGCATAGATTGATTCTATTCCATATGTGCAATTTTGTTTCATTCCCTTTCACCATCTTTGAGGCAGCTCCATGATTGTCCTCTCATCATTTTAGTTCTAAGTGGTTTTTATAGGCTGCCAAAGAAGTAAAGTTTTTTTTCAATTTAAGAAAATTTTGTTGGGAATGAAAATGAATAGTAATCTGATGGTACAGTTGTTGGTGAGTATGGCAAAAAAAAAAAAAGAAACTATCAAAGAAAAAAAAAACAGTATCACTTTTATTCCAATGCAATATAAATTAGATTTTTCAAATATTTATAAATCTAGAAAGTGGAAAATGATTTATAAATTTATATATCAAGAGAAATTTTAGGGAAATCTGACAAAGTGGAGAAAGGTTTTGTGACACCTTTCATCTTTTAGAACTTAATCAGACTAAAGGGGTGTTTAAGTTGATGCAGCTACATATGCACATGAAGGAGAGGGATAAGATATATATTTTTTTTAATTTTTTGGATATACTTTTAGTCTGAAGTCTTAAAAGATGAAATGTGTCACACAAAAACTTTTCCACTTTGTCATAAATTTTCCTAAAATGTAGAAGTCATAAAAGAAAAATATTACCTGATTAGTGAACCTTAAATTATCAACAAACTAATATTTTTGACAAGTACAAATATTTACGTTGTTTAATAAAACACATAATTTCCTATTTCCATTTGAGTAACTTATTTTTTTTTAATTGTCTTGTATTTACATTAAACATTTTTCTTCATTCATTTAAGCTTGTCTCCATGGATTGTCAGAAATAAAATGCTCTTTTTCAGACTATCAAGGCATTTTTCCTAAATAATCTATATTGGTGCATTAGTAAGTCCATAACCTACTGAAGAAAAAATATTTTTCAACATAATCTACTTCTTGGTCAAAGCACTTGATTAAGGTGTGAATCCTATGACCTCCACATCATGCTGTGAAAATTCAAGATAAAGCAAGACATGACAGATTTATTGATCTGACTTTATATATGTTAATATGCTTGTTTGCACTTATATTATTCTCCAAATTTACCTTCTCATTACAACATCTTCAGTTATGTGTACAACATGAGGAAAACATAAAACAATTTTTTTCTATTGAAAACTTTACAAATAAAATACTCTTTTGAATAAATCATTTGACAAGCTCGGTTCTTATATAAATTTGCACTGTCAGTCAGTGTTTTGTCTTTGCCTCTAAAATTGGCAATAAATCCCAAATAAGTGATGTCCTTTCTAGTTATACAGATTTTATTTTTAAATATTACAGTTAAAAGGAAAAGCAAAGAATATTAGCTACTGGGAATAATTTTTACATGAAGACCTTGAAAGTATTTTTGAATATTATAAATAATACACAGAGCAGTAGTACTGAAATAGGTATAAAGAAATATTTAATTAATGAATCTTTATGAATATTTAACCTTTTCAAGGTGTTATTAGTAGATAATGTATCAATGAAAGAAGTTCATAAGGAAAAAGATAAGAATAATTTTTTTAAATTTTTTTTTTATCATAAGTGAAAGAAAATGGTCCCTATGCATTGTATACCACCTGTTGATGTCCCCCATTATTGTCTGCATTGTTCTCTCTTTTGAATATTGAAGTGTATTGAAGAAAACTACCAAGAGACACACTTTGAGACTTATATTTACTCTTGTTATGTCTTCTGGATAGAACTGTATTTGTTCAGGAGAAGGATTAGTGCATCTTTTATAAGTAGATATATGATTGCCACATTCTTATTGTAGGGGGTGTCAGCTGTTCTTGTGAAATAGCCTTGTGCCAAACATAACCAAGCCCATCACATTTGAAAGAATCAGAAGGTTGAACAAAAGATAAAAGGGTCTCATTTGTATTAATAAATGTAAATGTATTCAACAAAAAGAATGACATCAATTTTGTTGTTTTGAAATAACATTTATGCTTGAAAGTTCTGCATAAAGTTTTTCTTTTGAATGTGTGTTTAAGAGTTCAAGTTTCGTGAAGAAAACAAATTATATGTTTATGATTGTAGTAGGTGAGAGTTCACCCTGAGTGTGAATTAAAGTGAAAATGATGTCTTTATCCCTCCTTTCTTTTTTTCACCGACAAGTAAATGAGGAAAGGAAGAATTAATAAGTGTAGTTTGAAAGAGTAAGAGAGTGAAAAATGCCATTCATCTGGGTTTGGCATCAACCAGATGACTAGTAGCTCTCTGTAATGTTCTTTCTTTGTTGACTGTACATGAGGAAGAAGGAGAATCAATGAATGCAGCGTGAAAAAGGTGAGAGTAAGAAAATGCAAGGTTGCCTGTACTTGGCATCCAGTGAATGACCTCTGGATCTCTGATGAGAATAATTCCATATTTATACATTTGTGGAAAATAGAAATGGTTTGTTCAACTTTTAGACTTTTTTATTGCTGCTGATTGGCTAATAAATAAGAGGTATTTTATTTTGTTTTCACTGTCATCAACTGTCTTATGAAAGAAGCTTTTTTTTTCATTGGTGAATTTATAAACGTATATGCATTTTTTTTTGACTCCTGAAAAGGTATGGTTGTGTGTAAGCTTGGATTTTCTGTGCAATCAAATCATACGAAATCTGACACTGTTTGATTTTAAAATTAAGAGGGTAGGTTTAATTCTTTTAAATGTTAAAATCTATCATTGATTTGAAATTAGTTATTGAAATTGAATCTATAAAACGTTTACTGGGTTTGTATTCTACAAAACTTTTTATATTTAGAGAGAAATATCCTTTTATCATCTAAGTTTCTTTCTCTTTACTGTAACATTTAATTTTTGGCCATATAAGAATAATTACATAATTATGGTTCTGTTAAAAATAAAATTGTACATTTTTTTACTCCTCAACACACTTTGATTATTATTCAGTTTTTATAATTAGTGAATCTTAAAACAAAGATTTACATATAAAAGCATTAGTAAACTTCAACTGAAAAGATATACAGTTGACTGTGTATATGTCTTTTTATCTCTCTTTACACTCTTTTTTCACACACACACACACACACAAGAATATTATTGGAATTTCCTTTTACATATGTGTATGTGACTATTTTGAATTCTACTTAGGTAAAATTTTGCATTGGTCAAATTCAAAGAGGGTAAAAAAAAATATATAACTTGAAGAAATCAATCAACATTTACAGTTATATTCCTTTCTCAATCAATGCACAATCCAGTTATCTTTTCTTTTTTTTCTTTCTTTTTCTCTTTTCCATTTTATCTGGTGCTACCTTGAAGAATTTATAAACCTAACATTTTTTCTTTTTCTTTTCACAGTTGTCTTTCAAGATATTTTATACCTTTTTTGCTTCTGCATCCAAAAAGGAACAGCAGAAGCAAGAAGGTCTGCCTGGTACAGAATGAATGATTGGAGACCTTTTGTATATGGAGGTTTAGCATCTGTCACCGCTGAGTGTGGTAAGTTTCTCTTGTCTATCTTCATGTTTTTTAGGCTTTGTTGTGATGCAATGGATGTCGACTCAGAACGACAAATCAAAGAGCGAGTTTGAATTCCACTTGAATTCACTTATGCACAAATACCCTTTGGAAAGGTATTTATCCGTCTCTTCCCTACTGCAGAAAGCAAAGGCAAACTACTACGGGATAATCTTCTGCCTAGTCAGTCATGTCTCTTTTGAGACATGATCGCCCAAAGTGTGTATCACGTATGGCACTTAACTCTTGTTAGTTCTCGAATAACAGAAAATGTATTTGTTCGGGCATCTTTACAGATTCACATCAAAGATCTTATAATGAAAGGTTGTTTTCATAATGTATAGTTTTGAAATATGATATCAGATATTGTATGTGGCTCATGCTAGGAAATATCAGATGGCCTGAATTGAATTTAACGTTAAATAAGAACCTTTGTTCTAACAAGTTTTCTGTTGACTGAAATATGCAATGGGCTCACCCTAAGAGATACTAAAGTATATTTTGCACTGTCATATCATAATAGCCATTTGAGCATGCTGGCCTTCTGCACAAGCTACAGGGCTATGGTATAATTGATAGTTTGTTTTTCTATAATTAAACAGTACATTTATATATATCCACCAGCCAGAATGTTCAAGAAATTTTGTTCGAAAAATCTTATTCTTAGATGGCTTAATTTATCAGCGTAACTCATTTCCCAAAATTTGATTAAATGCCAGAATAAAAAAAAAAAACAAAAGCAAAGAAACTTCTTTGATGAAACTGAAAGTTTTTTCCAGCATCCACTTCATATGAAATTTTCTGAAATTGTGGATAATTGTTTTCACTGTTAAATTCTATTTACAAACATTATTAAGTTAGAAATAGTCTTATCCCCAACTTAAAATGTGCAAGGTCATATATAATTTTAATTTAAGGTTTTCAGAATAGATATGACTCAGCTTGATTTAGTTTAACAGAATGTAGAGTACTTAATGAGAAACTTAGAAGCCATAACAGGTGCTGTTAAAGATTTTAAAATACTAATTTACAAAAACAAAACAAAAAGTAACCTATTTGTTGAAAAGATTTAACAAATTTTATGAAAAGTAACCTGATAGCTTTATATATTTAATACTATGAGTATTATGTCAGGTCAGTGATATTTTGTAAACATAGAATTTCATTGTACATAATTTTAGCTTGATATTCTTGTAAAACTAGACAAAACATGATTAGCTGAAGCTTGAAGCCAAATTCAAACCAGAAACAAGAATGTTACCATACAGTGGTGTTCTGCTCTATTATAACAAAAACTGTTGTGTATTTATTTGTGTGTGTATAATATATATATTTATGCTCTCACATCCTCATTGAGCACTGTAGAGGAATGGTATACTTTATAAAAACAGTAGCTACTCACACATCTATGCATCGTTCATTCGGTAATGAATTTGAACACTCTCGGCTACTGTGTGTTTACATTGTATGTAACATACTAAAGTCTGCCTTCATCTACTGAGCACCCATAGCTCAGAGGTAGAATTGCCAACTGATGTCAATTCAGTCGGGTTTCAATCCTGGCTAGAAGTAATAGGATGTCTAACTGTACTGATCTGTGATACAGCAAAACAGATCTCTGTGGATCACACACACCTATATATATATATATATATATATATATATATAATTTTCCTTGTCTTTTTGGAATTTTTTTTTTCTTATGTCTTAATGTAAGATACTCAATAGTAGGTGTATCAATATATATGTTGACGTCATTTTTAGATGATATATCAATATAAATATTTTGCTGTCATTTTTTTATGCTATGGACCCACTTGTTAACGTTTTGCTTAGGTTTGAGTTTCAAAAGAATAATCTACAGGAGATTTTGTCTCAAAAGTAATCAACATCTAGACACAGTACAAGAAAAACAATGCACTTGGTCCTTAATATTTCATTATAACACGGAAATGAGAAAAAAATATCTTGCCAAAAATAAAAAAAATTCTGTGAATTGTGCAATCATCATACAAATGCCCAACAACAAAAAATGCAGTATGAATGCATAAAGTGAGTGCCACACACATGCACCATAAATTATTGCCCCCATTTGAATTTATTGGCATCAGCTTCTTACAATTTTAGCTTTTGGAAATATTTATGCTTGTTGCAATGGATGCCAAACTAGTCTTCTATATACCTAACACACAACAGTGACTTATCTAAAAACTAGTGTTATGGAAATTCAATGAAGGATAGTGACCAGTAGATATTGTAAGAGCTCTCCATCACTAACCAAGAACAATATCAATAATTGACATTGGTAAATTTTTTTAAAAATACATGTTATCCCCCCGCCCTTCTATGTAAATTCGTGAAATTTCAAGAAATTAAATTCTGTAGGCAAAATTGGTTTTATTAGTTAAACGCATGACTCATTGGGGGAATGTAAATTATGTATTAATTTCTTTCCAACCATTTTGACTTTTTACCAAAAATCTGCTCCAAATAGTAAAATAAAAAATGCAATAAAATGACATTATTTAATTAGATAAGCTTTTAATAAATAATACAAGGACATTATAGTCTGAAAAAGTTTTCTCAATTAATAATTAAATTTTAAAAGAATTGTTTTTTCTTTTTTCAATTATAAGAATTTATATAAAGTTTCAAAAATATTTAATATTTCAAAGATTTGTAGATGTTAGGTTGGTAAGCTATTAAGTGAAGACTATATTTACAGTATTTGGATTAATGTCAGTGATGGTGATAATGGTGAGCCGATTGCTAAACCTTCATCCTGCTGATATATGCCTGATCTCAATCTAAACTGTGTTGGTTGTGTGCAGAAAGTTAGCATCTCCATCAGGTTATCTATTGGAGCACTGGCTAACATATACATGGAATACTTTGAAGAGTTGGCATTAGAATTCACAGTTCTAGCTGAGATACGTTGATGACACCTTGATACTCTGGCCACACTAGGAGGAAGTCCAGACACTACTTGACCATGTGAACTCAATAAGATTATCCATACAGCTCACTATGGAAAAAAAGTGACAACAAACTGGCATTCCTGGATGTGCTAATAACTCGATCAGAGGTGAGGTTCAAGACATCTGTATACTGTAAGCTAACATTCACCAGACAAAACCTCAACTTCAACTACCCATACAATGTAAAGAATGGGATCATCCTTCAACATTGAGCAAAAGTCATAAGCAGTGACCCAGAGTCATACAAACAAGAAATGGTCAGTATAAGCAGTACCCTACAACAAAACAATTATCCAGCATACATGACAACAACTCCATCATACATGAAAGGGAGGGTGCTTGAGGATAACAATTCTCAGAAAACAGCCTCGGTCTGTCTACTCTATGTGAAGGGGATTATCAGAGAAAAAAAACAAAGGATCCGTGGTCCATATAACATCAGGACGATCTTCACAAGTGGCTCTACACTTCACAGGTACCTCTCCCAAGTAAGACCTCCAACAAAGGAGGACATGACTAAGGACTGTGTACACCATTCCATGTAGCTGTGGAAAGAAATATGAAGGAGAAACAGGCTGCCCCCTTAAAGTAAGGCTACAAGAACATCGCAAGACTATAACACAAGGGGAGATAGAAAAATCAGGCGTAGCTGACCACTCATGGAGGGAGAAAGGGGATCACCACCTCCTATGAGATGAAGTTGAAATAATAGATAGAGAACACCACTGGAAACTACATAAACTTAAGGAATCAGCATATATGCTAGGCTACAAAATCTCCTAAGCCGATCAAGCATAGAGATGAATACAATATGTAAACCAATAATATGAAATGCTAGAGAAAACCATTAACATCAAAAGCATTGCAATATGAACTGATAAAAAAGGGTTACTGAACATTAGGTTTATAAGTCACAAAAATTCAGTTGTTCTTGAGGCCACATGGCTGAGTGGATATATACATTGGTTAGTTCCTGTGACTTGACCCAAAGAGTTGTGAGTTCAATATCAGGCAATACAAGTAACTTACAGGGTCAGAGTTCAATACTGTCTTTAAGAAATAGCTTTATTCTAAATTTCATGCGATAGATAATACTTGTGTAAATCAGATTAATTTAACATTAAATTTGCTAATTTTCTAATGTGTCACAGATGTTAATTTTTTAATGATTTTTAAAACCAAGAATTAACTTTTATTTACAAATATGTTGATCTCTCAAAATGCCCAAAAAATTTAAAAATTAAAGTTTCGAAATGTTACATTCCAATCAAAATAATTTTGTTTAAAATACACCAGAGTATTTGGCTTTCTGGAAACTTAATCATTTAGCTTTTAATTAAGACTAAAATAAAAGCTTTAAGAAAACTTTTTTTAAAAAAAATCAATTTAAGAGTTAATTATTAAAAATGAGTGAAGGTACACACACGTGTAATATATATATATACACACACACACACACACACACACACAACCAAACGACAAATTTATACTCTATAGTAATCAGTTTAGTGCCATATGTAATACACGCCTTGGTGATCATGTCTTGAAAGAGATATGATTGACTGGGCAGATGATTAACCTGCAGTAGGTTGCCATTACTTTCTGCAGTAGACTGGTTGCTAGCCAAGGCTATAGAATCTAATCTGTCCGGTTATTTAACCCATAACCGGATGGAAGAGATGGGTTAATATATTTCCCAAGAGTTTTTGAGTGAGTGCAAGGAATTCAACTGGAATTCGAACTCAGTTTCCCAATTTCTTGTTCCAAGCTGATACCCATTGCAACACAATGCACATATGACTGATATTGTATTAGCATTTGCATAATTTGATCTTTCTCTTGCTTGCCTGTATGAATGTCAACCAAGTCCTAAAATTAGTTTTTTTTGGGGTGGGGGCAGTTTCGCTTGTCTCTACAATTAAGACACTCTTTTATGTCTGTAAGTTTACATGTTTATATATTAATCACCAAATTTTTTGAGATTATGCAGTTTCCCTTTTTGGATTTTGTTTCCAATGAAATTGATTGCCTTAAAATAAAACTTTATTTCAAAATATCAAAATTGCTTGTACTTATTTTTGTGTGTTCTTGTATTAATTTTTTTTTTTTTTTTTTTAATTTCTCACCTTTCCCAGCAAACTATAACAGAAACTTATCATTGTTATAGTTTTTACTTGCCTATATTTTCTTAAATTATTTACTTATAATTTATCACGTGATCAACTTGTATAAACATTTAATTTCATTATTTTTTAAATTTTATTTGTAAACTTCTTGAAATTCGTAATTAATTTACTTAAATGAAATGCAATAAGTACTGTATATAATCCATATTGATTTATATCTAAGTTCATTTTCTTAAAATATTAGAAAATTTATAAAACCTTAATTTGGTGTAGTTTTTGCCAATTCTTAGGTACAGACATTGGCAGAGGCAGCCGTTTAAAGTTTATTGCTGAGTCAATTGTCTTCTAAATTGCATTGATGCACTTTTTGTGTTGTTGCTGCCAATTTGGAACATTCCACTGTCCTCTGGCAGCAAATAGAAATGCTTCCAAGGTTTATGTATATCAGTATTTGATTGACTTCTTTAAAACAGTGTTTGCAAACCAAAACCAATTTCTAAGATTTTACAAGTATTTTATTAACAGTTACAAAAACAAAAATGATTTGACTTGTTATTGCATTTCTCTAAAATTTAAATTATTTAGCAGCTCTATACCTTCCCAAATGGTAATTTCTCATGTAAATAGGCTAAACAACTTGAATTTATTTATTCAACAGGTATTTGCAATGAGTGTCACTAACTTAACATCAAGAAATGAACACAAGAATTACTCCTCACTAATGTAATACTAATGTTTCATTATTAAAAGAAAATGTTTTAGCATTGATCATTCAATAAAGTAAATATTACAGTTTTATTTTCAGTTGTACATGAAAGAATCAATACTCAGTAAAGTATTAAGCTTGGTTGATGGTAAAATAGTTCTTTTTATCGATTTTTATTTTTTCTTGTATAGAATCCATTTTTACATCATGCAATATGATCAAGAAATATTGCTGTGCAAATAAAGCCCAGAGCAGATTTTATAGCTTCAGGCTTTTTTTCCTCCAGTTCATCCACTTCTTATGTGTCAAACTTTTTCTATATGAATTTGTGATGCAAATGTTGGACAATTATTAAATGAATAACACTTAGTTCTTCTGCACTCTCTAGGGTTGTTTTGATAATAGCCTTAAATTGGTGGGGGTGGTCATCAATCACAGGAAGATATCTGCAATCCTCCTCATCTTTGACTTTTGTCCCTGTAAAGGAAACATTTTGAATTAATGTTAAGCTGTACACTTGTTAAAAATCCTCAGGCAAAATGTTTGATTGCTTATTGCATGCGATGTCTGCTAATTGCCTTTTAATCTCATCCAATAAAATCACTTGAATTTGTTAGTTGATCACTGACAGACAAAAAAAGATAATTTGTACTTTAAATTCATATATTACTCTAACAGTTTAAAAAAAAAAAATAGCTTCTCCAAAGCAAAGTGTCAAAGTTTAATAGAAAATATTTTCACACCAACTAATATATATATATATATATATACACACACACATAATTTTTAGTGCGTACATTTTTTCCAATGAGGGGTGTAAATTGAACTTTGGTCTGTTATGATCTGCTGGAGCCAAATCGGTGGTAGAATATTTTAGATCAGTCAGTTTTCTTGATTGGAAAGGGGGGGGATTTTGTTCCTTCCAACCTCATTTTGTTATCCATTTATTCACTATGACCCTGATGTATATAAAGATTATTTAAAAAAGAAAAAAGTGCAATAGAACATACATTATCAGTCTATAGAATTGTCAAAATTATATACTATTTTTCTTTTTCTGATTGACTTGTTTAATTCATCAGTCATTTTAAATATCGTCCATGTAATACTTGCCTTGTACTTTTGTGGATTATCTTTCTGTTTCTAATTTTAAAACTTCTCTGTTTTAAAACACTGCTGACATTTTAGTTATTGAATGCCACTGGCAAAAAGTTCTCAAAGGAAATTTTACTCCTGATGCTAAATCACTAATTATTATAATCAAATGTTCTTTTTGGTTATCATGGCAACATATTGTTCCCTGGGCATGGCCCTCAGTCTTGTATTTCTGTCGCAATTCTAAAGACATTGAGCAGCACTTGTTAGTTTCTATTTTAATTTTATAGATTAGTTTCAAACTTGAAAAGTAAAACATTATTTTTCAATATAATCTTTTGCCACTGCATTTGATTCACTTTTTGATATTAATCACGTTCACTGAATATTTATAAAATCAAAATTCACCTGATAACAGTTTTTCTCTCGTGATCAAAAATTTACCAAGGTTGACAAAGCAAACCTCACTGCCAAGCTTGAAAAGGACCTCCAATCTGTGGTGGACTGGGGTAAGAAATGGCTCGTAAATTTTAATGCTTCCAAAATGAAGCTGCTATCTATTAACCACCACAGACAATCATTCCTCCTGCCCATTAACAGGCTTCTCTCCCTGAAAGTAAAACACTGCGTCTCCTTGGATTAACTCTTACATCAGACCTCAAGTGGAATAACTATATAGAATCCATAGTTAAATCTGCTGCTAAGAAAGTTGGTTCTCTGTGTAGGGCCAGGAAGTTTGTCCCGTCCAAAACAATCCTGCACATATACAAATCTACCATCTGCCCATGCATTGGATATTGTTGCCATATTTGGTCAGGTGCTCCTGCTATCCACCTCGGTGTCCCCAACCAAATCCAACAGAGAATCTGTAATGTGATTGATCTCGACTTGGCAGCTAGGATACAGTTGCTTTCTCACCGACGCAGTATGGCTTCCCTGTGCCTCTTCTACAAATACTTTCACAGCTTTTGCTCTAATAAACTTAGCTCACTGGTACTCCTATATATGAATTTCCTCGAGCCACAAGATTAGCAACTAGGTCCCACCCTTTTACTGTGAAACCAATAAATTGTAAACCCACATTCTACTCCAGCAGTTTCTTTTCTCACATTTCCCATCTGTGGAATTCTCTTCCACATACTTGCTTTCCCGACAGCTATAATCTCCAAGAATTTAAATGTAAAGTCAATAATCTCCTGTCTCACTAACTTAATCCTCTCTCATGCTTTTTTTCTCCATCCACCCCACTCTCATCAGTATTCTCTTCCTTCTCCTACTCTCCCCCTGCAATCTCTCACTCCTTCTCATAACATTCCTCCTATGTAACCCCCTGCACAAAAGTGGCAGTAAAATGCCTTGCTTGGGGATGACATTATATAATAATAATAATAAAAAAAAAAGGTCTATGGAATTACTTATCCACTCTCATATCTACACTTTAATTCTAATAGAAAAAAAAAAGCACCCATACTCTGGTTTTCTTTCTTTTCAAGTACGAAGCATTACTGCAATATTCATATTGAAGAAAATAGTCTGATGATTTGAAATAAACAACCCTTGGCCCTTGTTGGAATTTTCTTTTTTGTTCTTTATTCTAGATCAGACAGAATTGAGAACTGCTATTTCAATTTCATGGCCGGGGGGGGGGGTTGTTTGATTTCTGCTACCTCTATTCAAAGTTCAGCAGTAGTTTACTGATCGTTTTCTTTTTATTTCTTTTCTATAATGACCTTTTTTTTCTTTAAGTATATTTATAGTCTTATTAAAACTCTTGCTGTAACAGCTAATAAACTATGGTTATCAACTCTCTGAAATATAGATCTTATAAATCAGGCTTTAGAAAAAAAGTGAATGGGTTCATTTTTGGTCACTTTTAATGCCGATTAGAGTGAGTCTTGTAAAATAATTGGTACTGTATAGAAAAAAAATATTTTATGAACAAAATAAAACCTAAAAATTGTTTCTTGCAAACTAAAAGTTATATTGATTATTTAGCCAATTAAATGTGGAGAATTTCAAATGAATAATTTACTGAATGAAATTCCTCACTCTCTCTCTCTTCAGTCTAAAACTAATTTTTCCTTTTAAGTTAAGATTTCTTCAATCATCATAAAATTAACAGAAAATTGGTATTTATTGCATTTTCAATTTATTCTATGTTATATTGTATGAAATAATTTACAATGAAATAGTAAGTCAATGATATTGAATTTTTTCTTTATAAATCAATAAATTGGATGTCATTGCCAGGACCCCCCCCCCCCCCAAAAAAAAAAAAGATTGATTTATTTTTGGGCTTTAGATTGGTTGCTTTAGAAACCACTATTTTATGAGACTGGTTTTTAGCCTGCATTTATTTGACTTTTTCTCCAAATGTTATTAAACTTAATTCTCTCTCCCTCTCTTTCAAAAAAAAAAAGAATGAGGGACATGAAACAAAAAAAACAAAACTCTTTTTCAGCAAATATAGCTCTTACCAGATAAGCATAAAATATTTAACCACTCTAAAAATCTACCTCCCAATATATAATACTCTCTATACATCTCTGAAAAGTAAAATATATCTAATATGGCTTCAATTTATCTTACTATCAATGTAACTATTAATAGTTTTATTGCATTAGGATAAAAAAAAATTATCATTGGCCAAATTTATGAAAAGCTTGAAGGACTTCTGACTCAAAAAGTCTCTTTGCTTTGAATGTCTCTTGTGACTCACTCCAGACTTCATAATATATAATCACTGAAGATGCTGATAAGATGGTCTGTTCTATGTACTACTCTAGAAAGTATCTGACTCTTACTATACTCTTTGGTTAGATCAAAAATAAAGTACTGATGCTATATTTGGATGAGAAATGTCCAGTCCTCATTTTCCAGGCTTGATTAGAGTTAAAAAAAAAAAAAAAAAAGTTACACAACCATGTGAGGAAGGAATTATTTTCCATCCTGCAGTCCTTTTCTCCCCACAGAAAGAAATGGTTTGCCTCTTGTGACTCTCTTGCTATTTCCATCATATAAATTCTGATAAGCTACATTCTTTAGTTCCACCAGTTCAAACCTTCACAACTAAAACCCAACATACTGGGACAAATCATCTTCATTCCTTTCGTATCCTGTTAATAAGAATAATTCCCTTTGAAGAGTTTCTTGTAATCTACTTTTTAGAACAGACTGCCAATCGCTATAATCTTAAGCTCTTCAAGTCCACGATCAACCATTATCTATCATACATATCCTCATAATATGCACTTACTCCCTCCTTTTATGCACTTATAACAGCTTAATTTCTGGTTGGTAAAATTTGGGAAAATTAACAAGGTTATTTTTCTTTTTTAATCAAGTGCATATTTATTAATCTTGGAATTATTTTGACTTTTGTTCTCATCTTGGTTGACACAACATTTTGACCAAGTACCCTCTAGTCATCATCAGGTGTCCATAGATTGGCTGATGTGGATTATCTTGTTGATTATTGTGAAATAATATCAAGATGAGAACAAAAGTTCGAAATTATTCCAAGATTATTGAAAATTACTCAACTCAGAAATAAATACAAAAATATAAATATTTCTATGGAAATAAGTAATCTTTAAGTGAAATGAGATTTATCAGTTCAAAAACTCATTGTCTATGATTGGATTAGTTTGTATATTAAAGTATTTCTCAAGTGGATTCAGCCTAACAAAGCCAACCATTGAAGGCACATTAGAAGGATTCAAAGAAATGTGATTAGTAACAGAAGAGAAGAAACTATTTTATTTTGTATTTGTTTCATTGCTCATAATTTTCAGTCATAGCATCAAAATGAAAATTTTAAAAAGATTTTGGGATATTTGATGCTAGAATAAATATATAGAGAAATTATCTCAGTGCAGTGGATATCCACTTAGAACAAGAAATTGGAGAGCCAACTTCAAATTCCAGTTAAATTCGTTCCATTCACTTATATGCAAATATGACAAATTGGGTTCTATAGCCTTGGTTGGCAACTAGTCTACCACAGAAAGTAATAGCAACTATTGTGGGAAAATCTTTGCACAGTTATGTCTCTCTTGAGACATAGTTGCCCAAGTGTATATCATGTAAGTCACTTAACTGACTGACTGACTGACTGATCTCAAAGTGAATTTGAGTGACTTTAGCTTGTAAACGGCGATACAAAAAATGTATTTTTCTTCTTACACACCCCCATCTCAAAATATATTTGTCATGTTTAAAGGTTTTGCTTTTATTGCAGGTACATTTCCAATAGATACAACCAAAACACGGCTTCAAATCCAAGGGCAAGTGATAGATGCTCGACTAACAGAATGCAAATACAGGGGAATGTTTCATGCCTTTGTAAGGATCTTTCACGAGGAAGGATTCCATGCCCTATACTCAGGGTAAGTTCACATTATGCAATGTCATTCTAGCAAAATGAGAATATTTCATATAAAGAGGTTTTCATATTGACTGCTACAGGGGTAGATCTATTTGAATAACCAAAATTGATGACCTGTACTAGTATGCACATATGTCCATTACTGTACCATTTTTGTCCTTCAAAATTAACCTTAAAAATATCTTTTTTTAATTTTATACTCTAAATTATTAACTCTATGCAATAATGATGTCAAACATGACATGTGTATCTTATTAAATACATTTACTATTTTCTACATTATTATAACCCCAAGTTGTTAGTGCCACAGAAGTTGTTTGGTTTTAGTTGCAAGTTGCTTTGCTAGAAATTGAACCATATACCCAAGATATCACTGCTTTATATAAATAGATGGAGTACTGAAAATTTCTTGGTCTTAAAGAAGCCTCCCTGACCAAATAAAATGTTTGATCATTTGTTCAGATCTTAGAAGTAAGTTAAGTCAAGAACTTTTCATTACCCTTTCATCTGTTTGGGATTTACAGTAAAGAGCAAAACTGAATGGTATAATCACAATTTTTCATTGCAGTTAAAAATTGTTTGGCTAATTAATAAAGATAGGTTGATAGGCTACATTATATGAATCGGGAGGTTTGGACAAAAACCTCTGCTTATCTCTCAGTAACTGATTTACATATTTTTCTTAATGTTTTGGTATGTAGATGAAATCTAAAAGCTTTAAGTTGTAGCATTCTTGAGTTTTCAAAATATCTGAAGAAAGTATCTTTTTTGTTTGTATAAAGTCTGTAGAAATGTAACATCTTGTCAACATTTGGTTGAATATATTCATGTTGCCTTTCAAAAAAATGGCAACAGAAAAACAGTCTTAATTTTATTTTAGTCAAGGCTGCAATTAAATGAAAGCTGAAAGTGACCTGAGTAGAAAGTCAAGAAATTTTTTAAATATCACAAAGTTGAGTTCCCACTTGATCTAACAAAAACTATTTACACTGTTCAGACTGTTGTCCTCATCTTTGTCATATTCACAACATTTTGTGATATACATTTGGAATTTCAAACTAAACTCTTTATTTCACTCACCAAGGTGGATTGTTCTAATTCTGCATGTCATGCCTCTTCGATATCTCAGTTTCAGTTATTTCCCTTTAGTAACTCAATTCACCAATTTTTTGTTCACATTTGCTGTGGCTGGGTATTGAACTCTTTTGGGTCAAGTCACTGGATTACTTCATCCAACGCTTTTATCCATTATGCCATGTGTCCAAACATATAGACAGATTTAAAAATAGAAATAAAATCAGTCAATCAAGGGTTTGAAAAACCTGTTTATACATTTTTTTATTTTATTTATTTATTTTCTTTTTTTTTTTTTCATTTTTTATTTTTATTTCTGGATATTCTCTGCTCTGACAGGTGTCCTAGCTGTATTCTAATTTAATTATACTTGAATGTTTTCATTAGTTGCAATGATTTACACCCTCTGTCTCCACTTCCTTAATCCGAACATTGTTTGATAGATGCAAGTTTCTAAGATTTACTAAAGCATTGCTCTGTCCATTCCACTTCTTGATAGAAAACTAAGTGTTATTAATTAGGTTTTCATCACAGTGAATTTAATCTTCTGCTAATGATGAAAATGACCTACATGTAATTGCACAATAATTAATTACAAGTGTATAGGCTGGCATTAGTGAGGTTGAACATACAAAAACTGGTTTGCCAGTTTATTCATTAAACTGCAACATTATTTTCAGATACAGAAAACTCTAAGGTTGTTTTTACTAAACCCCTAGACATCTGTTGAACCAGAATTAGGAAATACTGAACTGCTCATTATGCAAATTTTCAGTATTTTGGTTTGATTTCTCTTTATAGTAATACATTTCACTAGTCAGAGAAAAATTCAAATAGTTTTGTTTTATAAACATTCTTTAAAATGGGCTGACATGATGAATAGAGCTTGCATAGTCAACTTATCTGGAATATTTTACAAACAAAACTCTTGGCTGTCAGCAATTATGCATCAAGTTTTTTTTCTTTTTTAACAAAGAACAAATTCAGGCTTACGGCCACATTGCATCGAAACACAGGTTCCTATACAATCACCGAAGTTAAACAATTTTTGACCCTAGTCAGTACTTAAATGGCTGATAGTTTGGAAATACCAGGTGCTGTAAATTTGAATGTGCAAACAGTGTAATGAATAATGGCTTGGAATTGTTAGTCAGAGCACAGTTTCAATTCTTGTTGGGTGTGTTATATTCACTAAGTCACAAATAGCCTTGAGAAAGGTATAAATCCACCTCTACTTATCCAGGTATGAGTTAATTAGTAATAGTTTTATCACTAAACCATTGTTTCCTCTGCCCCCCCCCCCCCAAATTGTTACAGTCTAGAAATATTTTCTGGCTCTAATCTTTAAAAGGTTGATAGTCCATAGAAAATGGATGAATCAGCCATTCAATATAAATAAAAACAAAGAATATATTCAGAGCCCAGTGAAATTTACAACTAATTTTGTTTAATACATTTTGATATCTATTCAATATCTCTGAAAACATAAACAGGTGACGATTCAGTTTGGGCAGTTTCAGATTTCAGTGACTTGAGAGCAGTTTGTAAAGAGATTATAATCACTGCCTATTGTCACATGATCAATTTATGAATGTCTCTTGTTGGTGTGTATCACAAGAAAATTTGCAACAAACATAATACTGACCAAGAAAATATTAACAAAATTAAGAATGACACTATTTTCTCTACTCTCACTTTTATTCTGGGTTAAAGCATAAGTCTTAGTACTGCTCTAGATGTTACTTGCCTCAATCTTTTTCAGTGAATTTAACAATTCCAAATAAACAACTTTTGAGATTTGTGTGAGAAAGAGAGGTCCTCATTTAACCAGTCTCACTGGAGGATGTTTCGACAGGAACTGATAGACTTCATGTGATGAATTTGAATACAGCGCGGGACAATATTTGTCTCAAATATTTTATATTAAATCCACCATCATGACGAAACCTATTACTTCCAACAACCGAAACAAAGGTCAGTGAGGTTAAGCATAATATCATAACTGGAAGATTCTCTTCAGCTAATAAACAGCTGAATAATTGGATGTAAGATTTTGATGTGATCACAATCTTTTCAAATAGTACTGGCTTTCACTAAGAATATTACACTAAAATAAATTTAATATTTAAATGATGATTTGAAATAAGCTCCTTAATTAAAGGAAAGTTTTTATGGAAAGTGTCAGTAATATTGATTTTTAAAACCCTAATCAGATAATTTAAAATCGCATAATTTATTAAGTTGTGTGTAGCAAATGTGTATCAAAATAGATGCAAAAGATGCCCTGGATCGCATGCAGACATGTGTCAACACTAAGTTCAGGTTTTTCCTTTTAGCAGCAGGACAGTTTGGCATGTCTAGATAATGGGCCTCTCTGCAACTGGTCAAGATCTGGGTTTTTCTAAGATGCCTCATGAGGAAAACCAGCAATTGACATGACAGTGTCTTGTGAAGTTGGTCCCATAGGTATTTTTAAGTTTCTGCAGTTTCTGAGGAAGTGTTATTTTTGTTACCGCTTATCTCTTTTCCCCCTCTCTGCTTATTACCCCCACCCTGGTAATTTTTTGGTGCCCTCCCAATACTATGGTCAAAGTAAATTTCGTTGTGAATTTAGAAAACATGTTAGCAAGCAATATCAAGATTTCCTTTTTGAGAATTCCCAAATGAGGAAATTTCAAATGTTGCTGCTTCTTTTTTTGTTTTTTTTTTAATAAATATTTCTGTTGCGTTCTGTGGACCACAGGTTATAAATTTTAAAACATTATTATACTTAGGGTCTATATTTTAAAAATTAAGTTTTTCAGAAGTCTTATTTAGGCAAAGTGCAGTTTACATGAAACTATTTCATGTAGCTTCTGGTTGCAATACAACAGCCTGCTGAAAAGGTCTTGGTCTGACTAAGAAAATATGTTATGATTTTGGGAAGTGAATTCAGCCAAAAACTTCAACATCTCACTTGTAAATCACATACTTTTTTTAAAGAAATTATGATATTCAGTAAATTCATCTTATATTTAAGCTAACCAAAATAATGTCCATGATGCTGTATAGATGTATGTAATCTTTTCCATTTTAAAAATATGTACAAAGGTTTGGTTAAGAAATATTAAATACATTGAGTTTTTAATGTTAGATAGATTGCTTCCTAGAGAAGAGACTAATATTCAAGCTTAGATAAAACCATTACTACCATTCAACTCTCTTAATATTAAAAATACTTCAGGTGTGTTTACTTTTGTTTTTTTTTTTTGTTTTTTTTTAATCAGTATCACCCCAAGTCAGGCACTAAACCCACTAAAATGTAAGGGTTACAGGATATGGAAGAATTGGGAACAGAAACATTAATAATGAGCAGAAAAAGAAAAGTCATCAGAACAGTAACTAGCATTGTAGTACATTGCATATAAATTTTTGCAGATTGATGTTGGCTGGAAAGCATGGAACTGCAAGGGAGTTCCACAAACAAGAAGTGTGAGAAAAACTATTAGCCCAGGACTTACAGCTGCAACTAGCCAACTCGACTGTAAATCAACGAGCTCTCAATGCCAGCCTAGTATTGTACTTAAATTCATAAAGCCTATGTACTATAGTGAAGAACTCAACTGAACAATTAACATGAAAGTATTTATAAAAATAAATGGTTCAGTGAGGCAACTTTACACCAGTGGGTAAGTGACTGAAGCTAAGCCACCAGTTCAGGATCAATAGCATTGCTGATTCTTTTTTTGGATTTTATCAAGGAGCTCAAGGTAAATAGCAATGGCACCAGACCACATAGCAGCAATATTATAAGCATGAAGTAATAAGTTGGTTGTCACCTTAGCAACAAGAATTCTATTGATTCTTTCTAGATTATTCTGTAACCATTTGTCAAAACTCTTAATGCTCTCAGGGTTATTTTCCTTTTCTGCAGAAAATACAGTGTATTATAAGGGGTAATATTGGACAATAAAGGATAGGTTCAAAAGAAACCTGTGTTTTGTCAACAAAAAAAACATTAGTTTCCACTAAATTGAAGGATAGCATCAAAATTCCATACTACATTCAGTTGACATATATTCAGATTTCCTGAACCTTTTGGTGGTATTTCGTGTGGGTGGGTGGGAATATATTCACTCTCTCTCACACTTTCTTTCTCTTACTCACTCTCACAGATGCTCATGTGTGGATATATACTCACTCACTCTCTCTCTCATTCACACACACACATTTATACATTCTGTGATTCTGCTTGTCAACTCTTAATACAATTTAACTTCTAAATAAGACTAGTTTTTCAACATGTCTTATAGAAGACAAGTTTTGTATGAGTGAATAGGCTGGAAATAACTGAATAAATAGAATGACATTTTCAACCTGGTTCCCTCACCCACCTCTTACCTTGTTTCGAAACATTAGTTATTATGATGTATAGTTGGTACTTAATGCTACATTTTTTATTAGTTCTAGTGCTGTCACTGCTGTAGCATATGCAGGCTTGACAATTGATACCAAAAGTAATTAATGAGTATTTTTTCCTAAGCTCATACTTGAGCCTTAGTTTCTCTGGAGTTATTCACTTCAAATAAAATCTCATCCAACCTACAGAAATTAAAATCTGTTTATTGATTGGGAAAAAAAGTAAGAGAAGCTTTAGCTTTCAAAACCTTTTTTCTTTTACAGTAACTACTTGTTTATGCCAGTTCCATACAAAGAATAAAGCCTACTTGATCTATTTATCAATACCTAGCATTAATTCAAGTGCTTGTTAAGGTTACTTGATCATGAATTAATGAAGTATTATGGTTTGGATTTCTATAGATATTCTATTGTTTTGACAAAGCAAGGTGATCTTTAAAAACAAGGCATGCACATATATCTGTGTTGGGAATTCTGCATCAGTTGTTATTTTGAAGGCAACACAAAGCCATAGTTTGTGTGTATGTTTCTTTTGTGTGTCAAGTCTTTCAGGATGTAGGCAATCATTGCTATCCACAACTTGTCTTTTGTTGCTCCAAGAAACTTTTGAACCTTTACCATTTCCTTTTCTCCTTTGTTCTGTTATCCATTCCTACTTTTATTCTTTCTGCTCTCCTAATATTACACAGCAATTCAAACTCTTTGTCTTTTACAATATTCTCTCGTTCTCTTTGCTTATTTTCTGGAAGACATTTTTCACTCTTATGTGCATAGATTGAGTTTCTGCACTGAATTGATTTTAACATTCCTAAGCTATTTTTATTGACGATTACTTCTACATTCATGTTACTGCTTTTAAGACTAACAATATCTGTGAGGTTCATTATGTTCATATTTCTGAAAATCTACTGGAAAACACAAACCCACTTCAAATAATTTTTTTTTGTGTGTGTGTATATATATATATATATATATATATATATATATATAAAATGTATATGACAAAGTGGAAAATTTCTGTATTACCTGTTTCTTCAGACAAACTTCATCAGACTAAGTCATGTTTATTTTTATTTTTTTGTTGAAGTTATGTGCAGGAGGGAAATAAATTAATAACCATTTGTTATAATTATGTAACAAAGTGGCAATATTGAATTTTAAATTTTGACTTTTTTTTTGTTAAATCAGAAATGTCTGGGCACACAATCTATCTGATTTCATTCAGTTTCATAACACTTAATTTTATTTAATCATTTGTAGATATAAACAGTGGATATAGAAAACAATTCTGCATAAGTTAAATACCTTTTTAAACTATTATCAGACCACTCTTTGTGTAGGCTCTCTCTCCCTACATATATATATATATATATATATATAATACACACACACAACTAGGAGAAAACAGCTTTTCCTCTTTTTTAGGGTTAATGTTTATAGAGTATTTAGTCTGAATTTATTTTTACTTTTATCCATTTTTGTTTCCCCCTTCAGTTTTAAAGTTTGGTCTTGGAACAAAGTTTGAATTTTAGGTTATGGGGGATTAGTTGTTTAGTCTTTGGAGTCATTATCTGGCTTTAGGTAGTATAATTCTAGTATCTGTGTTTTAAACATGGTCTTTGCTCCTTTTACTTAGTTTATGGTGGTGACTATTGATACCTTTTCCTCAGCAAAGGTTTCATTGTTTTTGAGATGCTTTTGTTTTTCTTTTTTTTCACAATTTTGTGTTTTGATTTTAATTCTTGAAACCCTGCTTGTTTTGAGAGTTGTGCTATTTGTATATTTTGTTGTAAAAATATGTATGTGAATAACTTTTTTCCAGATATTGTTATTTCAATATTTTTCCCACTTTCTTTGGATATTATTCTAACTCTGTATACTACAATAGTTTCAAAGTACTTACTGTTTAGTGAGCATTCAGACATTTTTTTGCAGCTACTGCTGAGAGTTGTTAGGATTTGGTGTACTGTAAACATTTTTTTTGCATTTTTATTATTTGTAGCAGTGTTACATGCATCTACATGTGAGTTTTAGTGTGTTTTGTCATTTTGATTTTGAGAAATTTATCAATGAATATGAATAGATTACCTATATTTAAAATATACAAAACAAACTTTTCTTTTTTTTTTTTCTATTTTTGTTCAATTTGGTGTGAATATAAGTTTTGTCAAATCTAGTAACAACCTGCCTTGTTAAAAACAAAACAAAACAAAAAAAAACATTGGTTGTATTTATTTTTAACGTGTAAGGGCAGAAGAAAGAAAGCAGGCATGAGTCACATGGCTGAGATATATATATATATATATATATGCATTAGCGTTCCTTATATACAAAACATCTTGGCTAATAAAAGCACTATCAAGAAAGTATTATAGCTTTCAGCTCAGGTTATGTTAGTTGGCAACACATGAGAGGGAATATTAGAAATTACTTGAACACCATTACAAGCCACAAGTTGTTTCAACTTGAAAGTGACAGGCATCAAATTTGGTATAAATTTAACCCTGGAATTTAATGGCTCAGTGTCTGGTTTATCTAATGATTGAATGGATGAAAAAAAAAAAGCAGTTATAATGTGCAGCTTGAGCTGGGGTAAAGCAAATTGATCAAGTTCTTCTCCTGTAACTGATACCAACAACTGTGATAGATCCTTCACAATTTGAATAAAGAGTGCTTTATATGCTACCTTTGCGATGATTTGTGACATGAAAATTCACAATGTCTACAGCCAGACAAACTAGTGGATATAGAACTGCAGAAATTAATAGAGCTATTTGGGGAGGCATGCCTGAACACATTCTGATGGTTACATTCATACTAAGACTTCCAAGCTACATGAAGTCGTTCTTTCATGCCTCTTATTGATCAGGTGCTTAATTAAGCCCAGATAATCATGAGAGACAAGCTGGTAGCAAAGGAACCAGTCATGAGGTGTGCAATCAATACCAGATAGTTGCAGAGATGCTCCTCCCATTGCCTAGATCCTGATTGATCAAACTAGATTCTAAGCATAAGGTTTTATTAAACATCAACAGAGAAAGTGACCACGATAAATGATGCAACAAGTATCCTTGGATGGGATGATCAAAATTCCAGAGTCTCTGGAACTTGGCTGGGGCCAGCATTCTGATGTTAAGAGAAAACCTACTGTAACTGTTATCTAGGATTAATGTATGCATGTGTTGTTGTTGTAGTACACATTACACACTAAATCAATCAGCAGTGACACAGGTTGACAGCATCATGGAAATGACTGTGAAATAAGGCACTGGTCCAAAAGTAAAAACCCCATGTTAGATTGTCCTATGTTTATCCAAGTCAGTGATTCATATGAACAGGAGCTCTAAATGTATTGAAAATAGCTGGTTGTTTCCTAAACAAAAACTTGGGGGCTTCTACCTTGTCCTGCTGATACAGTAGGGCAAGAAACAAACAAAAAATGTCCCTAGTGATGAACTACAATGAGTTCAGCAGGTACACTGAAACATTTACAAACAACATAGATAGCATCAACAAGGACCTAATGCATCATTGCTTGATCTCAGAACAGCCTACCTTCATCCATGAATCACTATGGCCTTCCCAGATGTTCTACTAAAAGGGACACTATCTGACAACATTGAGCAGAATTAACTTCTTCTAATTTAATTTTACTTAATTTTTTCTTTTCCTTGATTTTATTAGTTTGTATATTGTTTTATATATATATATATATATATATATATATAATCATTTCTCCCCAAACAAGGCATTACTGCCACTGGTGCACAGGGTGTTACAGTGAGAGAAAAGGAAAGAGAAAAAAAGAGGGAACAAGTTACCAGGAATATTGAAGAAAGGACAATAGAAAGATGAGAATCAAAGATATAGAACATGGCAACTGACATTGCACTTAAACTTTTGGAGAAGCAAGTATATGAAAGGTAGTTCCTCAAGTGAGAAGGGCAAGAAAAGAAACTGATAGAGTCCAAGTGGTGGCTACATTTCAATTTGAACTTAATTTTATTTTCTCTTTTGGATACTACTTTGTAGGTTTTTTTCTTTGAGTAATTTGTGTTCTTGCAATTTTCATTGGTATGTTTCTTGTATTATTGGTGAAAGCAAAGATATTGGGTGAACATTTTTTATCTGGTTTCTATTCTCATTTAATTTTCTTCAGTGTATGTGTGTGTGTGTATATATATATATATATATATATATATATATATATATACACACACATACTAGCAGTATAGCCTGGCATTGCTCGGGTATAATGAAAGCTTTAAAACTAATCCATGGTCCTGGAGCTCAGACTCTTTGGACGTTGGCATGAAAGACTAAAAAGCAATAGTTGTTTTTCCAGTTAAAGTGAAACCATAGACTGAAAGAAAAATTAACGGATGTAAGTGAAATTTTGATTTCCTGGTATCGATATCAAATAAGTTTTTTTCGTCGTAAACTGAATTTTGAAGGCTAAATAAACCCTCTGAGTAAATGAGACTAAGAACTATAATTATACCTACTTAGAGCCAAACCCAAAGCAAAAACTAAAATAAAAGGGCTGAAAAAAATACAGACATACAGGCAGATAAAACTGCAACCTTGAAACTTCTGAATATCGTTTCTTATGTCTTTGTCTATGAGTCAATCAAATTTGATTAAAATTGGACCACTCCTTCTATCTATAACCCGATTATTTTTTTTTTTATCGATTTTCGATATTTATCGAGGGTACCGCGACAGAAAACCTAGCTAAGAACACTCGCAGATGCTTGTAGTACAACTGTATAAATTTTCAAGAAAATTGGTTCAGCAGTTTCGGAGTCTATAGGTAACAGACATACACACACACAAAGTTCCATTTATAAATAAGTTTAGATACTACTCTTTCTGAGCTTCTTGTACATAATTAATGTGTGATACCATATTATTGGAATATCTTGTCAATTGCTCCAGGACAGTCTTCATTGCTGCATTCACTAAAAGAGGAATGATCCCTGTTTTAGGGAGAGATGACACCTCCACTCACTGAATAGAATTCAGTCAGTTTAGTGCCATACATGATACATGCTTAGGTGATCATGTCTCAAAATTTTGGGGCTCTTTGATTTTTCATTCTGAGCTGATATCCACTGCACCACCCACACACATCTGAGTATTATTACAGGGAATTACTATACTTAAATAACAAACTGTAGCAAAAATTACCTCTTTTTGTTTAATATTTCTGTTTTAGTTTCTATGACAATATAATTTGAAGATTAATGTTAATATTATAAACTGTTTTGACAGAAGCAAACTTGGCATTTGCTTCTTTTTTTTTATTTTTTTTTATTTTAAAATTGATCATTTTTAATTCTTCAGCCTTGCTCCAGCTGTTTTACGGCAAGCTACATATGGTACTATCAAAATTGGTGTTTATCAGTCTATAAAAAAAATGTTTGTGTCTGACCCAATGGGTAAGTATTTAAATAACATTTATGCATTATACAGGGACTATTAACTATTTTTATTTGTGTTGATCACATTGTTTTATGCTGTCGTTAATTGTTTCATAGATAATAAAATATTTTATGTCTACCATAGAGTTGCAGGGTATTTAAATCACCAGTGTCAAATAAATTCAAAATAGGATGTTCTCCACCTGTCTATAAATATATCATAATCTGCTCAGAATTCTAATAGTTGCATTATATTGAATAGTTCTTTTTTGATAGGAAGTGAGATATACAATTTTTTTTTTCTTTTTTTAATCAGAAATATGTGGCTGTACTTTGTGGTGCAGTGAATATCAGCTCAGAACAAGAAATTGAAGTTCAAATTCTAGTTGAATTCGTTGCATTCACTTACACATAAATAACCTTGAGAAAGGTATTAATCCATCACTTTCCTCCAGCTATGGGTTAAATAACAGACAGATTAGGTTCTGTAGCCTTGGTTATCAACCAGTTTACCACAAAAGTAATGGCCACCTACTGTGGGAAAATCTTCTGCCGAGTCAGTCATGTCTCTTTTGAGACATGATCACCCATGCGTGTATCATGTATGGCACTTAACTGACTCATCAGAAATATAGTGGGTTTAACAAGGAGTGTATGTATTTGAAATTCCATTTAATTTAAACTTGCCTGATTACTTTTATTTACAATGTACTGGTTAAAAAAAAAAATGAATGTTAAAATATGTATCTTAATATGCATCATGTGTTTATGAAATGAGCCACAAAGGCATGTACAATGCATGCCAGTGACATTGTTATTGCAACCTTTTGAATCAAAAAACAATTTTTTCTTCCATTGAATTTCCAATACTGTGGCTTGCTAAATTATTATATTTGCCACATTTTCTCTTAGACTAGTTACAAACTAAGAGTAAAGAGAGCATGACTTGAGGAAGATTTAAATTCCTGCTTTTTCCATGAAGATTGTGAAAGGAATGCTACTGCTTCAGTTAAAATCTGAATTGTTTATTTTATATTATGTACAATTGCTGTCACTTATGCATTTACAACAATGGTACATTGAAGAAAATATATATGAAGAGTAATATAACTGGCCAATTGGTCAACATTAAAAAGGATGTAATTTATCTCTTCAAAATCCAAAGAAATATCTGCAATGTAATCAATCCTGACTTGGCATCTCAACTTCAGTCACTTTCTCACTGAAGAAATGTCTTCCCTCTGTCTTTTCTACAAATATTTTCATGGCAACTACACTGATAAGCATTTTTTCCTGGTGCCCTAACCACATGAATTTATACATGCTACTAGACTAGCATCTAGGTCATACCCTTTTACAATTGAAATAATCTTCAACATTCCCTGTACCCAGTCTCTCACTGTAACCCACTGCACACTAATAGCACTTCATCTTGTTTCGGGTGAAATGATTAAAAAAAACTAGCAAGGGATTAATTAACTACTTAGTGGATATATTTTCCTGATTCCCCATTAGATAATTTTGAAATAATATCAGTGTTTTAGAAGTGGCTGATTTATAAGATCTTGACAAATATCATCAAAGAAGAAATAATTATTTTTTATTCAGGTAGTTAAGATGCAAACTTTTTTTTTTAAATCAGATCTGAGCAGTATTGATGTACTATTATTTTTTCCCCATTCTTTATAGAATATGAACCCTGACAATGGATTGATTGAAACATTGTTGTAACTACAGCAAAATAAGAGGTTCATTTGACAAATTGGAATGTTAATGATTTTCCAAGTTAAAAATTCAACTTGGAAATTTGTGGTTTATTGAGTAACTCTACAAATTCGCTCTCCTTAAAATCTCACATTTTACCAATATATAAACATAAGAACACATTTACACTTGCATGTACTTACTGTACCAATGGTACGCATAGCATTCTCTTGACTCTATTGTCATGAAATGCCTTACTACCCTATGGATTGATTCATGACTACAAATTATCCAAGTAGAGAAACTCTTTCAATAAATCAAAGAGCAAATATTTTAAGAAACATTGGAATATACTTCAAGCATTTTAACTATAATGAAGTTGCTTTTCCTGTTTGGATAGAATTACAAAAATGTAAGAAATATAAGCAATCAAAGAAAAATAATGGGAATTAAAAAAAAATATAATAGTGATAAAAATTAGACTTATAAGTTCAATACCTGGCTACAGCAGTGGTGAACAAATAACTTAGAGTTGGGTTAAAGGTAGATGGCATCCAGAAGTGGCATTGCACATGGAATGAGAATGATCTATCCCAGTGACCGAAATAAAGGATTCAGTTCAAATTCCTAGCACCTGAAGAAAGCCAGAATGTACAGCAGCCAAAGCCTTGTAAACATGGCAATAAAGATGAGGGCAATAGTCCAAACAATGTAAATAGTGTAAACTGTATGTGTGTGTATATATATATATATATATATATATATATATACATACACACAAAGTAATTATTCACTTCAAATGTTTTTGTTTTCCTTACTCCCTGCAGTAGGTGTCTTTTATTAAGATTCAAAATTTATACAAAATAAAAGAATATGGAATAGATAAAATGCCTAGTTTAGGATTACGGTAGAGGAATTGGGTTCACAGACTGGTAGCTTGGAATGGTTTGATTAAGTGTTTCTTCAATGCACTTTTTGACAATCTTGGCAGCAGGAAGAATGGCATTCTGAAATAGAGTAAAAAGGCTGTACCAACAAAAAGTTGCAAACCATTGTACTATATTTGTTGTGTATCTGTGTTTTTAGTTTTATAACCTTTTATCCATGAGAAGTTGCCCAGCAGATAACACATTGAGAGTGATTTAGCAGAAAAGGCAATGGATGAATTGCTCAGTTGTCTCTCCTAATGATTTTCATTCTGCAACAATGAATCTCTAAGATAGTCCAGCAAAAGAAGATATAGGGTGGAATTTTTTTTCGCATTAAATTCATGCTGCTATTTCCAGTTATATTGCAGTAAGCAGGGATTTTTTTTTTCTCCTAAGAAAAACAGCTTCAGTAAGTAAAACTCTGCTGTAAACAATAGGATATAAATAATATAAAATGTTGGGTAATTTTTTTTGTGTAATTTTTTTGTGTTTTAATGAACACTAAGCAATTTGTCAACTGTTATATGTGAAGCATATGCTTGATGTAGGTCTCCGTGTTGAGTCAGAGGCTATGGGATGATGAATGAAGGTATAAGATCATCACTACAGATCCCTCCAAACACCTTCATAAACACCATTAGACTCCTCCAACTCCTTTCAAATTCTTTTGTACTGTCAGATTGACACCCAAACACTCTGAAATGTTCGTATTGGAGCTTCTGGTGCGAATGCCAAGCAGTACAGTATGCTATTTCCAAATTTCTGGTAGAGTGAATTGCATTATGATGATCTTTTTCTCACAGACAGTTCCTAACTTAAGCAACAACAATGACATTGACAAAATCAAAAATATTAATATCAGTGATATGTGCGTTGGGTAAATTGTCGCGTCACACACACACACACACACACACACACACACACACACACACACTCACTAACTTCTCAAAATTTTTCTTTTCTGAATCATAACTTTTCAGCAAGTCTCCCATACATGTGATAGGCAGTGAAAAATATTCTTCTCAGCATTTATTACAAAAAATAAAAACTTGTAATATTTAGCAAAAACTTCCTGTTCACCCACAGTTTACTTATAGTATTCTCTTTTTTTTTCAATTTGGGTATACATTTCTTTTCAGATGAGACAATGGTGATCAATGTGTTTAGTGGTGTGTTGGCAGGAGTTGTCTCAAGTTCCATAGCCAATCCAACTGATGTACTTAAGGTTAGTAAAATCTTTACTTACTATTTATCCCTAAGAGCAATCGCACTCACTACTTGGACAGAGCAAGGTTTTCTAGTTCCATCTCCTGTCAGTTCTAAAAAGATTGTTTACATAAGCATTAGAGTCTGTGCATTTTATTGCATGTGAATGACTGATATTTCTTGATAACCTCAACTTTCTCCTTGTTAGTGTAGGAAATTCAGTTTTTTGTATTAAATACTCAAACATCCAAATTTCAAGCAATAATAAAAAAAAGAACTTTGGTCTACCTATTAAATCATTTGCCTTTACAAACATATGGAGATGAATTTGGTTGAGTCAAAAAGGAATAAAAAATAGTCTTTAGTTGAGTTAGTCTTTGGGTTGTTGGTTCACAGAAATGGTTGTGGTTTAGACAAGACTTTTAAAAAGTTCTTCTTCTATGTGCCCTGTCCCTTCAGGACGTAGGCGATCATGGATCTCCACGTCTCCCTATCCCTTGTGGCTCTTAGTATGTTTGCTCCTGTTGCTCCTGGCAACCCCCGTTCCGTCATCCACCTGATCAGACTCTGCAGATATGTTATCCGCTGCCTTCCTCTGTCTCTCCTTCCTTCTATCTGACCAGTCAGTATCAGGTTCTCCTTCCTCATTGCATGTCCCAGGAACTTCAGTTGTCTCTTCCTGATGCTCAGCATCAATTTCCTTTTTGTTGCCATTCTTTCTAACACTTCGTCGTTGCTTGTATGCTCAGTCCACGATATCCGTAGCATCCTTCTGTAGAACCACATTTCAGCCGCTTCCAGCTTTTTCCTCATTTTCGATGATATTGTCCAGCATTCACAGCCATACTGAAGAACTGACATCACGTAGCAGTCTAGCACTCTTTTCTTCATTTCTATTGAGATCTTCCTGTGTGTTAGTATTTTGCTCATCTTCTGGAACGCGTCCTTTGCCATGCCAATTCGCCCTCGGATGTCCGTGTCGCACTTTCCATCTCCTGTTAGAACACTTCCTAGGTACTTAAATTCTTGGACTTGTTTGATTCTGTTATCCCCCACCTCTATTTGGCATTTTGGGTTGTATCTTTTGCTGATGGCCATGCACTCAGTTTTCTTAAAGTTTATTTGTAGTCCCTTCTTGTCACTCTCCACTGCTACTTTCTGTATGAGATCTTGCAGTTTCCTTTCCGTGTCCGCAATCAGTACTGTATCGTCCGCATATCTTATGTTGTTCAGGTTGTGGCCTCCAATAATAAATCCTGGTGTGTCATCTAGGGTCCTCAAAATATTCTCGCTGTATAGGTTGAACAAATCCGGTGAAAAGACACATCCTTGTCTTACGCCTTTTTCTATCTTTGTGTATCTACTGAGGTCGTTACCTGTCCGTATGCAGGCCGTTTGCTGCCAGTAGAGATTCTTGATTATTCTTATATCTTTGCCGAAAATGTCGAGGTTGCCTATCATTTCCATCAATTCTTTGTGTCGTATTTTATCGAATGCTTTCGCGTAATCAATGAAGCATAGGTACAAGTCTTTCTTCATTTGTAATGCCCTTTCAGAGAGCATCCTAATCATGAATATGGCGTTCCTTGTTCCAGTGTCTTTGACGAACCCGCACTGTTCCTGCCCTATCTCTGGCCTGATTCTGCTTCTCGCTCTATTCATCAGGATTCTGACAGTTTCCATAAAAAGCTGTGGTTGAGAAAAGGCATTTATCATTAGCAAAAATTTACTGGTTGTCTTTGTTGTGGGAGATGGTTCATTTGAAGTTGATATCAGTGAAGATTTACTGACCGTCCAAGTTGTTGTTGTGGCTGATTTGTTTGAAATTGCTGACATATTTTTTCAGCATTTTTCTGTGGAAAGAAAAAAAAAGTAATCATATCTTCTTTTGTATACAAACAATCCAGGGACAGCTGCATTTCTGTTCTTGAAAGTTGAAATCTGAATTTTGATAAAAAAAATTTCTCAAGAGTAAGCTCAATAAAAATGAGGTTTTTCCTGATTGGTCAAATATTTCACATGTCAATGTTAATTTCTAACCAATAGACACTTTGATTTAAAATGGTGTAAAAATTGTGGGAGCTTTTTTCTAATCATTTTAACTCAAACAAGGTGAGATCACCACTAATGCAGACAGGTTTACAGTAAGAGAAAAGACTGGGTACGGAGGAGTATTGAAGAAAGGATACATGATGAACAGAATTCAAGATGGCGGCACTTGGCATTGCATTTAAATTTTTGGAGATTGTAGTTAACAAGGAAGCAAGTAAATGGAAGGGAGTTTCACAAGTGGGAAGTGCAAAAGAAGAAACTGATAGAGTAGATGTGGCCAATAAGTTTAACTATTTCAATGTTAAAAGGTTGGGACCTAGATGCCAACCTCATAATGCACTTAAATTCTTATAGTCAGGGCAGGGGAGGGGGGTTGGAAAAAAAAACTAGTCAGAGCAGTTGCCGTGAAAATATTTGTAAAAAGAACAGAAGGAAGCCATGTCATTCGAGAAAGTAACTGGAGCCAAGATGCCAAGTCAGGATTTGGGGGGGGGGTTAGAAACCTTGAGATGAATAGCACAAACACCTTACCAGATTTTTGGCATGTTTGTAATATTGTTGCTATTGGGTAGAAAATAGTTTAAGTGTGTTTCAAAACACATACATATGGTATGTGGACATGTAATTGTTAGAAATAGGGTTTATTTTATATAACAGTTCCAAAGGTCATAATACAAGTATATTCTGAGAAATATTTTAACATCTTAGATAATGGAAAAGATTTTTCTTTTTATCTTTTCAGGAAAAAGTTACTTCAAAAAGTGATCAAAATGCTTGAGGTTGCACTTTAAGTGAAGATATTAACTTTTTCTCTGCTTAGTTTTGAAAAAAAAAGAAAATCTGACAAAAAACATTTATGGAACTCTAATGTTCCATTTTTGACTCACAACAAATAACACTATGCTAATGGACCCTTTTGATCCCTACCTACCCCTTTATGTTGTGAGCCATCATTGATTAGCTTTGTGAACTGGAATCCATAAATTGCTGAAGGTCAAGAATGGTCGAGTGTTTATAAACATGCAGAGATAGTAAAGAATCTGTTCATTCTGCTGGTATCTGTGATTTGGTTGAGTGGCTTAGAATGCCCAGTTACAATAAATAAGTTTCCCCCCCGCCCTAATCAGTATCTTTATTGATCAGTTTCACATTATCAAAACTGCTGTATACAAATGGTATACAACAGTCTAATTAATCTTCCCTTACCCTCCCCACCCACACTATCAATATCTAGGGGAGATAAGAGATGGATAAATGCCTCAGTGGCTATTAGTATTAAAGTGAACAAAACATATTAGCTGAGAATTTAAACTGATTTCCCTTTCCATTATTGTTCATTACTCTAATATTTACATATTTAGTAAATATCATGTTTTGCAAATCTTTTCTCCTATCTAGAATCATTTTCTTTCAGTACAAAAGAATATTCTACCTTAATTCTATTAACAAAAATGTATCTTTATATTTAGATGTGCATTGTGGTGCAGTGGATATCAGCTTGGAACAAGAAATCGGGGAGCCGAGTTCAAATTCCAGTTGAGCATCTTGCATTCACTTACACACAAATACCATCTCTTCTCTCCAGTTATGGGTTAAATAACAGAACAGATTGGGTTCTATAGCCTTGGCTGGCAACTAGTTTATCACAGAAATTAATGGCAACCTACTGCGAGATAATCTTGTGCCCAGTCAGTCATGTCTCTTTCGAGACATGATCGCCTAAATGTGTATCACATATGGCACTTAACTGATTGAACTTTGTGTGAAAGAAGTTTCTAATACAATCTTGAATGTTTAGGAAAGACCAGATTGATTATTTAGAATTTAAAGAAAATCTGTATTGTTTCCAGTGTTTTTTTTTTATTTTATTTTTGTTGTTTGTATTCTGTCTTGTCTACTAATGATTATATTATTGGTGGTCTGATATTTACAATGAAAAAGTAATAAAAATAGGATTAAATATCAATAAGAAAAATTTGGTTGTGACTCTTACATTGAGCCAATTTTAACATGATCGTGTATGGTAATGAGGAGAAAGTAGAGTTAATTTCTTTTTTTCTCTCTCTCTTTATATTTATTTGTCAGGTGCGGATGCAAGCATGCACAGCAGCTGGGCAGACATCAATGTTCAAGTCCTTCATACATATCTATCAAAATGAAGGAATACCTGGACTTTGGAGAGTAAGCTGTTTCTTTGTCACCCCCTTCTCAATCTTTTTCACCCCCCCTTTTCAAGCAGAAGAATAGCATTATAGATAGACTAATATGTGCGTTGTGGTGCAGTGGATATCAGCTTGGAAGCAGAAATCGGGAAGCAGAGTTCTAATTCCAGTCAAACTCCTTACATTATCTTATGCGCAAATACCCTTTGGTAAAGGTATTAATTTGTCTCTTCCCTCCAGTTATGGATTAAATAACAGGACAGATTGGGTTTTCTAGCCTTGGCTGGCAACTAGTCTACCACAGAAAGTAATGGCAACTTACTGCAGGTTAATCTTTTTGCCCAGTCAGTCATATCTCTTTCAAGACATGATCGCCGAAGCATAAATCACATATAGCACTTAATTGACTGAATGAATAGAACAGGGACATCCTTGAAGTCTTTTTAATCTTGGGAGAAATATGAAATTATAATAATTAGAGATCACAAATCATTTTTTCTTTGACTTAACATTTTAAATGTTTTTATAACCAAAACAGTTATGAAAATTGTTTTTATTTTTGAATAGTTGTCTAGATATCTGAATTTTTTTTTTTATTCCAATCTTTTTGTGTAAAATGTAGATTATATTAGCCAGCAAATTCACTAAATATAGAAAATGTCAGATTTTTATTCATGAAATATTAAAGTTGCTACATTCTACAGACTATTTACTACAAAATATCTGCAAATATATATATATATATATATATATATATATGACAAATTTTAGCCAATAGCACAACACTCACACACACAGTAAAAAGAACCTTCAGATATTGGAGGCTATCTAGATTAAATCAAAGCAGCCCACACTCAATAAAATCACATTTCAATCTAGTCACAACACATTGCATTGCACTTAGGCACATATGGTTTTGTTAACATTTCAGTCTCTCATGTGATGTGACGTCATAGAACCACATTACTAATTTATGACTTGCATCTGCTATTCAGTAATTGTTATAGCAATATTTTATGTCAACACAAGATAATAATCATCTTTGATGGTAGAATATCTTTGTTATATGTTTTGTAATATGTTATTTCCGGATTTAAATCGACTTTAAATCTGGAAATAACATATTACATTGCATTTGACTGTATGGTTTTGTTGTCATTTCGCGCTATCACGCAGTGTGACGTCATAAAACCACATCGCAAAGTTAAGAACTGCGTTTATTATTTTTGGTAACTATTGCTGTTGCCAAGCGGAGTTTTATGTCAACACAAAATAAAATCGTCGGTGATGGTGGATGTTATAATTTTTCAGTCTAAACAACATCTCTGAAGATGGTTCGTGTGAGCCGAAAGCTTAGAAGAAAATCAATAAATAATTATGTTTGAGAATTTTTGTCTTTATTTTCACCTGAAATTAAAGCCAAAATACGACGTTTAGAACGGCTCATGATTAAACATAATAGACATTCATTGTCTCTTATATTTAACAGCATATGTTTAGAAAATTACTTGCTGCCTAGATACACTATATATATATATATATATATATATACATACACACACTTATACTGTTTGAAAAAACAGTAGCTACTCTAGCATCTACACATCATTCATTCAGTAATGAATTAGAACACTCTCACTACTGGCATATGAATACATGGTATATCACACACTAAAAGTCTGCCTCCTTTTACCGAGCGCCCATAGCTCGGAGTTAGAATTGCCAACTGACGCCAATTCGGTCGGGTTTCAATCCTGAGTTAAAAGCAATCGGATGTCTAACCGTACTGATGAGCTGTGATACAGTGAAACAGATCTGTCTGCTGATGACACTATATATAATCTCGGACTAATAGTGGACACATCTAGAAAAAACATTATGCATTTCTGATTAATATTTTTTTTTTATCAATAAGATCTTATATGGAGGGGTGATAAAATACAGGAAAGGCTAAAGATATAGGGATGCTTAGCTTTAAATTTGGGGTGTTAGTGTATGTCTACATATAACAAAGAACCAACCTTATCTGCTTTTCTACTGCTTTTTTTATTTTTTTTTTTATTTACTTTTATTTTACCACTATTGCCTTTAAATACCCTATGTTGTAATAGCAGTAGTTTTGTTATAATCCTAGGCGTTAATTTGCTGTGCATTTTTAATACATTTTTGCCTTAATAAATTACTAATTTTTATTTTAATGAGTAAAATTGTCTTTTCTTTTAACCCTTTGTTGCATATTGATTACAAGTTTAACCTTTCTCTAAAATAATAGAGAATAATAAAAAATTATTTTAGAGAAAGGTTACAATTGTAACCAATATGCAACAAAGGGTTAATTCAAGGTCAAAAAGAAAATGTAGGAATTCAATTTTGTCACTTGCAGATGATTTACTGTTTTTTGTGTATTTGCGCTTTCTCAGTTTGAAATATGATTTAGTAGAATCTTTTGCGAAATTAAATTTGCTTCTTTTACTTTCAGGGAGTTATTCCCACTGCACAAAGAGCAGCTGTTGTGGCTGGAGTGGAGCTACCTGTCTATGATATTACCAAGAAACACTTAATTAAATCAGACTTAATGGGAGATCATGCAGGCACTCATTTTCTGTAAGTCAATTCTTACCTTTTTCTTTCTTTCTCTTTTTCTTTTTTCTTTTTTCTTTTTGTGTGAATTTATGAGCTTCTTGGTTTTTCTCTTTTTAAGTTCCAAGATGCTGATATTCCACACTATTTTAAACAAAAGGTTAGAAAGGACCCCCTCTTCATCACTGGAAAGAAATATAAAATTTAATGGACCTGACAAACCTATTTTCCTGGAAAATTGTTTTAAGAGAAAGGTTTTTAAATTTTAATTGACACTAGTACCGTTTGCTCAGCCAATGAATACCAAATGTTTCCTTACAAAAATATACAGTGGTGTCGGACTTTGAAATTAAAATGAACAATTGATTTACCCATGCCAAGAAACTTAATTGTGGATGATAATAACGAGGATACATGATAGGGAATTTACAAATTTACGTACTTGAAGTAATGTCAGTTGCTTGTTTCAGAAAAATAAATCAGAAATTGTTAGTCTGTAGATTTTATCATATTGTCATGAGTAAATGTTCATACAACAGATTAAATGATCTGACACAAAATATTAAAAAATGTTTAAAACAAACTTAAGAGTTGTTCACAGAAGGAATATACGGTTTGCATACATTCTAAAATAGACAGTTTAAAATGCTTAGTGTTCTCGAATTGTTGAAAGAAAATTCATTGAAGTTCCACATTTGATTAAAAGTTAATGATATAATTGGCAAGTAATTTTGCGTTGGCAATAATTTGAACACTGGACACAAGCAGAAACAAAACCTTTATTATGATTTCAGGTGTTCTTCTTTAGTTAATGTTTTTTCCTCATTTTATATCAAAAAGGATTTTTCATATTTTCTTTTATTCGCTATTTTCTTTTCTTTCTTTATCTTGGCTAATTTCTGTGAAGAAAAGGTTTTCATTGGTCAAATCAATTTTCACATAGGTTCACAAATTTCTTGCCATCTTTTTACTCAGCTTGCCCAAATTTGAAGGGAGTATGTAAAGGGAGCTATTATTTCATAGTTACTACACAGAAACTAATAATATTATTACCCTTACATCGATACAAATATATTTACTTTGTATCTTTGGATTGAAATGATTTTTATTTCCAGTTAACTGATGATAGAATTCTGTTTAGTTCTTTTTTTTTTTCTCTCTCTTTTAATTAAATGAGGTGTAATTTTATTATTTGCTAGTGCAAAAAAGAATTTTGTACTTTTGATGCTACAAAATAATTTCAGTGATATTGAATATAAGTGAAATTTTTATTTTCTTTTTTCTTCAGAAATAATAATAAAAAGAAATATCGTCAATATAAATATTAGCCTAAAATTTTTCATATTCATTTATTCATTCATTCCTTCAAGA
The DNA here is from genome assembly GCA_037127315.1 of Ascarosepion bandense. Lineage (NCBI taxonomy): Eukaryota > Metazoa > Mollusca > Cephalopoda > Sepiida > Sepiidae > Ascarosepion > Ascarosepion bandense. The sequence continues at coordinate 680,619 of JBBBDQ010001092.1, forward strand.
ATTAAAAATCCTGCCTTTACCCAAAGAACAACAGGATTTCTTACTGAGCATAGTAAAAAAAAAAAAATATACTTAAAAAATTGCAAAAATTAGCCATGCTTTTTAAGTTTTGTTTTAAAAATTTGAATTAAATTTTTTTTTTCTCATACTAATTTCTTTAACAAATTAGTAATGCTTCATTTTTTTTTCTAGTAATTATTCTGTCTTCTGAATTTTTACTCCTTCATTTGAAAGAATTTTAAAAATAAGAGTAGATAGGTTCATCTATTGTCCAGTTCATGTACCTCCCCTGTCTTTTAAACAAGAATGAAGATTTGTCTCTTGTTTCCTATTTAGGATTGGATTTCCAGTTCCTTTTATAGTTTTGTCATTTCCTTTCACTCCCAGTAGACTACTTTGTGCCTTAGTGACATCATCTTGCATGGGGTGAAATGATTAAAAAAAAAAAAAAGAGCAAAATATACCTGATAATATATTACATAAATGACTGAGACATCTCTGTATTTTTTTTTTAAGTTCTTTATTTTAACTATTTGTTTTCAGTTTATCAGGACAATTGTTGTTTTTCTCTCTTTTCTTTGTAGAGCCAGTTTCACTGCAGGCCTGGCAGGTGCTGTAACTTCCAATCCGATAGATGTTGTAAAGGTCAGTTTCTTTTCTGAATCGCAACATTCCTCATCTGATTGTTGCAATAAAGACAAACAAATTTTCTCACCTAATCCTATTTTATACTCATTACTTACCTTCTTCACTCATTCCTCATTTTTGTGTGACCCTACATGATTCAGGGCACACACACACTGATGGATTCTTTCTTTTGATAAGTGAAATGTTAAGCAACAGATATCAGGACATATATAAATAAAGTATGAGAGAGAAAGAGAATCATGAAGATTTGCAAAGTTGGAGTCATTCTTTTCTGGTAAAATGATTGGAAGATGTAAGAAATAAAGGTCAGAATGTTAGGAATCAGGACAACAAGTAGTTCACCACTTAAAATGGGGAATTAAGCCTTTAAGCAATAAAACATCTAATACTTTTAAACAACACCTGAAGTATGTACGTATATTTTGTGTGTGTGTGTACATGTGAAGGTGCAGAAAGTTCTGACTTAGCCCACTTCCACAATCAGTGCACTCCTTTATATTATATATATAATTTTAATCATATCACCCCGAGCAAGGCGGTAGCGCCACTGAAGCACGGGGGCTACGTAAGAGTGAAAAGATTGGAAAAAGAGAAAGCCGGAAACCACATCCTAAACAGGAAACAAGGGATGAGCCTCTTCACCTGTTCAGCAGACGTGGGTGGAGTGTGAACCAGGCGATAGTTTAGTTTATCTACTCCTATATATATATATATATATATATATATATATATTGCTTATAATTATAAGCCTAACTAAGCCTTGTAAACAAAATTCAGATTCATCTACTTGAAATCATTTGTGGTTAAGATGCATCAGATCAATTAATGGATTCTATGTTGCTAGAGGTTACAGATTCAAATCCTTCTGAATGATACAAATTTCCCTAACAAAATTTCTCAGAAATATTCAGGCCAGTAAAGTTATATATATATATATATATATATATATATATATATATATATATATACATACATACACACACACACACACACTGTTTAATTAAAAACATATCTACTCAAATGAAATTATCTATTAAAAATAATGTTCAAACAAATGTCAGCGGTTAATTTATTTTATTAATCTCCGGAACTTTTTGTAACATTGTCTGTTTACACTTTCAGAGCAGAGATGAATGTTTATGAGAAATCAAACAATTTGTGTTTATAAGGCTTAATTTGGTTTCATCTGCTGTGAAATCATTCCTGTTCGAGCAATTAAGATGCATCAGATCAATTGATGGCTTCACCTATGTTAGGGATCACTGGTTTGAATCTTACCAATATTGTTTAGTTAAAAACAAAATATTTACCCAAATACAAGTATCTATTAAGAATAATGTTTGAACAAATCATTCAACCTCGGCAGTGGTTGAATATATTAAGTTCAACATGGAGTGACTGTAGGCAGCTTTCAAGCTTCACCACTAATTCAATTCTCAATCAAATTTCAAACAGTTTACAGTGTTAGATAAGACAACTCCTTAGCTACATTTTGAAACTAAATTCTGAATTTTGGTTCAGTAGAAAAGTTACATCACAATATGTGAAGTCCAAAAAGGAAGACTAAGTACATAAGTGAGTGAGTAACTGACTAATTCTTCTAATAATAAATCTTATTTATAACTTTTCCTGTTTAATATTTTTGCATATTTTCAACATTTAAATTCTGATATCTTTTATCATTTTTGCCAATCAAACTTTGCTTATCACTTATCAGAATTGATTATAAATCAATTTTTTTTTTTTTTAATCAGTTGCATGTTAATTTTTTAATATTTTTCAATGCAGTTTTCAACATTAAACTTATATTAATAACAATTCCTGAAAAAATCATGAATTACATGGAAAAATATGTGCATAAAAAGTAATATTCTTAAACCTGGAAATGTACAGGACAAGTTATTAAAACTGGAAAAGTAAAGGACAAGATATCCTTGTGAAGTAAAAAATAAATTTCTTAAAATATTGCATTCAAATTTAATTTTTAGCTGCAATATTTTAAGTAAAAAATTTCTTATTTTTTACTTCACTAGAATATCTTGTCCTTTACTTTTCCAGGTTCAATATAATCTGAAGAATATTACTTTTTATGCTCGTATTTTTCCATGTAATTAAATACATTGGTTTTTTAATCCATTTCATTAATCTCTAGAATTTTCTATAATATATGGATGGATATCAATAAATATACATACAGGCATATACACAGGTACAGACACATAAATATTTTTCTGGTGTTAATAAAACAGTGCTTTCAATGTAATATAACAGAGCTATCAAGTGTATATTGATAAATATACACATCCTACATCTAAAGTACAACCCAGTTTCATGCACTTTGGTTGGTAATAATTGTCTTATACCATTTTTTTTAATATAAATTTGTTCTAAAAACACATTCTTATTCTATTTTTTAAAAGATATCACCAAATAAGGCTTTATTTTATTGATATTTTAATATTGGTGGTTGAAGTTTATCTGATTGTTGCTTTTTTCACTGTTATTAATAAAAGATAAATATTAATGTTAAATTATATATTCCCAGTGCAATTTACAGTGTTTAGTTACTGTGTTTCTGCAATAATAGATTTTATTTTTATTTGCAGACCCGTCTGATGAATCAACGTGTAATTAAAGTAGTTGGAGAAGCTGGAACTGCACCAGCTATTTACACTTCTTCTATGGATTGCCTTGTGCAGGTAACTGTTCCTTATTCATATAGCAATCATTTTAACTCCATTTGAGATTTGTATTCAATATATTAACAATTAGTATTCATGATTTGAATTAATAATTTCAAAATTAACTCTTCTGGAAGTCTTGAACTTGATTGATTAATGCTTATAAAAACAGTAATTCTCTTAATTTCTGACAGTGCTTGGCTTAATAGTTTTGATTAGTTTATCAGTTATTTTCCATATAAAATCATTCTTGACTTTTCAAAAACATTATGTAGGTAATCAGTATGTAACAAACAAAATTTGCTTCTTTTACCTGTGTCTGAATTTCTAAGATGGGGCGTTATCATTTACATTATTTACACAAATGACTGTCCTCATCTTTGTGATTATCACAACATTTCGACTATTGTACTATCTGGCTTTCTTCAGGTGTTTGTTAATCCAAGTAACCTTCAGGGAATTTGTAACTGAACTCTTTACATTATTGGATTAATGTATTGGTTTGTAAATTTGGTGACATAGTAATTGTGAGTTCAATCCCTGGGATGGGTAGTGCAGACTTAGACTCACTGAAGATGGGAGTTGTTAATAATGGAGCCTTAGTAAGATAAGATCTAGATGAGATGTTCCCCCACCCCAGACATGTTCTGTAGAATTAAAACAATCTACCTGGGAAATTAAAGGGTTTTGTTTGAAATTCCTCACAAATTACTGTTCAACAGACACTGGGAGATGTAACTTGAAACATTGTGATAATAACAAAGATGGGGACAATAGTCCAAATGTAAATAATTCAATTATGTTGTCTTCTGCTTCTGATCAGAAATAACTTATTTTTTTAATGAGAGTACAAGACGGTAAACAGAAATACAAAGTCAAGTACAAACGGACTTTAGGTACTAAAAAATATACCAATTTTTCGTGTTTCTATTTGAATGTTGGTGACAAAATCTCATTCAAGTTCAAAAAGCTCAGTGTTAAACTAATTCTTTTATTCCTTGTTGAAATAATATAGAATTCTGATTAACAAATCATTTATCAAATTCTCAACCAAATCTCTAAACTAATAAGATGTTGGTGAGCAGTCAGTGGAAGTTCTTAATCACAGATGAAAATTTTATGTGCATTTACTTTGATTTGAACAAGAGAAAAATATCATTCTTCAGAATGACAATGCAAAAATTAAATTCAGTAACATGCTAGAGAGATTCTAAAAAAAAATCCTTAGACTGGAATATTTTCAATGTCCTTACCCAGCTTAGCACTTCATATAATCAGATTACTGAAATACATTTTTAGACAGAGAACCTTTAAAACATTAAGCACAATCAGAATGTCTTTAATTATCCCGAATCACAGATGTTTTTAACAAAAAATAAAAGAATGCTAATAGTAATGACAAACTTGATAAATTTCAACTTTTGTTAAACCTGAATGTGTATTGAAATTCATCTCTGCAAATGTAATACTTTCCAAACAGCATATACAGAAATGATCTCAGGTTTTTTTTTTTTCCCCATTTAATAATTCATAGTAGGTTTTTATATATAAAACACACACCTTTGGTAGGTTTATTTAATTATATATATACCTTTGATTTTAAAGCCCTCAAGTCATGAGCACTTACCTCAAAAACAGTGTTTATATGTGATAAATGATGGCATCTTAGATGTTTATCCATTGCATAGTATGGCTGTCCATATGGACATAAAATGGCTTGAACTAGTCAAGTTTTGTTTTAGTTTATACTCACAAACTGCAAATGTCCAAGAGGTACATAATCCAATTGCATAACAGGGCTTCTATACATCACATAATTTACAATTCCTAATTTTGTTCAATTATAAAACACTGATTCTTTCTTTATTTATAGTGCCTTATCTAGCTATTCAGTAAATGGTATCTCTCAAAAGTGATATTGATATATTGGATTTCTCCATGGCACAGATTAAGATTTGGTTGCTTAGTAAATTTGATAGAGATTATGAACATGAAATCTTGGCTGAAATAAGCTGAGGATTAATAAATATGCAGTTTTCAGTTTTATTTTGTAATTGAATTTCAAGAACTCTTTTCTATTATCCCTCTGAATTATTGGTGATTTGGGTCAATTGACTCTTGGTGATAACATAATTTAAACATGTAACCTTCTATTTTGGCTACATAAAGGTGAGCATAGATTTAAAGAAATTTCAGTTTTGTGAAGTGGTTTCTTTTTTTTCTTTTCTTTTTTTTATTCAACTTTTGAGTTGTTAGTTGTCTAAATTTTGAAATGTTTGATTATTACCAGTTTTAATTCCAAGAAAGACTTTCAATTTTATTGTACTGGAATTATGATTTGGAGAGACAAGCTAATTAAATTTATGAATAGTTTTTGCTGTGTTGGTTAAAAAAAAAGTTTTGATTCATTGTTAACTAATGTTGAAAGTTTCACATTAGTTAAAAAAAAAAAACTGGAAAGGATGCAAACAAATTCAAAACATTTTTGTTTATAGTTTTTAAAAAATTAAATTTTTGAAAATGTTCAATTTTTAATATATTTATCTTTCATATACAATCAATATATAATTAAAGGTATATAAATATATATCTTGCAGTTTTAGGGCTAAATTTTGGCACACATGTTTTTTTTCTTCTCCCAGGTGAAAGATTAAACAGTTTCAACTCCCTCAATTATCTTAAAGCATCTAAAACTTATTCATGATCCAATTCTTTTTTTAATTGCAATTTTTGCATTAAATCTTTTTTAATAAAAGAATCAATACAATATTTTATAAAAATTTTAAAATATGAATTTGTCATTTTTTGTTGAATTTTCCAAGGCTTCTTTTTCTGTTTCATGCATTCAAAATATTTTTGTTGATTTTTACACTACCCCTCTGTGTGAGGACAAAGATTCCACTACCCCATGTTCTGAGTTAATGTTTGTTATGACTAATTAAATTTTACTTTAATTGATAATATTGTTTTTATTCTAATATATTGGCCAAGGTAATCTTCAGATTCAATCAATACAATATTTTATAAAAAATTTTTACATATGAATTGAAGTCATTTTTTGTTGAATTTTCCAAGACTTTTTTACTGTGCATTCAAAATATTTTTCTATTGATTTTTTTTTTTACACCCCCCCTCTGTGTAAGGACAAAGATTCCACTACCCCATGTTCTGAGTTAATGTTTATGACTAATTAGATTTTACTTTGCTAACATTGTTTCTATTCTAATATATTGGCCAAGGTAATCTTCAGATTTTCACAAATAGGTACCCTCAATGTTTATATCTTTTATTTTGTTTGTACTTGTTTTCTTGTGTCCAACCTTACTTTGAGGAATCAAGCTCATAACAAATGAAGATGCAAGATTTTTAAAAAAATTAACTGTTTTCTAACCTTTGTCTCTCATGGTTATTTTTTTGAGACAAAAATTCAATGTTCATTTTGTTTTTCTTTATATGTTTTCTTTCTCTCACTCTAGACTGTCAAATCTGAAGGTTTCTTTGCACTCTACAAAGGTTTTATTCCAACTTGGGTGAGACTTGGACCCTGGAATATTATTGTATCCTTTTATCACACGCCAAATTTACCTCCCAAGAACAGGTATAAAATGACTTCCATTATTTTTTGTATAAATAATCAAATGAAGAAAATTTAATAACAGTAAATGAAGTTCAAAATTTGATTTATAGAAGATGGATTGTAATAATGACACTTAGTTGTTCACAAACAACTTTTTGAAATTCAATCTTAATCTCATGGCTAAGAATTAATAACAAATGAATATCTCTTCATTAGTAATATTTTTGTCGTACAGAACATTCTTTTAATATTCAGGCAGTCAGTTAATTGCCATACATAATAAACGCTTAGGCGGTCATGCCTCGAAAAAGATGGGACTGACTGGGCAGATGATTTTCTCACAGTAGTTTACCACTACTTTCTGCAGTAGAATGGTTGCTAACCAAGGTGAAAGAAACCAATCTGTACTGTTATTTAGCCCATAGATGGAGGGCGAAGAATGAATTAAAACCTTTACCAAGTGTATTTGCATGTAAGTGAATGCAACGAATTTGACAGGAGCACAAATTCCAATCAAATTTGTTGCATTTACTTACACACAAATAACCTTGAGGAAGGTATTAATCCAGCTATGGTTTAAATAGAAGGACAGATTGGGTTCTGTAGCTTTGGTTGGTAGCTAGTCTACCACAAAAAGTAATGACAACTTATTGCAGGAAAATCTTCTGCCCAGTCAGTCTCTTTTCAAGACCTGATCACCTGAGCATGTATCACATATGGCACTTAAGACTTTTAATATTGCATGAGGACAAAAACCATTATTTATGAAAAGGTTGATATCAGTATTTTCATATAAACTGAGTATCATCCTTAATATTTTTGTAAAACTCATTTAAGGTATCTTTTTTATTTTTCCTTGTTAAATCTACATAAACTCCTTCCAATCCTTTATACATTTATTACTCATAATGATCGGTAAATTTTATTTATTGCAGACATCTACAATAGATCTTTTTCCGTCTGAATTTCCATGATGAGGAGTTATCATTAGTCCTAATTTGGACTAATGTCCTCATCTTTATTTCTGTCAGAATCCATATACCTTCTGGCCTTCTTCAGGTGTCTTTTGATATAGATAATCTTAAGGAAATTTAAAACTGAAACTTTATTTAATTTACAGTGTTAGTTTTTGTTCCACTTTCCATTTCTCAGGATCTCTCAGCAATGCAGCAATTACCCCCATTCTACACACACACACACACACACACACACACGCTGTTGGATATTGGTTAATAGCAAGTGTCATGGAGATAGAAGCAACACTAATTCCATTTTTTCCAGTGCCATACCCCAGAAATTCTGAAGACATTCCAGGTAATCAAAGCACTCAATTGAAGATCTTTCCAGATAATGGTGCCACTATATGCCTAGGAGGACTCGAGCACCTACATTACATGGGTCTCAAGGAAAGTAATTTGATGCCATCCAAAAAAGCTATTCTTGCAGTGGGGGATTCAACTCTTATAAGCCATGGATGGCTTCCTGTTCAGTTCACTGTTGGAGAAATGTCAACAAAACAAGCACTGTATATCTGCAATAAGATTGATAAACTTTATTTTAGCAAGGCCACCTGTACTGACCTAGGCATACTGCTTAGGTCCAAGTCCCACATGGTGAATGTGCACTGTGTTGCCCACTTCCTGGCCTTGTGCACATCTCATGCAGCAGAGTCAATAGCAGATCTCAAATGAGTCCTGGCAAAGTCAGCTGGAATACCAATTTTGCCAATCATCAGGTACTGTCTACAGTGCCATGTTAGATATTGGTTAATAGCAAGTTAATAGCAAGTTATTTGACACACAAGTAGATTTGTGTAGTCACTCCTAATGAAAGAAAACCTATTGAGTAATCTAATGAAGAGAGATATATGAGTGAATAGAATCCACTCAGGTAACGGTGTTGGGCAGGTCCATTATAGTAAAGTGGACTAACCCACCTGCTGCATTAGATACTCTCCTATAAATAAGGTAGACAAAAAGAAGGCAGCCATGTTAGAAAGTAACTTATTTGATTTCTACACACACATTTCCATTGAATCTAAGTCTGTACTACTAGGCCTATAGATTGAACTTACCGTTACTGTCTTCATTTTTATTGCCGTGTTTACAACGTTTCAGCCATTGTATGCTCCAGCCTTCTTCAGGTACTAGGAATTTGGAACCGAACCTTTTATTTTGCTCACTGGGGTATATCATTCTTATTCCACGCACAATGCCACTTCTGGATGTCATATAGTTATCTCCTTTACAACAACTGTTTTTTTTTTTTTTTTTGTTCACCACTACTGTAGCCAGGTATTGAACTCACAACTCTTTGAGTCAAATCACTGAAACTAATAAACATCTGTATCCACTGGGCCATGTGTCATAAACATGACAATAAAGATGAGGGCAATAGTCCAAACTGTAAATAATGTAAATACTACCTCATCTCAGAAGTGTTGACAAATTCAAAAACCAACACTTTATTCTACTAGGCTATTGTTACTAAATATCTAAAGACGTGGAGAGCAGATGTGAGAATCTATTATTGTAAATTAAATAAGGAAGGGGGCTCTGTTTGAAATTCCCTGGAAGTTAACCAGAATAATAGTTACCTGAAGAATGTCAGTACAACAGCTGAAACATTATGATGATAACAAAGATGAGGATATTAGTCTATAATACTTGACTGGAATATATCAATATATATAAAGCTCCTTGTATAAATCTGATGTAATCAGTTCCCAAGTAGGCATCTATGCAGATGACACCACCATTTACTCGTCTCAATAAGAAATCTGCCAAAAGGACCCCCCCCCCATCTGTGATTGAATGGGGTAGAAAATGGCTCATAAATTTTAATGTGTCAAAAGCGAAACTGCTTTCCTTTAACCACAAAACAAAATTTCTTACCTTCTATCGAAATGGATGGTGCTAATCTTCTAGAGAGAAACACATTTCACCTCCTTGGCCTTACTCTCCCAAATGACCTCAAATGGAATAACTACATCACATCCATAGATGCATCTACTGCTAGAAAGGTTAGGTCACTGTGTTGGGAAGTGTTTCTCATCAGAATCCATTTTGCGCATTTATAAATCTACCATTTGACTATTCATCCGGGCATTGAATACTGTTGCCATATTTGGTCAGCTGTTTTGTCTATTCATCTTGATGTTCTCAGCAAAATCAAAAAGAGGATCTGCAATGTAATCAATCCTGACTTAGCAGCTTGCCTTCAATCTCTTTCTCAATGATGCAATGTGGCTTCCCTCTGTCTTTTCTACAAGTATTTTCATGGCAACTGCTCTGATGAGCTTTTTTTTCCTGGTATCCTGACCGCATATATTTACTTGTGCTATTAGATTGGCATCTAGTTCCCATCCTTTTGCTGTCAAAATAGTTAAATCTAATTGCCTCTTCTAATCTAACAGTTTCTCCCTACCATTTGCTTGCTTCCATAGTAGCTACAATTTTCAAAAGTTTAAATGTAATGTCAATTGCCATCTTCTATTTACTTTATTCTCATCCACCAATTTTTTATAATCATATGGCCCCAAGCAAGGCATTTTACTGCCACTGTTTTGCAGGGTGTTACATAGGAGGAAAGTTATGAAAAAGAGTGACAGGTTATAGGGGGTGTCAGGAAGTGGGTAAGAGAAGGATAAGAATACTGATGAGTGGAGTGGACAGAGAAAGGAGCATGAGAAGGATTACTGTGGCCATAAAGTGAGGGGTCAGTTTATATATTGATTGTAATGTAGAATTGATACCCCACTTTATATCCACATTATAACAGTATCAAATTTTTTTTTATAATCATATCGCCCCAAGCAAGGCATTTTATTGCCACTGTTTTGCAGGGGGTTACATAGGAGGAGAGTTATAAGGCAGGTTATAGGGGGTGTCAGGAAGTGGGTAAGAGAAGGATGAGAATACTGATGAGAATGGAGTGGATGGAGAAAGGAGCATGAGAGAGAGGATGCAGGTTAGTGGGATAGGAGATGACTATTTAAATTCCATGGAGATTGTAGCTGTCAGGAAAGCAAGTAAATGGAAGGGAAGTGCGAGAAAAGAAGCTGCTGGAGTAGAATTTGCATTTACAATTTATTTGTTTCACAGTAAAAGAGTGGGACCTAGCTGCTAATCTTGTGGCTTAAGTAAATTTTATATATAGGGGGCACCAGAGAGCTAAGTTCATCAAAGCAGAAGCCATGAAAGTATTTGTAGAAGAGAAACAAGTAAGCTACATTGTGCTGGTGAGAAAGTGACTGTATCCGAGCTGCCAAGTCGGAATCTATTACATTAGATTCTCCATTTGATTTTGTCAAGTACACCTAGGTGGATAGCAGGAGCACCTTATTTTTCTACTACATTCCCTGTACCTTGTTTTTTTTCTCTCACTGTAACACCCTCCACCCCACTGCACTAACACTAGTTCTCTTGAGTTTTTCATCAAAATCTTTTATTACCAAGTTTATAAAAGATTTTTCAGTTGGTAATGATCAGAAGAATTTGCTAATAGTTTAAATTATTTGGATGTTTGAATTTTTATTAACAAGAAATGATTTGCAAATGAATGGTAAATTTACTGTAAATATTTAAAGCAACTTCTTTGTCTGAAAAAATTCATGTTTTTGTTTGTTATTTTGGATTTCCTTAACTTTTTTCTCTCCAGTTTTTCTTGACATTTGAACAATTGAAGAAATCTTTCTAATCTAGTCCCGTCCAAGTGAATCCACCACCCCCATCTCCGACCACATGCAGCCAGATGGAGAGTAACAAGCTGTTACCACACAGACTGTTATTTATTTTACCCCCTCCCACCCTCATATCCATTTTCTCTGATACTGGACAGCCAGGGAGAAATTGAATCTCATTGTTGTTGTCATTATCATCATCATTCTTGCCTTGTCTGGTTTCTGGTCATGACTCACCAGACTCTGTCTGTTAAATTGTTACAGGAAACAAAACTGTCCAAAATTCATGTATGCATCCACACCTTTTTTCACTTTTTTTTTTCTTTTCACACACACACACACACACACACACACACACACACACACACACACAATATAGAAAATAGAGTAAAGCCCCCTCTTCACACCCTCTTTTTCTTCAAACTGATTTGGAATTTATTTCTGGGAATAGCATAAACTTTGTTTTTTTTTTTTTGGGGGGGGGGGTTGGATTTTTGTTTTTTTGTGCTTGCGTTTTTTGTGTTTATGCGTTTTTTTGTTTTGTTTTGTTTTTTTGTTTATGCGTTTTGTTTTGTTTTTGTGCTTGCGTTTTGTTTTTTTTTTGTTTTTTTTGTTTATACGTTGTTTTTTTTTGTTTTTGTGTCTTGTTTCCCTGTGTCTTTTTTTTTTTTATTCATGTGTCTTTTCATGTGTTGTTTTTTTTTTTTTAATTTCTGATTTTGGAAAAATAAGCATTGGTATTGTTTGTTATTGTTGATGGTCAGTAGATTTGGTTGTAAATTTAGAGAAACTTCACCCCAAACCCACTTAGATGTACCAAAAATAAAGTAGTCCTCAAGATGAGGTAAAATAGTTGAAAGGGAATAAACCGTCTTCAATTTATTTTTTATAATCTCTACCTACAGCCTTTTTGTGTTTTGTTTGTTTTCGTTGTCCTCCATACCCAATGAGCCCAACCTACAATTTCATTTACGTTCTTCACTCTTCTCTTTTAAATTTTCCAAGCTGTAACCGTAAGATCTAAATAATCTGTTACAATTCAAATTTTAAATAAAGAAATTAAATAAATAAAAAAATAAAAAAAAAAAAAGTTTTAAAAATTACATAAAAGTAAAACTCTTTATTTGATTGGTTGAATACCAAGGGTTGAGCTGCAACTAGGTGTTGGAAATAATACCTAGAATGGTCTTCATACTTATAAAAAAAATTAAAAAAAACTCCCTTTAGTGTATCTCATTTTTGCAAATGGTTACTTAAAGCTGTTTCCGTTAATGTCTTTTTATCTACTTTAAGTATCTATATTATGAGATATATATGTCTTAATTAATACTTAGTAAATAGCTTCCATAATACACTTCAAAGAAGTACATATGTGAGAAAGCAACTCTCTATTTGATCAAATATAACACTGTTAATTATGGATACATTTTTTAAATCAGATTTATTTTTTAATTTGTATGATCTAAAACAGACAAAAGTATTTGTAAATAGAACAGTATCGAGTTTGTATGCCATTGATGAATTTGTTCCATTCTATTAAATTTAAGGTATTTTGTTTTTATTTTTTGAACCAAGTGGATAGAAAATGAAACTTATTTCCACAAGGAAGTTACATCTATTTTATTCTACATTGTTATTTTATCATCCAAATTCTATTTCTGCTTCTTGCAGTAAATTTAAACTTTCACAGTTACTGTCTGATTATTCTTGGAATATTTCTATTGGTATCAGACTAAATTTTTTGCACCCCCTGCCACCACCTACTATTGCTTCTAGTTAAGTTAACTTTTTATTGTAGACCCTTAAAACAAATTTTGCATATATGTGTAACTTTCTGTCTGTGTGCAAGGTACACACACACATTTGAATATTCATTATTTATTTTAAGTAAATTACATGATAAACATCAGATTTAACAATAAAGAATTTAAGAATTTTCTTTACAAACAACTGTTTCCACATTTGTTTTTCTTGTTTTTTTTTTTCTCTGAAATGAATATATCAAATATAATTGATAATGAAGTTAGTAAATGACCAATTCTAGATGAATTTGTTTTTGGTTAGCAAATATGTACCTGCTAGTGTCTTGCCTCATGGGCAACCTTTGAAAGGATATTTGTACCAAAGCATTTAGGGTTTTTATAATAACTACAATTTATGTCTACATAAGAGAAATTAATGTCCAATTCCACATGTTTAATTGAAGTTATAGTGGGTGGTGTAGAATATCTACTTGGGGGCAGTTGTCAGTTAATATTTTCTTTTGTTCCTCAATTATCAGTTTGCATATAATAAATAAGTACGTACTTAAGACTCACTGTAGATGAAGGTTTGGTCGTCTTCCAAATTTACATCAATGCAAAGTCACAAAGTAGGATCATAGCACTCCTATACTTGTAGCAAAAGCTGCAAGAATTGTCCAACCGGTGTATTTTTTAATGTAATTTTTATCATTGTAAAAATCACTTTCAAATTTTATTATAAGAACAAATCTTTTCAGAAAACTTAAACAATTATAAGTTTGTTATAATTTAGATAATTTTGTATACGTGAAATAGTTGCAAACTGGTATCATGAGTAGAATTGAATATACAGTTCCATCAAATTTTATTCACTCTCATCAGTACACAGTGACAAATCAAATACTAAAAGTGTGTATTATATATATATATATATATATATATATATACGTAAAAAAATCATATATATATAATATCTGAATGATCATGAAACATTTAGTTAAAACAAATATAACAAATAATTTAAGAGTTCTTCAGATGTTTATCTATGCCCAAGAAAATTTATTCAAATTATTAACCCTTTGTTACTTATTGGTTACAATTGTAATCAATATGCCACAAAGGGTTAACTTTAGAGATTTGCTTCAAAAAGTTTATTTTGGCCTCTCACACAGAAAAATGTGTTTTAACCCACTTTTAATTTAAAAACAAAGATTACATAATTACATTATCCAATGAAAACAATCTGAGTTCATGAGAATATGAATAAAAGTCACCAAGGTAACATAAGTAGTATTAGCGGGGTGCCAAAAAGTTTTCATGCTAAATCCATTTTCCCCAAATGACCAATTATTAGATTTTTTTTTTTCTTTTAATCTTGGTCACACTGAAAAATTTTCAGCATCCCCCCTCCAAATACATTAATCATTTTAACAGTATTTTCCCCTTTATCTTCTCTCCATTTGCTTAAAATTTATTATATAAATCCGGAATTTTAGCATGAGGCAGTAAATCTCTACTCTGTTTATATCCATTGTGTTGCCCACCCCATTTCTTTAACAAATAAACAGTCTGCAGTTGTCTTATTTTTACTTAGTCTATTCTTAACAGCATTAGTAGCATTTTTTTTAATTTTCCATATTCAATTTCTTTTTCATTAAAACTATTTTCTCTCCCATTCAATAATGTCGCAACTGCAGTTTTTTTTTTTTTTTTTTTTCATTATTTTAGAATATTTTGTTCAACTCTCTTTCTCATTTTATCAAATTTTGTTTTTATTCTTATTCAAATCAAATTGTTAAACAATTATTCTTGTTAGCATGAGAATTTACAAAAGTCCTCAAAGCCAGTGCCTCTGTCCACATATACCTGCCATCTCAGGTAAATGCAGTTTAATTTTCTTTCTCTCTTCTTAGGTTTGAGTTTGTGTTTGTTTATTTTTCTTTTTTATTGCAAAATTTCATTTTTAAATCAATAAAATTGTTTACTTTTAGTTAAACCAGATTTTAAAAACTTTTTTTTGTATTTTTTAAAAATTTTTAAGTTTAATTTTTATTTTCTGTTCAGTTTTTCCATCTTAATCAAAAAAATTCTTTCATTTACAAAATTTGAATAAAAAAATCTGAATGTTATACTTTTAGTTTAATTTGTTTTCTTTTACAAAATTACTATCTCTCTCCCATAATAGATGCTCTGGTGTCAGGAGGTAATGCTTATCAAAGCTAATCTGGTTGACCATTATCCTGAGCAGTGAATTTTATCCCTATTGGGTACTTCACCCAAAATTCAACATTAAATAACCCAGTAAGTGTTGGTATATTGTAAAATCAGCCACTTAATCTGCATTCAGCATCAAGGCCTCTGATTAGGAGGTTGTAATGATTAATTAATTGCTAGTTGTAATGATTCTTAATTGCTATTGTTCTTAGGTCTACCCTGACCCGGAGAGGTAGCACTTGATAGGGTCCCAGATATGGGCAAATAGTTAACCCCCAAACTGGGGTCAAAACACAATGAAAGTATAAAAATAGATTTTTACAGAAAAAATATTACCAACAATACATTTTGAAAGGAAAAAAATCATTGCCATAATACATTTTTGAAGGAAAAAAATTATTACCAGCAATACATTTTTGAATACAAAACTAGAAGACATCTTCAGTTTTCTGAAATAAAAAAAGAATTTTCATCAAAATCTGACTAAGTCAACCTTCTCAATATAACCAAACATTTAAAAAATATACCTTAAAACCATACTTTCTTGGCATTAAATAACCTACAGATGTTGATATGCCATTAAACAAAACTCAAGCTTAATTTATAATTTGTCCTATAATTGTTACATTTGCATATATGTAGCAACTATTATGGGATAGAGGTAGTATTAATAAAACATTTTTCTTCTCTCGTTTTCTCTCTCAACAAACTGTAGGTACTTGCAAACTGAGTAACATTAAAAAAAAGCAATAAAAATCTAGTGAAGTTGCAAATCAAGACTGGTTCATTGTGGCTTTATACAGAATCTTATTTGCAGTGTCCCTTCAGAATGTAGGCGATCAAGGCTCTCCACAGTTTCCTACCCCGTGTAGCACTTTACTATCTCTTCCACTCTTTTATGTCATCCATTTACACATTCTGTTTAGGTTAATTCTGTGTTTCTCAATCTTTTAAAGCAACATCACACCTCAGAGCAAAAGAAAATATCACGACAAACTTAGAAAAATTTTTAAAGGGTATACATTTAAATGTTATGAAGTAAAAAAAAAAAAATGTAGATTTAAAAAAAAATGCTACATGCAAATATGAACTTCATTTATTTCAATGTTTCTATTCAACTATTTGCTTATTTTAAGTGAAACTTGTGCTTAGTGTTTTTGCAATTTCTTCAATGTTTGGTTAGTTGTGACCATATTTCATGGTATACTTGAGAGACTTGGATGGCACGCTAGTGTTCTGAACCACGGTGGTTAAGAATCACCAGGTTACTTTTTTACTGTCTGTCTCACACTCTCCCCTCTTGCTTTCAATGTGTCCTGTGAATGTTAAATTCTCCAAACCTTCCTTTCTCTTTATGTGCCCGAGAAATTTCAGCTTTCTCTTTCTGATTCTAAGTATGTATCCTTTTATTTTCTTAAAACCTCATTTATGACATATTCAATCCCATATATTCTCATCATCCTTCTGTAGAACTACTGCTGCTAATCTTTTCTTTATCTTTAAGAAAATTGTCCTGCATTCACTGCCATATAAGATAATTGATATAAAGAAGTTCAGCATGCTTTCTTTTGTTTATTAATATTTTGAAATGTTAAAATGAACAGTAAATTTAACAATTTACTTGAATGAAAATCTGGTGAAAGACAGCACTTACTAGGCAACCAATGGGAATTGATAACACTGGCCTAAAAGACTGAATTATGCATAGGTAAATTTTTGAATTTATCATTTGAAGAAAATATTTCAAATAAACCTGGTTTATGATGGCTACCATAGTTGTCACTTGTAGGAGAAGGTACAAAAATAAATGCACTACTTGTCATCTGAGTTTTCATGAACAGCAAAAGCAGCCTAATATAATACTTACTACTTATAATAAAGTTTGTTACCAAGTAGTACAAAATGTTTATTGTAGATACACTCAGACATGCTTAATTGTATCTGTAACATTAATAATTTTTTATAGTATACAAGTGTGGGACATTTTTGACAGAAATATTGATTTTAGTTTGTTTGCCTATGTACAGTTAATTCCATTTGGATAAGAACAAAAGAAATCCATCCCATTAGATCACAATAAAATGAGCACAAAAGTTTATATCAACTGTATTTATTGGCTATATGTGATGCTATAAATAAAAAATAAAAAAAGTGTAATGTTTCTTCTGATATGCTGGTATTATAGTTAGGGGATCATCTGCTGTAGTTTCAAAGACATAGCTATGAATCACTGAATTGTTTACTGGTTAATTCAATATTAACTGCAACCAGTCCTTTGCCATGAAACAAGTGAATGTGTGTATTTTTATTTTGTTAAAGGAACTTGTAAAGTAAGCCTCTCTGAATATATTTTGATCGAATAATATATACTTCCGTTTTGTTATAAAGAACAGTAACGTGAATGAATAAAAATGCAAGGGGGGATAACTCTACCAGTTATGTACCTTGGACCATTTCCTATGATTAATTCTCAAAAAAAAAAATTCTGACATTGAAGAAATAATATTTGTGTATAATTTGTGTGGCAGACCACTGTTATTATGGCCAGTGAACTCATTACTATAAAAGGGGGGGGTTCACGATTCACTCGTGAACTGTACTTATTCTAATGCAATGGTTAAGTATTTACATATATCACTTGGGTACTAAGTTTTTACAATACAAAACAGATGCTGATTCTTTTTAATTAAAAAAAGATGCTCATATCATTCTGATTTCTCTCTCAATCTTGTGTGAATAAAACCACAAACTATTATTACATATGAATAATTTTTTTCCTCTCTTGAGAAAATGAATCAAATGAAATTTATATTTAACATCTGATACTCACAGGACAGATTGAGTGACAAAGAAAAACAATGCATAACTTACATAGTGATCTTGAGTGGAAGGAAGGAAGGACAATGTTTAGGAGATATAACAAAAAGACAAAATTTATTAAGAGTGACAAAGGATAAGAAATTGTGAAGAGCCATCATTGCCTCTGTTCCTGAGGGAACATGGCACTCTTCTTCTTTGAGTGCAAGGAAATAAAATTTCTTTTTCTTTACTAAAAGAGGCCAATTGTCAGATGCTATTTTGCTATGAAATCTGAGTTGAATTTTTCATCATTATAAATAATTATGACTTCTTTCAACACCAGCTAATGTGCACTGATATAGATGCAGTTATTTACAGGGGGTTCCACAAACACACACACACACCTCCACCAAATGCCTGCTTTCTCTCTAAAAAAAATAGTAGCAATTTGCAATACAGAAATTTCAGAAGCTAAATCACTTTTGGTTCAGTGACATAAATTATTTACTTAGTTAATTCTGGCACAGGTGGTGGCATGCACTCAGCCTGGATAAAACCCCCTACACAAAACATTGCATCACACAAGATCTGTCAGACATTTGTTTCCAACAAATTCGTTTCTCTTAAAATTTTTACTATTGCCAAAATTCAAATCTTTGTTGAAAATGTGTAAATAAGATGAGAGATTATCCCAAGGCAGCTCAAAAAGGAATCTATAAATTTGGAAAAGTGAAAGCTATTCTTGGATTAGCATGCTCGATTTCATTAAAAAAAAAAAAATCTTCCTATCTACATCTGTTTTTTGTTTTTTTTCTCTCTCTCTCTCTCTCTCTCCTTTTTTATATATATATATATATATAGATATATACTTCCAGGACAAGTCTCGAGAGTCACTCGATAGGGGTTACTGTGTGGAATTAGTGTAAGAAAGAGCAATAAGTGAAGTAGTGAAAAAAAATTTCAGTTTTGATATACATCATATGTGTTATATATATATATATGTTCATGTGCTTAGGTCTTTTTTTTTTTTTTTCTTTTCTTTTTTTTTTTCTTTATAACCATTTTCCTTCCACGTAGATCCGCAGAGGGTTTTTCGAAACGATTAGTTATAAGTTTGTCTTTTATATATATATAAACAAAATATTAATGTTAATTTTCCATGTCATTTTTTTAAGAAAGCAGATGGACTGCAATAGATGCTGATGTCAATCTAAGATGTTAATTTAACTTTAATTTTTCTGTATACTATTTGTTCTATTTCCTTTTCTTTTTCCTTCTCTTCTTTCCATTTATCAATTGTCTATATTTTTCTTTCTTTCTCTTTTTGGGTTTTTTGATTGAGCGATGAATTGTTTGTTGTAGATTATCGTTACAAATGTCTATTCTCGATATGGACACGTGAGCATCTGTGTGTAATTATTTTCTGGAATATTTTGAAGATTAACTTTTGTATCATTTGGGTCTGATGAGCAGCAATGTAATCTGCAAAATACGTATTACCTATGGAATTGTAGAATGTCTTTAAAAATTTTTCTAAATTATATTACTCTGTTAAATTAAATAAATTTAGCATTGAGTTCTTTTGAGTTAGTCAGGTAAATTCCGATAGACAAACATACCGAGTATTCTACGTATTTATATATATATATATATATATATATATATATATATAAAACATTTTTTACAAATTTGAAGTTTTCTTAAATTGGATGGCCATTTTGATGGGTAAATTTTTACTCATTTCATCAATGAGAACAAAGCGTTATGAAAAATATATTTGTGTGGATGTTAAAAAACCACACAGGAGTAAGTGTAGGGAAGAAAAAAGGAACAGATCATTGTTGTCAGAACCTGTTAGATCTGCCACTTGGGGATAGAAACAAAGATAAATAAAATAAAAATAAGGAACTCATGGCTTTACAAGGCCACTGTTAAAGGGTCATAAATAATGCTAATGCCAAAATAAACTGGTTGAACATTTAAAAATTAAAACTATAGACCTAAAAAGAAAATAGATTTAAGAATGGGAAGTTATATAACAATTTGGATTATATGGCTACTAAGAAGAAATGAAACAACTATTTAAAGGAATTTTAATTTTAGATTGTTAGAAAGTTTGTATCTAAATTTAAACTTATGACAGCATTTGCATATAAGTTCTTTCCTTAAGTTCAAAAGCAAATTTTGCTTAGGATATTAATTTTTTTCAACTAAACAGTTTGCATCTATTGTAAAGGTTATTGGGGATGCAGCCCGAACTCATTCATCTTAAACTCTGTTATTTCCAAAACATTTTGGGGAAAGGAAAGTTTGGAATATACAATATTAGAACTAAATAGTGGGTAACATTTTTATTAAAATGTTAAACTTAGATTTAAAAAAAAAAAAACATTGCCAAGAGTGTACACTGCGTGCCAGAATTATATGCAAATCAATTTTTTTGTTCTAACTCCGACAGTTTTTAATAAAAATTAGTGAAACTTGGCACATTATATGGCAACACTAACACATGTGCAGATCTAAAATTCTAAGCTAATCTGTGCAATAGTAAACACATGGCAGCCATTTTGGTGACTTGCAGCCTGTTTCAGCGTGCCAACTTTATATGCAAATCATTGCTATAGTGCCAAATATGGTGAAGTAGTGACAGAAAATTAGAACATTGATTATTTTAGGAATATGTAATTTGAGAACAACAATAATACAGAACAAACATCTTCAATATGGTTTCATAGTACCATCAATATTGTATATAATTGCCATTTTTATTAACAAGAGAAAAAAACCTTTGGTCCTTTAAAAACTGTCGGAGTTAGAACAAAGAAATTGATTTGCATATAATTCTGGTACGCAGTGTATCCAGTAATAATGGTGTCAAGAGAAAAACTTTAATTTTTTTTTTTTTTTTTTTTTTAGTTCAAAGCTTAAACTTTGCCATATTTTCTATTTGAAAACATATGTATCAGAATCTCTGTTAAGAAAATGGGAAACCAATGTTCGAAAAGTTGAGGATAATCAATTCATGAAATATTGACAAGCCTTTGATCTGTGAATATAGAAACTATGTTCATGCTCCAAGGCATGTTCTGCAGAAAGTCAACTAAGAGTAGCAAAGTTAGTGTAACAACCATCAATATTAAAAAGGAGTGCTAGAGTTTTACTGCCTTGAAAATTAGTATTCGACTTCATCCCCATCCCTTGCTAAAACATCAATCTCTGGCACCAGTAGAACTTCTGCAACACTTCCAAGAATGCCAATCAAATGCTTTGCAAGACAAACTTATTAACAATCACGCCCTACAGCAATTGTTATCTTAGACAAACATATTTAGTTTTAAGTTTGTAGCTAATACATTCATGTATTCATAGACATGAGAATAACAAACACTGTCATTAGTTTTCACAAACTTTAAAAAAACATTTTTTTTTTTTATTTTACTTTAAAAAAAAAAAAAAAAGAAAATTTAATGAAGTAGGTGCTTTAAAAAGTTCTAGCCCACCCCACCAATAATCTGATCAAATTTTTTTAAATGAATAAGGCCAGGGACTTCAACTTCTACCTTACCTTGAGAGGAAATTTGAAGCAAGATGGATGTGGTTCTAGAAAAGGATGATGAAAATACCATGGACAGAACTTGGAAGTAATAAAGGATTTTTTAGTTGGAATTTCTGGAATATATAATGAGAAAAGAGTGTTTGAAGAATTTATCACACACAGGATATATTGAAAGCAAGACTGGCAGGAGGAAACATACCCAAGAAACTTGTATAAATTGATAGCAGAACAAGAACTGGGAATAACACACAAACACTGTTTATAGATACAAAGTTGTGGAAAGTCATGACTGCTGTCCTGATGCAGCACATAGGATTTGAGAAGTGGAAGAGGTAAAGTTTTTGCTTGAATTTTAACCTGTTGAACTTTGTGATGTAATGATACCCACTCCTTAAATATTTGTGAGTAAATTTCATATATTTTTGGAACTTTATGCAAAGCAGATCAAATCAGTAGTGAAAAGAAGTAAATGGCTAATACAAAATTGCTCATGTGAACAGACTTATGCTATCTACTTGCTAAGTTAGGTAATTTCTTTTCATCTGTCAAGCCTGTCCGTAGAGCATTGTTTTGCAAAGCGGTAACTATGACAATATTCGCATTTGACATCAACTGATTGGCATCTCAATTCATAGTCCTGTGTACAGAAATGTTTTGATTTATTCACAGAGATATGTAAACAAATGGAACGCCTAGCCATGTTTTTACTCTATTCTTAAGGGCACACAGCTAAAAAAAAGTCAAGATGGTAAAAACAGGCTAAGATATCCTTTTTAATGTCATCTCTAATGTTTTTTTTTTTAATCATTTCACTCCAAGCAAGGCAATAATGCCACTAAAACACAAAGGATTACTGAGTGTTAGAAAATATAAGAAAGACATTACACTTGTGTTAGTTACATGGGGCATTTTGTTACCCACAAATTTAAATATTCATAATTCCTAGTTGGAAACTTGTTAATTTTGCTCCCTCACCCTACTCTCCTAACTCATGTATAGATCTCAGTTGTAGCTGTGTTGTCATGTTGGCGACATCACCATGTTTCCTTTGATGTGTCTTGTCATCCCACCTAACAAAGTTAAGTTTTCATGGTTTATACTTTATTAATCAGTTATAGGTCAGAATTAAATTAGACCAGTATGCAGTTGTATTAAAAAGTGCTCAATACATGTATAATGTAGAGCTTTTAAATATTTTCATTTGGAAGCCAGTTGATTACATAACCTTGATTACAACCATTCCGTATCTTGAAGTGGTTTATATGAACTGATTCTCCAGTGTTTTATTTCAAATGTACGTCAAGGATTTTCAGAATGCTTGATTGGAAGTTTAGAATAACTGAAATTTAAAATTTGAAAATAAGGGAGTAATTTTTCAAGAATTTTAAACACTTTCATCCGGATTTTTATGATCCTAAAATTTATTTTTTATGTATTTACATCTGACCATAATTTTGGATCTTTTATTTCATAATTTTCTTTTCTTTCTGGAAACAATATTACGGCTAACTTTTCTTCTTTGCACAATTGGCAGACATCACTGTTTTAAAGAAAGTCAAACTTTACAATGGTATTGATGTCTGCAGGTTGTGCCAGGAAGAAAAGTTAGCAATAATATTGTTTCCAGAAAAAAAATTATACATTTGAAGCAAAATACTGGAAAATCATTTGACATAAAACACCTGAAGTTACTAAAAGGTTGAAACCAAGGCTGTGTAATCAACTGGATTCCAAATGAAAATATAGATTTTAGTCCTGTAACTATGAGTTTAGCTAATGTAATATCTTTCTATTCATAGAAATATAATGTCTATTTTTGATAAAACCTTTATTGTATTTGTGTTTTTCATTTACAATTTACATTTTTTTTTTTTTTTTTTTTGGTTACTTTGAATCATTTCACCACAAGCAAGGTTGGGATTGCTACTTGTGTGTGTGTGTGTGTGTGTGTGTGTGTGTGTGTGTAATGGGGGTACAGTGAGAGAAAAGACTGGTTACAGCGGGTATTGAAGAAAGGATAAAAGATGAATGATCAGATCTAACAGCAACACATGATTACATCTAACAAAAGTAACAGGGTGTCAACTTTTAATATAAATCTCTGGACTGAAAAGTACTGTATATATAAGCTGACTCAATAAATACCCTAGAACTCTTTTCCATGGAAAACTTACCTGAGTATAGAGTCCAACTGTTCACCAAAAATTCATGACTTTTAACCTCTTTAAAAAATATCCGTGTGTAGTGCAACCTTCTACTTATTTAAGAAAAAAAAAAGTTGATCATAAAAACTAACCCTATATGGTATCGCCTGCAATAGAGGAGATAAGAAAATTGATCATAGACTAATGGTGTTGCTAGTAGTTTTGCCCAACATAACAAATTGCTACAAAACCAAAACATTCACTTAAAAAACTAGGGTAATGTTCTTAAATAGCCTCGTCAGGTCGAGACTTTCACATATTAATGCTATGCATGGCGCCAAACTCATTTCTAAACTGTCTGCTGTTTACATTCACTTTCTTAGATCAATAGACTTGTCAATTAGTTATCTATACAAGGGGACATAACTCACTTTTTTCTACTCGAGCATGCTATATAAATTTCATGGCCAGTTTCAGGGTAACTAGAATATAACAAAACAAAAAACAAGCTCTGAAATTCTACTGTGAAATAATGTGAAGTGTAATCAGTTCAATCCCTAATCATGTCATGGAAATGATAAAATTTAAAACAATTGGGGCGGGGTGGAATAAAAGGATAAATTAAGTAGGAAGAACTGATATGAGTTATGTCCCCTTGTATAGACAGTGGAACGGGAACGGTACGCACACGCTCTCACCCGTGGATTAAAGAATGGTTCAAAATTATTTCAAAATACAACAGACACTTGAAGAGGGCTGGAGAGTACAACAGCCAAAACTTTGGGACTGTAACAACCAGAATGAAGATACTAGTTTGAAATACAAAAATTAATCATCTAGGAATTTAAAGAAAGGGAAAGACAAAGGCATCTTTGATAAAACAATGTGCTCAATGCATTAGTCATTAATCATAATAAATTTGACCATAATTCTGATTTAATAATTGCTCTTTTAATTAATGGGGAAAGTAGTTAAGGCTAAATGTATTGAAAGTGCTCTAATTTCAGAATCTTTTACAGTAAATTTGTCAAAGATCATACAACATATCTCCTTTCCTAATAAAACTGCTATTGACAATATGGGATAATTAAAAGTATTAGCAATTAAAAATGAGCAGTCAAAAACTGGGGTCAGCTACATTATACAGGGTGTCCTCAAAAATTGATATTTTGTAGTCTAAATGTAGCCAACTCTCACTGAAATTATCTCTTTTTTTTTTACACATTTTATTAAAATTTAACTTGACTATGCAGGCTTATCTCAATGAGAATCTAACAGGAAGATGGATCAGGTGTGCCAGTGATAACAATGTGCTGTTGAAATGGCCACCATGTTCATCTGACTTGACATGATTTTTTTTAATTTTTTTTTCCTTGAGGCTATGTGAAATGATAGGTCTATATCCTTCCTTTTCCTACAAGCACAGAAAAACTTAAACAGAATCACTAAAGTTCTGGAGAATGCTATGCAAGACATGATACAGCATGTTTGACAAGAGCTGGACTACCAACTTGATGTGTGTCATGTCACTGGTGGTGCGCATATTAAACATTTGTGAAATCATTTATGAAATCTACATCCCTTTTGAATATCTCGTTTTTGGGAATTTTGATAATTTTTTTTATTGTTCAACATGAAGCCTCTTTAATTTCATTTGCTTGTGGCATGTACTTAGATATTTACATTTTAAATGATGTTCAGTTTTTGTGGAGGTACACCCTGTACATCTAGATAAGGAAAAACACCAAAAATTTGAAGTTAAGCATTCATATATTTTCAGTATCTCTTGATGCAAAATTGCATCTGGCATTTGTTTTTATTTCACCCCTCTATATAGGTATTTTGGTAAAAACATTAATTAGTCACAAATTCTTTCAAGGAACAAAATGCATAACAGGATATTTTCCATTTCATCATTCATTTGTTCAATACTAGTTTGATCAAACTGATAAATTTTTATCTCAGAAATTGAGTAATTAATACAGCCCAAGTGACACAAATGAACTAGCATAGATGCTTAGAACTCCAGTGAGTCTAGAAAAATTCTTTTGGAGTCAATATAGTGTATTTCTAGCAGATGTCACAGCAAGTAGCCAAAGCAAAACTTAATATTGTAATCACTTGGTGACAAGAAATCAAAACTAAGATGTGATAAACAAATAGGAAAAAGATTTGCTTTAGCACACGATAACAGTGACGAGGAGGAATTTTGAAAAGTTTTAGTGACAAAAGCTCTTTATTTAATACTCGTTGAAATCTGATGAAAAAGATGATTTTTTTTTTTTTTTTTTTTTTTTTTTTTTTTTTTTTTTTTTTTTTTTTTATTTTTTTTTTTTTACATATGCTGAAATTGTTAACAAAGAGGGTGAAAGATTCAGATTAAATGAACTGACTCTGAGTATGTTTGAAGGGTTAATTTTTGTTCAAGTGTTAACGACAAAAAAAAAAACAGAAACACAGGCAAAAATTCAAATGAAACTTGAACAGACTAAACTTATTCTACAGGATACATTGAACAAATATCAGAGAATCATAAATCTGAAACATGGTGCCAAAGAAATTGAAGAAAAATAAAATTCATACAAATGAAAGAAAAATGTGCAATAAGGAAAATTAAGGTGTAAAGTGGAACTGGACTTTACACCCTTTTTTAAGCAAATCATTCAGTGATGCTCTCAAATTCTGCTTATTAGATACATAAATTTGATAATGGTTCTTTTCTGTGAGTAGCAACTCACAGAAAAGCTTGTAACCTAGAAGCATTTCTTGCAGGGAGGCATATTCTTAATTTCATTTACCCTCAGCAGATCTGGTTGATGACAATCTTTGTCAATTTGTCCTTGGTACTTAAGTTTAGGTAAAAACAATTTGCATTTTTCCTCACCGAGTTTGAATCTATACTGTCGTATTTCTTCAAAAACTGCTTTCACGTGTCCAATATGTTGTTCCTTATATATACTCTTAATTAATATATCATCAAAGCTATTGCAAAATCACAATCTGCAAACATGGTATCTATAGCTTGTTGAGATGAAGACCATACCAAAAGGAAGTCGGTTGAGCTTATACATTTTCTTGTGTATAGTTATAGTTATTAACTCTGAACATTCTTCTCCAACATGTATTTGTATATACACTTCAGAAAGATTCAGCTTTGAAAAAAATGTTTAATCATTTAGCTACAAAAAAATTTTTTTCTGAAAATAAGGTAGTCATGCAGTACTAAATACATGTTTAACTGTCAAAAAATCAGCACAAACCCAAATTTTATTCTTTTTTTTTTTTTTTCCTGATAAGTGTCAGAAGGCATTCAAAGAAATTTAAAAAATGCTAATGTCAGATTTATCATTAGCACAATTCAAAAGGAGAAATCGTATCAGCTTCAGATGCTAGTGATTATGGTATAGGAGCAGTAATTTTGCATAAGTATTATGATGATCATATGAAAGCTATTGCACATGCTTCAGATTTGCTCCTACCAACAGAAAAAACAACAGCCAGATCCTAAAAGAGGCATTAGCAATAATATTTGCAGTGAAAATTTATACACAAGGTTTTCAGTTGCAGTTCTATTATCATTGTATGTTTTGTAAAAAGAAATTCCTATACATACAGCAAGTATATTCCAATGCTGGGTTACCATCTTATTAAATTACAATTTTAGGATGGAGTACTGACCATCCAAAAACTTAGGATAGGTTATTAAGATTGATACCAAAATATACTGAACAATGAGAAAAAGTGAAATAGAAATTTAAAAATATATTATGTAATATAGTATGTGAATTAAGTTACCTTGGAGAAAATAAACTAAAAAGCAGAACAAGACATGTTTATTGTGGAAATATAAAAAAAAAAAAAACTGAAAGAAAGTAAGAGAATGCAATTCAAATTTGAACACTTACTTGCTATGTGATAAAGCACTGCTGTTCATGCAAAGAATAGTAATACCTAACATACGACAAAAGCAGATATTAAATGAATTTCATAATGGATATCCTGGAATATCAGGGATGAAACCTCTTATGAGATGCTATGTTTAGCAGTCAGTTAAGTGCCATGCATGATACATGCTTTGGGTGATCACGTCTCGAAAGAGACATGACTGACTGGGCAGAAGATTATCCCACAGTAAGTTGCCATTGCTTTCTGCGGTAGACTGGTTGCCAGCCAAGGCTATAGAACCCAATCTGTCCTGTTATTTGACCCATAGCTGGAGGGAAGAGATGGATTAATACCTTTCCCAAGGGTATTTGCACGTATATGATTGCAACCAATTCAACTGGAATTCAAACTTGGCTCTCCGATTTCTCGTTCCGAGTCGATATCCACTGGACCACAGCACACATCCATGCTATGTATCAGTTAAGTGCCATACGTGATACACGCTTGGGCGATCATGTCTCAAAAGAGATATGACTGACTGAGCAGAAGATTATCCCGCAGTAGGTTGCCATTGCTTTCTGTAGATCAAAACCTAGAAAAAGTAATAAAAGTCTACAGAGGTTGTGCTCTGGCAGAAAATATTACCTACCATGAAATTGCAACCTCGGCTAAAGACAGATACTCTGTGGTCAAAACTGTACGTAGATTTCACAGGTCTCATAAACGGATCACATTCTCTTGTAGCTTTACTGAAATTTGTAAGTGCAAAAACCAACTTCTACAGTTACTTTTATTTATTTATACAAACTGTTTACTAGATAAGTATTCCAGATGCCCAAGTCTTGGAAAATGGTACATGATGCTCATGAATTTAAAGATTTTTGTAAAATATTTCTGATTGAATATATTACTACCACGCTATATCTCCCAAGGTTAAACGGACAAGCTGAGTGAATTGTGGGTACTTTTAGAACTTTGAATAAAAGCAAGTAATAAAAAAGTGAACGGAGAAAAACTGCAAAAATTTTTCAGAATTTACTTTATAATGCCAAATCTCAATACAGTGTCAGGCATGTTACCAGCAGAATTGATGTTCACAAGAAAAATTAAGTCAGTGTTCAACAAGTTGTTACCAAGTCAAAAATGAATAAGAATGGATAGTAAAAAGAACGCTAAATTTTTCAAAATTGGCAAAAAAGTGTTTTTCAAATATTTACTCAAGTGGTTTTCCAAATTTTCAGCAACTTCTTGGGAGTGGTCAGTGGAGTCAAGCCACTTTTTTTTTTTTACTCTAATTCATCTCACACTACCACTCCATATGAGCGGTGCTAATCTCTCTCTTCCTTTCCCCACCTTCTCAGCACCTAATCTCGGCCTGCTTCATGTAATTATCCAAACTTTCAAAATAGTGTAGCAGAAAGAGATGCTGCTTGTCTCATGCTGTGATCTCTCTTAGCCAGACCACTCAAAAGAAAAGGAAATAAAATTATTTTCACATCTCCTTAAAAGGAAGTATCTTTTTTTTCTTTCTGCTTATGCATTTTTATGCTCAATAGACTGCATAGCCTGTTTGTCCATGGTCACTTCAAAATAGTAATTAAATCTTCTTTATCATTTGTATTCAAGGATATGCAATTTGTCTATTGAACAGGTGAAGAGGCTCATCCCTTGTTCCCTGTTTAAGATGTGGTTTCCGGCTTTCTCTTTTCCAATCTTTTCACTCTTTTTTTACTTTTTTTTTTTTTTCCAATTGGAGTAGATAGACTAAACTATTGCCTGGTTCACACTCCACCCACTTCTATTGAACAGGTGAAGAGGCTCATCCCTTGTTCCCTGTTTAGGATGTGGTTTCCGGCTTTCTCTTTTCCAATCTTTTCACTCTTACGTAGCCCCCTGTGCATCAGTGGCGTTACCTCCTTGCTCAGGATGATATGATTAAAAAAAATTTAATGTTTGGTTATAAAAATTTTCTCGGGATGAATTATAAGGAACAAATGCTTCAGGCTGCCTTCTCTCTCTGTTGGAGGTACTTTTATTCTAGGTAGCTGATTCAAGACAGATGTCTTTTCCCTGGTCCTTTTTGTCCAGAGAAATTATAAATGTTATTCTGGTTACCATTGGGTTTGATTCTTTCTACTGGACATCTTCTAGTATATATATTTAATGTTCTTTTTCTTATTGGCGGGAGAGAGCAGTGGTCTTGGATTTGCTTGATCTTACTGAATTCCATCAAGTTAATTCTGGGTTTGATTCTCCTTGGAATTATTTCAAAACATTTTTCAAAGCATTTTATTTTTAATTTTCTTCTCAACGTCTCAATCCATCTTCCCGATAATCTCAACAGTTAATCAGTGAGTAAACTCTTTCCTTTTCCTTTCTTTTTTTACTTCACAATTGAATTGGTTAGATGTAGCCATAAGTTCTCTGCTAACAGTTTCTTTTCTCACTTGTGGAATTCTCTTCCAGCTCCATGTTTTCTTACCAACTTTGATCTTGAAATACAGGGTGTCCATAAAGTCTGTATGCAATTTCAAATACTTGTAGCTTTGTGACTATACATGATACAAACAATCTGTAAAAAGGATAAGAACAAAAGAAATATTTAGATTTATTATTGGGATTGTTAATTTTCAACATGTCTACCATCATTACACATAGACAGGGTAATACGATTGTATAGTTCCGTAAAAACATTTTGCAGCTTATTTTCTTTGTGGGCGCAGAGGTACCTTAAAACATATCCTGAGTAGCTGTAAATCTGCACTAGCTGATGGGCGTTACAGGTGGTACCATGATGAAATTCTGAAAGAGATTGTGAAAATAGTTCAAAATGCTATCAAAGAGAATGTTTACAACCCAGACACAAGGCAGATAAAATTTATTAAAGCGGGTGCGAAAGTCCCACAAAATAGGTAAATCCAAACCTGCTATCTCCTGCAACAGACTGGGAACTAAGGGTCGATATAGGCTCAAGATTGAACTTCCCAGAGCAAATTGCCATCACAAAACTTTGCCCGGATATAGTTTTCTTCTCACATAAATTGAAGAAGATAGTCTTGTGGGAACTGACGGTCCCCTGGGAAGAAAACGCAGAGGAAGCTCATGAAAGGAAGAAGTTAAAATATGACAAACTGCTGGAGAGTTGCAGGGTTAAAGGCTGGAGGGCTAGCTGCACTCCTATAGAAGTGGGGACTAGAGGATTTGCAGCAAGGTTCTTATGCAAAGCCTTAACAGATATTGGGATAGTGGGAGTAAAAAAAGAAAAGCACTCAAGTCCATAACCAAAACAGCGGAAAGAACAGCTAATTGGTTATGGATCAAAAGAGAGTGCCTGGATTCCAAATTGTTAGCTAAAATTTCCCAAAATTCTGCATCTAAATTAATGTTTCGGATGAGCTCATGTGCAGTTCGCCTCTAAATGGAAAGTGGCTCTGACTGTTGCCGATCAGAAGCATTTGCAGGGTTTTGTACCGGACCTAAACATAATTTTCCAGTGTCTGAAAGGGTGGGCTGGAGGCTGATCATCTCTGGTTGGGTCGGCGCGGTGAGGGGGGTATGATGTTGAAAGACCTGAAACCCCCTAGTGATCCTCACGATGACATCACTGACGACACCCTCTAGTGCCCCCATTACGGTGCGTATGTTTGAAATCAATCATGTCAATTATCCTAGTTTGCAATTCCTCTCAAGATCAATATTTAGTTGAATAAACATGACTTTCCACGGGTCTTCATAAAAAGAAATCCAGCAGTCAAATAGCAACTCTGGAAAAACAAAAAACAAAAAAAAACAAATCATTTTGAAGTTTCAAGAAATTTAAAAAAGACAATACATAAAACAAACAAATAATCAATAAATTTTCTAAAGACAAAAAAGAAAAAAATAGACATATCAATGTTTTTTATCCTTTTTACAGATTGTTTGTATTATGTATAGTTACAAAGTTACAAGTATTTTAAACTGCATACAAACTTTATAAACACCCTGTATTTAAACATATCAATCGTAATATTCTGTCCCTGTTCTTTTATTGTTGTTTCTCCTTAAAAATGTTTCTCTTTTACTTATTCTTTCACACTCAGTAACCTCTTGTATCTTAGTGGCTTTACTGCCTTGCAATGGCATGTTATGATTAATAAAGAAAAAGCACCAAGTGTAATTAATATTTTCTTTCTTTTAATATTTTCTTTCTTTTAATATTTTCTTTCTTTTAATATTTTCTTTCTTTTAATATTTTCTTTTCTACAACTATGGCCTCCTTGGAGCTTCTTTGCCTGTGTAAAGTATAGAATGACAAGAATGTTTCCTTTTGAAATAAACTAGTCAATAATTATTAGATATTACCTGTTATTGGTTTTGGTGATGAAAACAGGAAGGAAGCAATCACGACACCAAAACATATTTAATGAGGCAATCTTGCAGTTATGAAAAAGACTCACTGTTTTGTAATATAAACAAAATAATGCAAACACTTTTATTGTATTTGATGGTGGCAGCTTATTGCTATTCTCATCAGGTTAACATAATCAAAAGAATATTATGGTTTGTAATCTGAGATCAAGTTTAAACTTTTATAATTGGGACAGTAGTATTAATTTTTAGATTTTAGATGACAAATTATTATTATACACTTAGTTAAATGCTGCCTTTGGTTTAATTAGACTGGAATTTTCTTTATTCACCAAGTTACAGTATTTTAAACATCATAAAAATCTATGCTATGATAGGCTGCTTTTACTGTAATAAAAATAAAAGGGTTTCTTATAATCTTTGTTTGTCTTTAGCAATCTGTTTTTGGTCTTTCTTGGCATCTGGAGATATTACATATCCCTATTCAATGAATTCCTGCAATATATCCAGTTCAATTGACCCAATGTAAAAATATACACATGTTCTACAAAGTATTGAAACTTCTCTAGAAATTGTACTCAGTCCCCAAAGTACTTATACACGTTTACATACATATGTATATGTTGGAAAAAGTAAATCAACATAAATTATACATTTATTTTTGCCAGTAAATTTGTTTAAAATACTTTAAATTCTCAGGTAGTCACCCATCTAAAATTATTTAGTTTATTAATTTAAATCATTGTAAAAAATTGCCATTTTTAATTAGAATGTACAAACTTATTACAAGTAATGCCTATATTCCAAGTCACCCCCCAGCAAGTGCCTAAAACTGCAGATATTAACAAATCCTATATATATATAGATGTGCATTGTGGCGCAGTGGATATCGGCTCGGAACAAGAAATCGGGGAACCGAGTTCGAATTCCAGTTGAATTCCTTGCATTCACTTACGCACAAATACCCTTGGGAAAGGTATTAATCCGTCTCTTCCCTCCAGTTATGGGTTAAATAATAGGACAGATTGGGTTCTATAGCCTTGGTCGGCAACCAGTCTACCGCAGAAAGCAATGGCAACCTACTGCGGGATAATCTTCTGCCCAGTCAGTCATGTCTCTTTCGAGACATGATCGCCCAAAGCGTGTATCGCGCATGGCACTTAACTGACTATATATTATGTTTTTTGTATACATATATAGCTGCTATAAAATTTAATTTATAAATTTACTAAAGTAAGACATTAATAAGAATAAGTAATTATAAAATAGAATAATTATAATATGTTGTAATAAAAGTTGTGATTGATAGAAGGTCCATTCTCATCAGAGATCTTATTGAACACAGCAGAAGATTAAGACTTTATAAAATAGACCAATTATCACAATTTACTTTAATAAAACGTACATAATTGATAAAAGACTATTTCTGATCATCGTCATCACTGGAAGTCATTGCATAATCATCGACAATTCCTTCTGTGTGCAATGAATCCTATGTAATATCTGAAGAGACATCCACACCCACCGCATGGTAGGTTAGGGAGTTCAGGAGATGGCAAGCTCTAGTTTTTCATTTGCCTCTTTTCCTCTCTTCTATTTGTTTTTTGGTTTCTTCGAAGGATATTCTTTTATGAACTGCTTTTCTTCCAATTGGTTCTTTCTGCAGCTTCCATCTTTTAATTGAACAGATCGATTTCTGTCTTCATCAAGTACTTTCTGAGCTGCCTTTTGAATCTGATGTGTGGCTCCTTGTGTTCTCTTACCAGATGCAAGATCAGAATAGAGGATTTGTTTGGATGTCTGGCATCCAGGCAAGGTGTTCCAGACCATCAAAGTTGATGGCAAGTCATGAGGGTTTCTAGGCTCTTCTTCTTTGTGGGATGAGAATTTTGTTGTTTGTGATTCAGGCTTTTTGACCATAGATTTTATTAAATACAATTAGCAACAATAAGTAATAATAAAATTGAAAAATTATAACAATATGTTGTAATAAATGTAACTTGGCAGATAGAAGATTTGTTCTTATCATAAATCTTAGGCATAATAATTTATACTTAATAAAATAAACTGGAACGATTATAAAATTATATGATGGATAAAAGTTCATTCTTACTGTAAATCTTAGAAACCTTGACATGCAATATTTTCTTTCCTTAAGTGGCATAATGAGTTCAATCCCTGTGTTAGGTAGTACACATACAGCGGAAACAGGGCTAGCAATAAGTAAGCAATGCTAAAAAGAGGACAAGATGAGATATCTCCATGGATTAGATAAAAATTTCAGTTCGAAATTCCTTGTAGATTCTGAAGAAGATTCTAGGATACAACAATAATGAAATATCATAATGACAATAAATATAAGGATATTAGTTCAAATGTAAATAAGTTGAGAACTTCCAATTTTTCACTTTTGATCTGATTATTGTGCAGACAATTCTTTTGGGTTTTTTATTTTTAAATGGTTTTGTAGTGAGTTTTAAGTTTGAGTTTTGTTTAACAGCATATCAATCTCTGTGGTTTATTTAATGCCCAAAGGGGTGGGGTTTCAGGTATTTTTTTTAATGTTCAATTATAGTGAGAAGATTTAGTAAGATTTTGATGAATTTTTTTTTTATTTTAGAAAACTGAAGATGTCTTCTAGTTTTGTATTTAAAAATGTATTGCTGGTAATAATTTTTTTCCTTCAAAAATGTATTATGGCAATATTATTTTTCTTCTTGGTAATACTTTTCCTTCAAAAAATGTATATTTTTCTATAAAAGTCTTTTATGTATATATTTATATAAAAGTATTTTTATACTTTCATAGTGTTTTGACCCCAGTTTAGGGGTTAACTATTTGCCCATAGCTGGGGCCCTAACAGGTGCTACCACTCCGGGTCAAGGTGGACCTGAGAACAGCAATTTAATAGGTGGTTCTTCATAAACTCCTAATTGGTGATATTGCTGCCAGATGCAGTTTACTGTCATACCCAGGATTGCTTTGTATTGAGTTTTGACGAAAATAAAATATATAAACAAAAATAAAAAGAATTAAAATAAGGCAATTGCACTTTTCTTAAAACCCTAAAAACACAGTAGATTGACACTGACCTATTTTTAAGAATACTGCTATCCCTATCATGGTCTGACTTCAAACTACCATTAACAGACACTTCTCCAGATTGCTATCAATATCCACCTTATTAACAAACTTTTTACTACACTGAATACCAAAAGACTTGCTCATCACTCTAAGGAAAATAAATAAAAATATATTATTTATTTTAAACTCTTGAGTCAGTTTGTTTTATTCCAAAGTTTCCAGTAAAGAAAATCCTACTAAAATGCACCTATCCATAACTTCATCAGGTCTTCATTATGCCTTACTCTTCAAATCCAATGTATTTTTGGGAGCTGGATAAAAATGTGGCAGCAGTATTATGTAATATACAACTTCTTTCAAATTTCCAGCATTACTATTTTTACATTTTGAGATCATTATTAAGTAGAATTTATAAAACATGTTTGTTTTTACTTTTGCAGTTTACCACAAACAAAGGACAAACATCCCATTCTTAAATGTGTAAAGTAAAAAAAAAAAAATTGCAACTAGCTGTTTTTCAAGCATTTTCTTTTTGTTCTGAAACTAAGTGCAATCCTGACCCTGTTGCTCTTTCAAGACATGTTCACATTCAACAATGCATAACTCTGCAATGTTTGTTGTTACTGTTTAATTTTAATACTATTTATTTTACTTTTTCATTAAACATTATTGTAGTTCGTCATTAATTTTTTACTCTTATTCTTATTTTTCCATCTTAATTTCAGCTGCTTCCAATTGCAATTATGCAGATTGTCATTCTACATCCATGACACAAAAAGTAAACCAAATTAAAATGAAAGAGATATGAATAAAAAATTACTGACTACTGATAATGTTTTATTGACCAATAATCACAGAGATGACATTATTATTATTATAATGATTTCTTCTTCAACTGATGATATGCTTCCCACCATTTAAATTTTAAAAAAAAATACTGTTAAAATTTAATGTTGAAAAATTTGTTTAAACTCTTCACTTATAAAATAATTTCATCTTTAATTGTTTTTTATCATTTAAAAGATGTAAGTGTCTAAAAATGTTTGTTTGATTTATTAAATAAAAATAAAAGACATGTTTTATTTCAGAAATTAACTTTCTTGAACATGTGAGGTTACCCCATCTTGGTCTGCCAAGGCACTGTTAGGTGGTGCTGATTAAGGGCTATAAAAAAACGAGCATATATTTATCTTTTTTTCTCTTAGCATGCAGCAATAGTAATATCAACATGAAGATCTCATCCACATTAGGGGTAATATCTTCCCCCCTGGGGGTGACATTTACACACACATACACACATTTCCTAACAGTCAAGTTTAAAGCATTTCCCTCTTTTTCAGCCATTTACTCATCAGTGTCTTTTGTCTCCCTTTTCGTTAATTGTTTATTAGTTTGTTAAAAAGTACATTAAAATATTTCAGTGTGGTAATTGCATCCTCCCAGATGGTTATAATTTTTACAGCTATTTGAGATATTTTTTTTGGAGTCTGCATGGGAATTGATTTTTTTTTTTTTTTTTTTTTTACAAGAAATCCTAAAAAGACCAAAAGAAATGCTCATCCAAAGGCATAATATCTAATGCATGAAAAAAAAAATCTTTCAAATTAATCACTTCTTTCTTGAAATAAAAAAAAATATCCTGAAAATTAAGCTTATTTTCTTACATCTTCGACATTAAAAGCAATAAGTAAAAAAAAAATGTCAATTATGATAAAAGTTGTTTTTAAAATGCACACTGGCAAAAAACAATGAACATTTTTAGACAAACGATAATGTTTGCAGTAAGAGTGAAGACCACAACTGATTTCATAAGAGAAACAATGAAAGAAGATCGTTCAATTCATCAATTTAAAAATCATAAAGAATTGATACTATTTATTGATATTATTACTATTTATTTATTTATTTTTGATACTATTTATTGATATTTATTTATTTATTTATTTATTTTTGATACTATCTATTGATATTTATTTATTTATTTATTTATTGATATTATTACTATTTATTGATATTATTCACAATAATCCAAGTTTCATTTTATATTGTTTCACTGTTATTTATTTGTACATTTATTTTTTATTTCTTATTTACAAACCAAATAAGTCAAATTTCCTGCATAAAACTAAACGGAAAATTTCCTCAGATTGCAAGTCAATAAATCAATAATCAAAATTTCTGGTTTTTATCATTTTATGTTATTCTACTAATTTTTTCTTTTTTTCTTTTCTTTTTTTTTCTTTTTTTTTCTTTTTTCTTTTTTTTCTTTTTTTTCTTTTTTTTCTTTTTTTTTTTTTTAATAATCAGAAATGCCACTGGTGTGCCGGGGGTTACAGTGAGAATAAAGGTACGTGGGATGTCAAAGAAAAGATAAGAAATGGTTGGGAATCAAGTAGATAAAAGATGGCAATTGACATTGCATTTAAACTTTTTGAGATTGTAGCTATCAGGGAAGCAAGCAATAGAAGTGAGTTACACAAATAGGAAATGTGAAAAAAGAAACTATTAGAGTAGATGAGACATTTAACTATTTCAGCAATAAAAAAGTGGGACCTTGATGTCACTCTAGTATCACGAGTAAAAAAACTTGTGAAAATACTTGTAGAAAAGACAGAGGGAAGTCACTTTCTCACCAACATAATGTGGCGGAGAAAGTGACTGAAGGTAGGCTTCCAGGTTGGGATCAATTAAATTGAAAATCCTTCTTCAGATTTTGTCAAGAACCTCAAGATGAATAGCAGGAGCACCCAACCAGATATGGCAACAGTATTCAATGTATGGACAAATGGTAGATTAATAAATGTACAAAATGGATTCTGATGAGAAAAACTTCCTGGCCCTACACAGTGAATCAACCTTCTTAGTAGATGCAGCTATGGATTTGATGTAGTCGTTCCATTTGTGGTAATTTGAGAGAGCCAGACCAAGGAAGTGCAGTGTGTTACTCGCTAGGAGACTAGCATCATCCATTCTAATGGTAGGCAGGAATGATTTTGTATGATAGTTAAAGGAAAGCAGCTTCATTTCAGAGGCATTAAAATTTACAAGCCCTTTCTTAGCCTATTCAATCACAGATTGTATGTCATTTTGAATGGCAGTAGCCAGGTTTCCTTTGTCAGCCTATGAAGATTTCTTATTGAGACAGGAGTAAACAGTTTTACTAATATTGCTTCCACCTTTCTTTATATGTTGACTACCCCAGCTCATAAAATTAATATTCACTATGGCAACAATATTGCCCGATCAAAATAAAGAAGATATTATTTAATATCGGGCAATTGGCTTTAAATTAATAGTATAAGAC
Organism: Ascarosepion bandense; assembly: GCA_037127315.1. Lineage (NCBI taxonomy): Eukaryota > Metazoa > Mollusca > Cephalopoda > Sepiida > Sepiidae > Ascarosepion > Ascarosepion bandense. The sequence goes on from JBBBDQ010001092.1 coordinate 719,284, forward strand.
AAAACTGATTAACTTAAGAGAATAAGACCAACGTGCCGAAGTGTGTTACTCTGTATAATACTAGCATTATCCGTTCTGAGGGTAGACTAGAAAGTTTCTCGATGGTGGCTAAAGGAGAGGCATTAAAATTTATGAGCCATTTCCTACTCCATCCAATCACAGATTGGTGGTTCTTTTGAAGTGCAACAGCCAGGTTTACTTTGTCAGCCTTGGCAGACTTTATATTGAGACAGTTGTAGATGGTTGTGTCATTTGCATAGATGCCAATTTGGGAATTGATTACATCAGGAAGATTATTAATGAAGATCAGAAAAGGCATAGGACCTAGAATAGAGCCTTGAGGGATGCTAGCATTTGTAGAAAAATTTTTTGAAGCTTTCCCATTCAAAACAACCTTCATTTCACTATTTGATAGGAATTATTGGATTACATCAAACAATCGTCCAGAAATACTATAGCTGTGGAACTTGCACATTAGGCTAGCATGCCAAACCCTGTCAAATGATTTTGAGATATCAAGATCAACAGCTCAAGCTTTGCCATTTTTATTACATATTGACCAAATAAGTCAAATTTTCTTAACTAAACTGCAAATTTATTCCGAAAACACAAAAAAGAATTCTCACATCACAAAGAATAGAAATTCTTTTACAAAGATGAAAAGTTTTTTTCTTTAAAAAGCAAGATTGGGCCATTGGAAAAATTCCATCTATTTTAATCCAACATTTTTCTGTTTTTTCTAAAATGAGCTGAATTAGAAGCAAATCAATAAATGAAGGAAGTTGGTTTAGAGAGCTGCATCCATTTCAGCATTTCAAATAAGCTTATTTCAGAGCAAGACAGAAAGCTAACCATTCTAGGAGTTCCAGCATAACAGAGAATGAACACTTCACTGAAACAGAAACAACCTTTCCAATAGAATTTACATTTCACTGACATAGAATCCATTAAACTTACTATTTATATTTCATGAAAACTCTCAGAGAATTTTAAAAAAGAAATTTCCCAATGGAAGTTTCAGTCTAAAAGCTTTTGTAGCACATTGAAAATCAAAAACCAACTAAGAGAGAAATAATTTTTTATATTCAAAACCTAAATAAATGTCTGTCAAAACAAAAAAGTTGTTTTTGATCCACTGAAAAGTTTTACAAAGAAATTAAAGAAATATATCTGCCTAATCCACTTTTATGGATACCTAACACAGATGATACAGTGCTGATTGCAGACACAGAAAAGAAACTACAAGACCTTCTATAGAAGGTAGCTGAAGAGAGTGACAAGAAAGGACTACAAATAAACTGCAAGAAAACCAAATACATGATCATCAGCAAAAAGGGCAGCCCAAAATGCCAAATATGAGTGGGGGATACTAAATCAAACAGGTACAAAAATTTAAATACATGGGAAGTGTTATAACAGAAGACGGAAAGTGCAACACAGAGATACAAAGGCAAATTGGCATGGTGAAGGACGCATTCCAGAAGTTGAGTAAAGTATTAAGAGACAGGAAACTTTCACTAGCAACAATGATGAGAGTACTGGATTGCTATGTGATGTCAGTTCTTCAATATGGCAGTGAATGCTGGACAATATCACCAAAGGTGAAGGAAAAACTTGAAGCAACTGAAATGTGGTTCTACAGAAGGATGCTGTAGATATCATGGACCAAGCATGTGAGCAATGACGAGGTTTTGGAAAGGATGGAAACGAAAAGGAAATTAATAATGAGCACCAGGAAGAGACAACTAAAGTTCCTGGAACATGCAATGAGGAAGGAGGGCTTGGAGAACCAGATACTAACAAGCCAGATAGAGAGAAAAAGAGACAGAGGAAAACAGCAGATAACATATTTGAAGGTCCTGAGCAGGAGGACAACAGAACGGAGGTTGCATGATGTTACATACTAAGAGTCACCAGGGACAGGGAGATGGAGAAGGCCATGATCACCTACGTCCTGAAAAAACAAGGCACATAGAAGAAGAAGAATCTTTTATGAAGGACACTTTACTGCATAGCTACACATAGACTGACCAAAAGGGTGCAGTCACCAGTTCCACCATTTTGTTTGACTCTTAGTATAATAGCAAAGAGAAATCTGATAGTACCCAACATCGTTAACTGATAGTTGATAATGAAAGAACTTTTTCAATTCATCCTTCATTTGTAAAATACATCTTTTTTTTTATTTTTATTTTTTTTTACTTTCAGATCTACTCAAAACCTCAGCCTACTTGGAAAATATCTTATTTCAGGGACTTTAATTGTACAAGTCAAACTCATGCAAAATATTTTTTTTCTTACACACAACTGTGTGAACCTTAAATGAAATTAAACCTTGGTAGACTAAACTATCGCCCAAATGGACAACTTAAATTGTTTTTGGTGGGGTGGGGGGATGCCTCAGGCACCAGGGATTAATCCTTATAGTCCTCTGTAGATGAGGTACTTATTGCCTAAGGTGGCAATAGCCACTTGGAAATGAACTTCATTAACACTTCAAAGTTGAGTACTAGCACACAGACTTATTTAAACATGCTAAGATTGCTTTTCACCTTAATAGAAACACTTAAATTTGTATAGGTGCCTCAGCAGAAACATTTACCCATGATCAGGTTAATAACTCAACAAATGGAGACTTTCCTACCATAGAACTCTTCATCATATTTGATGAAGGAGGGGGTATAATGTAAGTGTTAGAGCAGTGGAAATTGGAGCAAGGGGTTTCATTGCAGCCACTCTGTACCAATTTCTGGGTCAAATTGGAATCAAAGGGAGTAATAGGACCAAAAGTATGAAACGCCTAATAGAAATCACTGAAAATAGTTCTATGTGGATATAGGAAGAAAAGAAATATTCCGTGGAGTGTTTCAGCGAACATGACGGCATGACATGATTGATCGTGAGTGCGTAATGAGGTTCACGTTGCATTCTCGGAATGCAAGGTTTGCCGTTTTCTCATTTTTCGTAAAGTAATTTAGACATTTGAACAAGTATAACTACACATGTATTTTGTTATAATGGGGCCTCACAACAGTGAGGGGGGTGCCGGTGTGCAAGTGAAACTGTTGAGAGGAAGGCCCCGAAACGGTGCACATTCTCTCCTGATGACCCCAGTTAAAATATAAATTCAAAAGGACAAAAGTTCAATGAAGTCATATGCCGTAGAGAAGTTCGGTGGAATTGTTATTGGTAAGTGGAGCATTTTATATTCAGCTCGCTTTAGGTGAGTGTCAATTACTTTCCAGTAATTTCCTTCTTCGACTCTTCATCATATTTGGTATTTACAGTTGACAAAAATAGAATTCATTAATCATATTGAGACCTTGAAAAATAGGAATCATTAATTCTTTACCATACTGAGATTAAAACTTTTCTAATACAGAATTTATTAACTCGTCATTGTATTGAGTAGCCATACATTCCTAAAACATGACCAACTAACCTTTCTAGATACCATGGAAAAATTTGCTAAAATCCATTGAATCTTTGATGTTTAAAAAACAGTGATTTTGCTAAAATAGAAACCATTAACAGTCCAACAAAATTTACATCTAACTTAAAGAAGCCAATAATTCTTCATCATATTGAGAATTAAAAAAAAAAACATTGTTTAACATACACTTTCCCACAACAGAAACCATTAAAATTTTTCACTATGATGTGATACTGTTAACAGTGGATCCATTAACTCCTCAGGATACAGAGAATTGAGACATTCCTAACACAAAGTCCATTAACTTTTCAGGGTATGAACAATTAAGACATTTCTAATGCAGACATCATTAATTCTTCAGGTTATGAACAATTAAGATATTCCTAACACAAACTCCATTGAGTCTTCAGGGTATGAGCAATTGAGATATTCCTAACACACTCCATTGATTCTTCAGGGTACAAACAATTAAGACATTTTTAATGCAGACATCATCAATTCTTTAGGGTATGAGCAATTGAGACATTCCTAACTGATATGGATCCGGTATGGGACCATAAAATAATGAGTCAACATGGTGGTAGGTCAAGAACATATATTAACAAGAGATACAAACAGATACAAAGAGATACAAAGAGAAAGAGTAATAATAGCTTGGCTACAAGTGACCGACAGACAGACTAGGCTGAGCTGAACTGAAGTCGTACTGGAAACCAGTGTCTCTGTTGTCTCGGCTCTGTCCTCGAGAGTAATTAACTGTCGGTTAATATAGGCAAAGAAGAGTCTATTATTAAATGGGTAACTCCCCACAACACTAACAGACTCCATTGATTCTTCAAGGTATAAGCAATTGAGACATTCCTAACACAGACTCCATTGATTATTCAGGGTATGAACAATTGAAATATTTCTCACACAGATTCCATTAACTGAAAATTTAACACAGATTCCATTAGCTCTTCAGAGTACAAATAGTTGAGACATTCCTAACACAGATTTCATTAACTTTTCAGGGTATGAACAATTGACATGTTCTTAACAGATACTCCATTAACTCTTCAACACATTTACAATTGGGCCTTTTTCAAGAAATAATCACATACTATAAGCTATCTTAAGCACAAATATTAATCTTCTTTAGGTGATTAACTGGAAAGTTGACTAGGATTAACCTGATTAATTTACATTGCAGATAAACTAATCAACGAATCTTCTGTCATTCAAGACAACTAATTATTTCTGTTCTTTATAAATAAATATATATATGATGGTAAGGAGATGCAAATTTTCATCAGACATTTTCCTTGAATATCACATCAGAAGATTACTTTATATAATACCATAGGAATTATATGAATTATCTATGCAACCCTGAAAAGTGAAAAACTATGGAAGGCAATAATTATAATTTGTTTCATTGAATAACAATATATATTATATAAGCAGAGAAGTGAAAAGAAACTGTGTATATGTGTGTGCATTCACTTTTGCACAAATGCTATTGGGAAAAGTATGAATCCATCTTCTCTTCCTCCCCACTTGAGGTTAAATAACAGGGCTCTATAGGTCTGGTTGGCAACCAGTCTAGAAAAAGGAAAATTCTGAATTCAAACCACTTGGCTATAGAGCTAGCAATTCTACCCTACTTGCTGGAAAAATCACAACAGTAACACTCAGGGTGGGGATGGTTTAAGTAACTTTGTATTCCACTGAGGGCTTAGAGGGTTAACATACACACAATTCAAATTTGATGTTCACCTGATCATGCTTCTAAAATCATCTTCAGATACGATATTGATCTACTATTATACAAACATAAGTGATAAACATCTCACAAGAAACTGATTCCTGTAAGATTTAGCTTAAGAAGTTCTTTGAAAATCTAGAAAATAACAGATATATTTTCTTTTTTTCTTCATCCAGCCATTTTAAATACATTTGAAATTGTTAAAAGTAAATAATTATTGCGCGTTTGTTCATCCATAAATCCATTTAGTTCATTTTCAGTACTCCCTTGATGTCATCATTTGTATACCCTTGCCAAACAAGGACTAACAAATTTTACTCACACATTCATGAAAAGCTTAGCAGCCAAACACTTTTATTTCACATTAAACTGTTTTGTATTTTTCATGTCCAGTTCTAAGTAAATATCACCCCCACCACCTTGCATGAAGCCAGCAGTTTTTACCGTTACTTATTTATCCAGTCCCTCCCTTTTATAATCAAACATTCCTTCAAGTTCAGGTGAGATTCTGCCCACATAAGTAAGGTGCTGCTTTAGTTTCAATATTTAAGACAAATCTTTGAAATAAGTTATTTTTTGACACTGCATAACTCAACAAATAGTTTTACGTGACACTATGGAAAATCTTTCCTTGTGCATTTCTTTTTTTTTTGTTTCTCATTTTCTTCAGGCCATAAAACCCTGTGAGGTTTTATTTTTTCAAACTGCATGAATCAATATGTACAAGTGACTGACTCACAATTTTGGCAGATTTAAAAGATTAAGAAAAGTATGGGATGACACATTTAGGGAAAAGAATTTTAAATTTTTTATTTAAATGAAAAACTTTTTTTTTCTTTTTTTTAATTTTTTTTTTTTTAATCGTGTCACCCCAAGCAAGGCATTCCACTGCCACTATAGCGCAGGGGGTTACATACAGGGATTGGGTATAGGAAATGTCAGAAGGAGGGTGATAGATGACTTTGGATGTACATAGGGAGAGAGTGGGTGTGAGTTAGTGTGTTAGAAGGTGTCTATTGACCTTACATTTAAACTCCTGGAGGTTGTAGCAGGCGGGAAGTGCGAGGAAAGAAGCTGTTGGAGTAGAAATTGCAGTTACATTTCATCAGTTTCACTGTAAAAGGGTGGGACCTATTTGCCAATCTAGTATCTCATGCAAATTCACATCTAGGGGGCACCAGTGATTTAAGTTCGTCAGAGCAGAAGCCATGAAAGTATTTATAGAAGAGGCACAGGGAAGCCACATCACACTGGAGAGAGAGATACTGCAGGCAGTCAGCCAAGTCGGTATCAATCACATTACAGATTCTTCGCTGTATTTTGTCAAGAACCCCAAGGAGAATAGAAGGGGCACCTGACCAGATGTGGCAGCAGTACTCAATACACGAGCGGATGGTGGATTTATATTATTGATGCTTAGAATAGAGAAGATTAAATTTGAAATGAAAAATCTAATATTTTGCAGTTAACTGAACAGTTGTAAATGCATTTTATTTCCTCAGTCTTAATTTTCAAATTATTATTCTTCTTCTATGTGCCTTGTCCTTTCAGAAAGTAGACGATCACAGCCTTCCATGTCTCCCTATCCCTGGCGGCTCTTAGCACGCTTTCACAACCCCCATTCTGATATCCACCTGATCAGGCTCTTCAAATATGTTATCCGCTGCTTTACCCTGTCTCTCCTTCCCTCTATCTGGCCTGTTAGTATCTGGTTCTCCAAGCCCTCCTTCCTCATTACATGTCCCAGATATTTTAGCTGTCTCTTCTTGATGCTAAATATTAATTTCCTTTTTGATTCTATCCTTTCTAAAACCTCATCATTGCTCACATGCTTGGTCCATGATATCTGCAGCATCCTTCTGTAGAACCACATTACAGTTGCTTCAAATTTTTCCTTCATCTTCAATCAAAGATTAAAACATGTATCTGTTTGTGAATTGGAGATTTGTATAATTATAAAGCCTTTTGCTTTCTAGTTTTTGAAAAATATGAATGATAAGTTTCCTTTCAAATATTTTTTTAAAGTTTTTTTTTTACTTTCTGAGTAAAATTTCATAAACTAATATTTTCTTTTAATTCTGTATAATGTAAAAAGTTTATGCTTTTTATTTTATACATATAAAATCTTGCAATAGTTTTTGGATATTTGAAAATATCTTTTTTAATCATTTCACTCCAAGTAATATGATAATGACACTTTAGTGAGGAGATGTGAGAAAAAAACAGTAAATGAAAAGAGTTCAGCAAGGCAGAAGGTTGTGACTGGCATTGCATTTATTTTTTTAAAAATTGTATGTGGGAGGGAAACAAGAAACCACAACAGATTTCCAATGAGAAGTGTGAGAAAATAAACTATTAGAATAGAACTGACTTTTGCAGTTAGCTAGTTCAAAAGTAAAATAGTGAAACCTTGTTGTCAATCTGATAGCATGTTTAAATTCTTGCAGTTGAGACACTAAGGATGAAAACATATCAGGACAATTAGTCAGTTAGTGAAGTGCCATACGTGATACACACTTTGGGTGATCATGTCTTGAAAGAGACATGACTGAATGGGTAGAAGATTACCCTGCAGTAGGTTGTCATTGCTTTCTTTGGTAGACTGGTTGCCAGCCGAGGCTATAGAACCCAATCTGTTTTGTTATTTAACCCATAACTGTGGGAAGAGACTAATTAATACCTATTCCAAAGGTATTTGTGCATAAGTGAATGCAAGAAATTCAACTGGAATTTGAACTCGGCTCCCCGATTTCTCGTTTTGAGTTGGTATTCATTACACCGCAATACACATCCTCAGAACAATTAACCATGAAAATATTCATAGAAAAAACAGAAGGAAGCTACATTACAGCAGTGGGAAAGTGACTGAAGTCTAGATGCCATGTCAGGATTGATAACATTGCAGCCCCTTCTTTGAATTTTGTCAAGAATCTCATGATATATAGTAAGAGTACTTTTTTTTTTTTTTTTTTTTTTTTTTTTTTTTTTTTTTAATCGTATCACCCTGAGGAAGACAGTAATGCCACTGATGTGCAGGGGGCTACGTAATAGTGAAAAGATCGGAAAAGAGAAAGCCGGAAACCACATCCTAAACAGGGAACAAGGGACAAGCCTCTTAACCTGTTCAATAGACATGGGTGGAGTGTGAACCGGGCGATAGTTTAGTCTATCTACTCCAATTGAAAAAAAAAAAACAAAGTGAGAAGATTGGAAAAGAGAAAACCGGAAACCGCATCCTAAACAGGAAACAAGGGATGAGCCTCTTCACCTGTTCAATAGACGTGTGTGGAGTGTGAACCGGGTGATAGTTTAGTCTATCTACTCCAATTGAAAAAAAAACAAAGTGAGAAGATTGGAAAAGAGAAAACAGGAAACTGCATCCTAAACAGGAAACAAGGGATGAGCCTCTTCACCTGTTCAATAGACGTGAGTGGAGTGTGAACCGGGCGATAGTTTAGTCTATCTACTCCAATTACTAGACTAGATATGTGCTATGGACTATTTTTCGCACTGAAAGCTATAAGCAGGCTTTCCTAAGAACTTCTCAAGAGCTTCTCCCATTAACTTCCTGTTAACTCTTATTAGTATAGGAGGGAGAGTTCATTATCTGAGGAATAGGTGTGTTTCCCCATAGCAATATGACAGTAGGATTCAGTGCATGGATGAATGGCAGATTTACAAAAGTGCAAGAGAGATTCTGATGAAAATAATTGTCTATCAAAACACAGTGGACTGACTTTCCTAGCAGTAACACCTAGCAAGTGACTTAATATAATCACTCCACTTCACAGTGAAAAAAATGAGTCCAAGGTGCAAAGTGTTTCTGTTCAGGAGGTTAGCATCAGCCATACTGAGGGTAGGCAGAAAAGGTTATTTGTGTTAATTAAATGAAAATAGTTTTGTTTTGGGGACATTAAAATTCACAAGCTATTCCTTGCCCTACTTAAGCACTGATTGAATGTCCTTCTCTAGACCAGTTGCCAGTTTTACTTTGTTGGATTTGTCGTACTTTAGTTTTGTTGGATCTGTTAAACTTGAATAAATAGTTGTTATCTGCTTAAATACCTAGTTGAGAACTGATGATATCAGGAAGGTTGTTGAAGATCAGAAACTTGACCTTCATTACTCAATTTGTTAGGAATGATTGGATTAGGCCAAATATTCATCCAGAGACAATATAGCCCTTGAGTTTGTAGAGAAGGCCAACATACGAAAGCATGTCAATTGCTTTCAAAATATCTAGGACCACAGCCAGAGCTTCTGCCCTTCTTATTGATATGTCTCAGAAAGGAATATAAATATTATTCAAAGTAGCTAAGTGGTTTTGGCAAATGTAACCAGGTAGGACAATCTAGCAAGTAGACTTAATGGCTGGTACTTGTCGTAGTCGTATACATTATACTGAGACGTAGGCGTAGTCAACAGACGTAGACCAATAGACATAGACCAATAGCCGTGCTCGCCTTAGTCTGTATTTATGGCTGATACAAGCCAATCATATTACTGTGAGGGGGAACCAAGGTCTATGCATAGTCATTATATCACTTATCTAAATCTTGATAGAGAAATTCAGTGATAAGTTTTCCTTGCAACTGTTCTGACAAGCTTTTTTCTTGGTCCCCTAAGCACATGTATTTATGTATACAGCTAGATTGGCAACATGGTCCTACCCTTTCACCATTGAAAAACTTAAATGTAACTGTCTCTTCTATTATAACAGTTTCTTTTCTTGCACTTCCCTTTTTGTGAAACTCCCTTCCATTTGTTACTTCCCTGATAGCCACAATCACCAAAAGTTTAAATGCAACATCAATTGCCATTTTCTATCTACTTGATTCCCATTCATCTCTTATCATTTCTTTGACATCTGATGTACTTGTTTTTTCACTCACTGTAACCCCCTGCACACCAGTGGTATTCCTGCCTTGCTTGGGGTGAAATGATTATAAAAAACAAAAAATGCATCAGTTTCAGATCTTGGAAAACAGAAGCCATATTGTTTATCCAAATGAAGGTTGTGTGAAGTAAGATGCTAACAAATTTGACATTGATTACAGCATCTAATACTTTGCCAAAAAGGCATTTCTAATAATTACCAGCTAATAAGAGGATATTTCAGATTGCATTTCCTGCTGAGGAAACTTTGTCCCTCTTGCAGTCTTTTATATGTGGATAATTATTGTATTTTGTAGCAGGGGTTTTCAATGAGAGAAGAAGAGGTGAGATGATCAGTCAGTCAGTTAAGTGCCATACGTGAAACACGCTTGGGCGATCATGTCTCGAAAGAGACATAACTGACTGGGCAGAAGATTATCCTGCAGTAGGTTGCCATTGCTTTCTGCGGTAGACTGGTTGCCAGCCAAGGCTATAGAACCCAATCTGTCCTGTTATTTAACCCATAACTGGAAGGAAGAGACGGATTAATACCTTTCGCAAGGGTATTTGCGCATAAGTGAATGCAATGAATTCAACTGGAATTCGAACTCGGTTCCCCGATTTCTCGTTCCGAGCCGATATCCACTGCACCACAATGCACAGGTGAGATGATCACCAATTCAAAAATGGCCATGCAAATGTTTTTGACCAAATCACATTGACCAGTTTAGATACCATGTTTTAAAACATCAAAAATCTCTGTAGTGAACATTTATTGCATCCTGTTTGTTTATTCTACCTCAAAAAAAAAAAGTTACTCTTCATCATTAATATTACGCTTTGTCTCTGTTTAGATTGAATAATTGCTGCAATGTGTATGGATAAAGATATGTACTAATTCTTCACAGGTATGAGAGGCCATTCTCTGCAAGCTCTCACAAATCTTGTGGATTCTTTTAAAAACCCTTGTTTTTTTAGTGCTTCCCACATTTTCTTAAAGGTGTTTAAGTTGAGTCTCTGTGCTGGCCAATCTTTCGACATTAGCAAGACCCTATTGTGAAGCCTGCAGTTAGTGGCATCAAGTTGTGTTGTGCAAAAGAATCTCATCTTCATCCAAATCTGTAAGTCTATATGATCCAGTTGGTAGCTGATTACAGAAATTATCTACAATCTGTTGTTAAATGGAGCAAGGAATAACTTGTTAAATTTAACGTCTCAAAAACAAAACTGCTCTTTTTTAATCATCTGAGAAATACCTTTTTACCTTCCATCAGCATGGCTGCTGCTAACTTTCAGGAGAGTGACTGTGCCTTCTTCAGCTAACATTTTCAGCTGACATAAAATGGTAGGAGTATATCAAATCAACTACTGAGTCATGCCAGATAAATTTTCTTTCCAGAACATATCTATATATATATAAAAGGCAATCTGTGTGTGACTGTTCCCTATGCACGCCTACATTTTTTAAGCTATGCCATTTAAACTTTCTAGGGACACATATCTACAGGGAAGCCAGGTCGACACATACTTTTAGAGTTTAAGTTCAGCAATTTTCCCTTTCGCACTTTTTGGCTAATGCTCCGTAAAACATTTGCTCCGTAAAACATCTAAGATCTAAAATTACGTCACAGAAATCAAATCACACGTGTCAAACATGACTAAAAAAAAAAAAATGAGCCTTTATATTTAATTTTTATTCTGTTTTAAAAATTAATTTGGTCAACAAAAAAAATGTGAATATTTTTCCCCGTAATTTTGAAACAAAAGAAATATTTTTAAAAAAATAGTGTTTTTTCAAACAAAAACGAAATATGTAAAAACAGTGCCAATGGTTAATTTAATTATTTAAGTCTTTTTTTTTCAGATTTAATATTTCATACTTCAAAAAATAAAATTAAAAAAAAAATCTTTTTTTTCATTAAATATTTCATGCAGGAAATCAACTGTCTGTAATTCATGTGGCATTAATGTAACTTTTTCCTCTAAAATTAAATGCCTACATTTTTACATATTCTTCAAAAATTTCTGAAATTCATTTAGTCAACAAAAAATGAAAATATTTTCCCCCGTAATTTTGAAATAAAAACAAATGCAATGTTGTTTACAATGTCACACAAAACATCAACACATGTTTCCGCAAAACAAAAGAAAATAGATTTTTAATGGAATTTTTAAACAATTTTTAAACAACAATTTTTTATATAATTATTTTTTTATATAACTGATTTTTAAAGTGAGGTGGCGACTACAAGCGCTCGGAAATTGCAACACACTACATTAATCATCTAATTAAATAATGTTCTGGGAATTTGGCCTCGTTGTAGATAGCCCACTATAAGTCATAAAAAGATTATAAATTAAGAAAAGCAAATTGAGTTGAGAAATAACATTTTATATATACACATATCAATTAAGGTTTTTACAATTAAAGTAATCTTTTAAATCTGGGTCCAATGGACGTTAAAATGTTCATGGCAATAAAATGCTGAAAAGAGAATTAATGCTTAGGTATGTGGGAGTGTTGTAAGTAAGGAATGTCTTTGATGTATCCGCTCCAAATACATTTTTGTATTTGTAAATTGCTTTTACTTTTAATCAAAGTAGCATTTTTTTAAATCAAAATTATTGTCCAACTTCTTACAGTGAGCAACTAATGCTCTCAGGGTGTTGTTTTGTAAAAGATCCCTTTTGTGTTCCTATAATCATTTATTTAAATTCCTTGAGGTTTCTTCGGTGTATTCATTGGGGAAATTATTACAGTTGATCAGGTAAATACCACTACCAATATTTTGCTTATGATTATTTCATTTCATCTTAATTAAGTCTTTAAGTCTTTTAGAAGTAGTTGTATAGTGGGTTGCTTATCTATTCTTTTTCCGTTAGTAGTGGGAGTCCGTTCTTGGTGAAGGGTAATTGTATATTGTTGCAGGTTAACGGAATTTGGCCTTGTGGTAAATAACCCACTATACGTCATAAAATGATTATAAAATCAAGAAAAGCAAATTGAAGTGAAAAATAACATTTATATACACACATATCAATTAATGTTTTACAATTAAAGCAATACTTGAATATAGGTCCATAGGAGGTTAGAATGTCCATGACAAATAATAACTGAAAGAAATTAAAGGCTTAGGAATGTGGGGAGCGGAGGTATGTGAGGAAGGTCTCTGAAGTAGTCGCTCCTTAGTTCAGTAAGTACTTTTGAGACAGTGGTGAAGGAAAGAGGTAAGCATAGTAGCCGCTTGACTTAGGTCAAGGAGATTAGTTACACTCTTCTCCTCTGGTCTGTGCCTGTCTGCCAGGGTCTTGCTTGTCTGTATCCACTTTTTATATCTGCTTTTGGATCAAAAGCAGCTTGTTTTGGGATTTCATACTTGTATTTGATTCTGGGCTTCCCATTGTCTGGTAAATAAAATTCACGTACGCCCGCAAAATGGAAATTTGATATTTAATTAATTTTTATTTTTCAACCGGAACATCTGTGCAAACTCGGATGCGCAACAACAAGTTTTGGTCATTTACCTTCTGGTCATTATAGAGCAAACATCCGGTCCCTCGCTTTTGCTTGGTCGGTATCACCACAGTTGTAACAAAGTTTAGAATTGTTCCAATATATAAAAAAGTTTATATATCAATTCTCACATCTGTAGTGAATAGATAAATAAATGTTCAAATGACTTATCTTTTGACTTGAAGTCTTGCCTAAACACAAATCTGCTAATCAAAGTAAGATAAATCTATTGAGTTGACACATCATCATCATCATCCTGTTGTGCTATTTCTGTCTGTGGTAGATTACAAACTCATGTGCTATTTCTTAAAAATTTTTTAAAAATTTCAGACATTGTGTTTCTTAGTTAGATACATCCCCCGCAGGGGATGGGAGTTTTAATCAAGACACCATTTCTAGATAGATTGCCTGCCAAGACTAAAGAGCTTCTACCTGTCAATTAGTTGAGGACTTGTGACTTTGCTAGTGCAATCATCAACAATGCTCAAACTATTTTGTCTAACCAAGTTAGTCTACAGTTCTGTCTACAAGGTTAGTGACAACCCATGTTATACTTTTCAGACACCAAATAGTGCTGTATATTGGGTTTGTCTCCCCAGGTTGATATTATCAAAAAATCATATCCTTGACTGAATGAGATTTGAACCAAGGTCTTCTGGTTGAAGCAGTAATACTCTAGCCATACTCAGTAATGTGTGTGTGTGATCTTTAAATAAATCCTCTTTATAATGATTCTAGGAAATAAGAAGTCATTGCCATGTCAAAGAAAAAAAAAACAACAAAATACGGAATTATTAAACACAAGGACAAAAATAAGAATCCTCTGAAGAGTACTTAGGGTTTTTTGAAAAATAATCAGGCTTTTTATGCCACTGATTCCAACCCGTTAATCAATATAGGAATAAAAATTAAGGAAGTTATTTTTGTTCTGAATTTAGATTTATTTCAATTTAGCTCATTATACCAAAACCTTGTCCTAGAATTTTTATTTTATTTTAAAATAATGTGAAGGACTTAATTCACACATGAAAACTTAAAGATTCTTAATCTATTGACCTTCAAGACTTAACCATCAGATTAGTGTATCACTGGATTAGTATTTAATCCTTAAATCTTAAACCCAAATTATATTGAGCATAACATGCAATGGTGAATATTAAGAATAAAGATAATCCAAATTGTTGATCATTGACTACACTGGTGACCTTGGTTGAGAATTAAACAAATATTTTGCTGACAGCAAAAGACTTACAAAATTTTTTTGGTTTTTTTTGCCATTTTACCATCTTTGAAAATTCTCAACCATTTTTAATGAATATTTAATAAAGTCCTCTCATGACACAACAGATGATAATTGAAGATATATGTCAAAAACAGACATCTGTTTTTTTTTTATTTATTGACATGTATATTTCTAAACAGATGTGCATTGTGGTGCAGTGTTTATTGGCTCAGAACAGGAAATCAGAGAGCCAAGTTCAAATTCCAGTTGAATTCATTGCATTCACTTATGCACAAACACCTTTGGGAAAAATATTAATCCATCTCTTCTCTCTCCAGCTATGAATTAAGCAGCAGGACAGATTGGGTTCTATAGCCTTGGTGGGCAACTAGTCTACTTCAGAAAGTAATGGCAACCTACTTCAGGAAAATTTTCTGCCAGTCAGTCATGTCTCAAAAGAGACATGATCAGCCAAGTGTGTATTACATATGGCAATTAACTGACTGATAATTTGAAACAACATTAGACAAAGGGCAGTGTATATTTTTAAATCTAGTAAAATGATCATACAAAGTGCTTAACAAGAAACACTTATGTGTGTGTGTGTGTGTGTGTGTGTGTGTCCGTTACCTATAGACTCCGAAACGGCTGAACCGATTTTCTTGAAAATTTACACAGTTGTACTATAAGCGTCTGCGAGTGTTCTTAGCTAGGTTTTGTGTTGAGATATCCCCTGATAAATATCGATAATTGAAAAAATCAGGTTTTACAAGGAGTGGTTCGATTTTAATCAAATTTGGTACACTCATAGACAAAGACATAAGAAACGATATTCAGAAGTTTCAAGGTTGCAGTTCTTACAATAGTGCAGAAAATCGATTATATATATATATATATATAAAAGGCAAGATGTTTGTGTGTGTATATTTGTTTATCTGTCTGTGTGTCCTTTATACAAATCCACAATTTTTATCCAATTCCCACCAAACTTCACAAAAATATTCTTTAGGCTGAGTCTGAGCTCCAGACTATGGATTAGTTTTAAAGCTTTTATTACACTCGAGCAACACCGGACTATACTGCTAGTAATGAATAAAAGAACTCTTTGATTTCTTAATAGCAATTAAAATGAATATTAAAACAACAGGAAAGAATAAGAAAAAAGGAGTAAGAAAAAATGTTTGCATTAAAATGGTAAATTTAAAATGCAAAAACAATTAATAAAAAGAAGCAGTTTAACTCGTTTATAAATCTTTTCTCATCAAAGCAAAATTAATGACAAGAAATGCGCATAACTGATGACTTAAATCCTAATGAGTAAGACAAACACTGAATTAAAATACTTATATATAGATTTGCAATAACTGATCTTACCTTTTTATTTTGTTCTTTTTTTAAGAACACTCACGTAATGGGGAATTTTTTTGAAGTCTCACGTAATGGGGATTTTTTTTGAAGTCTCACGTAATGGGGATTTTTTTTGAAGTCTCACGTAATGGGGATTTTTTTGAAGTCTCACGTAATGGGGATTTTTTTGAAGTCTCACGTAATGGGGATTTTTTTTGAAGTCTCACGTAATGGGGATTTTTTTGAAGTCTCACGTAATGGGGATTTTTTTGAAGTCTCACGTAATGGGGATTTTTTTGAAGTCTCACGTAATGGGGATTTTTTTGAAGTCTCACGTAATGGGGATTTTTTTTTGAAGTCTCACGTAATGGGGATTTTTTTGAAGTCTCACGTAATGGGGATTTTTTTTGAAGTCTCACGTAATGGGGATTTTTTGAAGTCTCACGTAATGGGGATTTTTTTGAAGTCTCACGTAATGGGGATTTTTTTTGAAGTCTCACGTAATGGGGATTTTTTTGAAGTCTCACGTAATGGGGATTTTTTTTGAAGTCTCACGTAATGGGGATTTTTTTGAAGTCTCACCTAATGGGGAATTTTTTTGAAGTCTCACGTAATGGGGATTTTTTTGAAGTCTCACGTAATGGGGATTTTTTTGAAGTCTCACGTAATGGGGATTTTTTTTGAAGTCTCACGTAATGGGGATTTTTTTGAAGTCTCACGTAATGGGGATTTTTTGAAGTCTCACGTAATGGGGATTTTTTTTGAAGTCTCACGTAATGGGGATTTTTTTTGAAGTCTCACGTAATGGGGATTTTTTTTGAAGTCTCACGTAATGGGGATTTTTTTTGAAGTCTCACCTAATGGGGAATTTTTGAATGCACAATTTTTAAAATTAGAAGAAATTGTAACATTTTCATCCATAAAAGAACAGAAATTATGACTAAGTGTAACTATACCATAAAGTACCTATTAGGTTCATACAACCATTGATGAAAACGTTCTGATTTCTTCTAATTTTAAAAATTGTGTGTTCAACAATTCTGTGTTACATGAGCGTTCAAAAAATTCTTAAAAAAAGAACAAAAAAACATTAAAATCAGTTATTGCAAATCGTCTGAAGACACCACATAGTAGAAACATAGGTCATGTAATAACTCATTTACAAATGAAGAATATTGAAAAGTTCTACAATATAATTGTATTGAACACTTTTTAATACAACTATATACTGGTCTAATTTTATTATGACCAAAAACTATGTAATCAAATAATCCATTTATATATATATATATATATATATATAAAGAAAAAACTGCGAGAAGCCGTGAACATTTTGTTTAAAGTGCAAATTTATTGTTATTATTATTATTAATATTACTTGCTTTTTGTATAATATAATAAGTGTCCTTCATGGTATTTGTGTCACTACACATGTTTCAAGTCCAAAGTTGACTCTCTTCGGGTGAATAAACTTGTGACTTTATCAAGATCTGTTTGTCTTTCTGATGATGGAAAATACCGTGTATATATAGATAAGTGGTCAGTGAGCAGGTTAGAAAGTTCATATGCATCAGTGTTTGTTTGTTGGTTTTTTTTCTCCACTTGCTCATTAAATCTCTTCCGTTTTGGGAACCATTCACTTTTCCTTGGCCAGAAACATTTTTTACACTGACTTTCAGAATTTGATTTTGTCTTTTTTTTCGAAATTGTTTCCAGCGATTTTGATTCAATTGTACGAGTCATCAAGTTCTTTTTGTTGTTTTCTGAATACGAAAGTACTGTGTTTTGCAATGGTTTGCAAAAAACATTTTTTTAGCATGTTTGAATTTAATGTCTGCATGTGTGTCTGAGTTTTATATATATATATATATAAAATTTTTATATATCATCAATTTTTTGTGGAAAATCTTTTTGTGATGTGTTCATCCTTTAGGCATTCATTGGAGAAAAAGGGATGTCTATATTGATGTGATCACACATGTGTATAAAGGAGAGGGGACAATGGAATTTTAAATTGAAAGTAAATTTTTTTCCTTTTTCTGATGAAATTTTATAGGATGAAACATGTCACAAAAAATTATTTTTCTACTTTGTCATAGATTTTTCTAAAACATAAATATATACATATACATATATATATATATATATATATATATATATATATCCTATTATTTTTATATATATCCTATTATAGGAGTCTTAAACCAAGTAAAGTAAACCGTAATACTTTTGTATTTCTTCTGAACAACAGGTTTCTTAATAGGAATTGACTTTATTTAAGATGCCTTCTAAAGTATTAGTGAATGTTTGAAATTGCTGACATTTTTCCTTGGCTTCTTGTTTATAACTCATGCTTTTGCAGCATGGATTTTGCCACAGAATGTTGGTTTTTACACTCAAAATGAATGAACACAAAGCAAATGTTATTTTGGAAAGTTTATTTTCTTTTTATGAATATAAATTGTTCCCTATTTGTGTGACAAAGTTTGTAGTTTGCAGTCTGTTGAAATAGAGAGAAGGCAAGAATAGCAGGTAATTGTTTCTTTGGTGGTTAGTGGACTTGATCACCTATCTGACTTTCTGACAAAATTGTAAAGAGAACTAATCTCAAAGCTCCAATTTTTGGGTTCATATTAAGTTTTGTAAGTGTCTGAGTGCATTAGGATTGTCCTTCACTTTAATACAGAATATTTGATCTTTTGTTTTGCTTATCCAAATATCTGGCTTTCAAAACAAATTTAGCCTATTGGTTAATTTGTCTTTAAGAATGCTGTTGTTAATGAAGTGTTAACGAGATAAGTAGGTAATACTTTTTAGGGTATTTAAAAAATATTTTCTTTATTAAACTTTGCCTACTACTACATCGATATTAATGAAATGTGTCTGTTTTAATGTCTCATGTGGTATGGATTGTATGAAGTAACAAGTTCCAAAATTTCTTATTGATCACTTAATATTTCCAACATAAAAATGTAGATATCATATCTACATGAATTTACATAGTATATAGTAACTCTAGGCCTATTTTTTACTTAGTAACTCTAGTCCTATTGTTTTACATAGTAACTCTAGGCCTATTTTTTATCAAGTGTGGGTAGAAGGATACACCATTATTGGTCTGTGCTCACTGTAACAAGTGGCCTTAATCCATCTTTGATAAAAAGCTAAGCAAATATGGAATATGGTATTACAATAAATAGATCACAAGAGAGTAAGTAAATATGGTGTGTTTTGCAATTTGATTAAGTTGTGTATCATCAGTGCTAAAATATAAGTGAAAGGCAGTATTTGGAAAGTTGAATTTATAAGCAGACAAATTCCCCGCCTAACTGCTTGTGAAATACTGGTGCAGCACAATCTTCCCATTTCCTCTCACTTAACATTGTGCTAAGTTTTACAAATATTAAACAAGTAAAGTGTAGAGTTTTTCTCCAACTGATGATGTTCATTAGTCTCATGACTGGGTTATGGTCATAGCATCACAGATGGGCAGGGTCATCAGTACCTGCCTACTTTGTTGGCTGGGGATTCAGAATATAATGACTGCACCTCTGCAGAGGAGTAAAACTATTCCGGTGAGGCATCCTGGGTATGATGATAAACTACATCCAGCAGCAAGGCCTCTGATCAAGAGGTTTTGAGAAGTGTGGAACTGCCTCTTAATTGCTGTTGTTCCCAGGTCCATCCTGACCCAAAGTGGTAGCACCTGTTAGGATCCCAGCTAGGGAAAAATAGTTAACCTCAAAACTAGGGAAAAAGCACTATACAAGTATAAAAACAGATTTTTTATTATAAAAATATCAACAATACATTTTTGAAAAAAAAAAAATTACTAATAATACATTTGACTCTTGACAAAATCATCTTTACAAAAATATGTCAATGAAACCTGATCTACAAACTGATTTCTTACAAAGATTACATATTCAATATATCATATAAATCTATTGTGAAAATCTTGTAGGCATTAATTAACCCATTTAGTGTAAAACAAAGCAAACCAAACTAGGAGTACCTGACCAGTTCCCTGCACATATCTGGATTGAAAGCTGAAGTAGCATGCCTGGGACAAATAGATCTGGTGGGTTCCCACCCCTCTCCAGGTTATACTTCAATTAACTTGAAGGCTTGCTTTACTCACAGACACATGAGAATTGATTCCATCAAGGGATTTCTTCTGGCCTGGCTGCTGATTCATCAATATTGCATCATCATCACCTCACTTGCTGTATACATAGCTATGAAGCCAAATCTACTCCATTGGTCTAGGTGGCTTTTAAGGAGTTTCATCTACTCTTTAACTTTTCTTGCCTTTAATCCTGTTAAGAATCTAGCAACCTCCTAACTAGAAAAGCCTGGTGAGGAAACTGGCTTAGTTGCCAATTACCTGACCATATATATGGCAGATGTTACTAATTTACATGTTACACAGTATGAATAGCACTCAGTGGCCTAATATAATTTCCAACTGATACATGTTACAAATAATAACAAGCGTATTATAGTATAAAAATAAAAGTTTTTTTTTCAGAGAAAAGATGTTACAATTAAAAAGCAATTTTGTGTTTTTCAAATGTCTAAAAACTTTCATTACTGAAAATGTTTTCAGAAGTCAAATATAGAAATTATTTGGAATTCCAAGAAGTGTTTCGACCAACTGAACACATTCATTATGTTGTTTCCATTGTTAGCAAAACATTTTGGTTGATCCATTTTATAGTCTTCTTCAGTAAGGAAAGAGAGAAGTTCTCTTTTCTACAGAAAAAAGAGATGAATGGAGAACAATAAGGCCAAATATATTGCCAGAGTGAGTCCATGTGATTTTCTTTGTTCAAAAAAGAAAATGGGAAATTATTCCAAACTCTAATATTGTATTTATCAGCGAATCTGAGAATAGAACTGCTGGTAATGAACTGAGCCTCTCAATATATTTGCCGCAATTCTTTTGTGTTTGTAACCATTTTCTAAAGAAAAGATAATGATTTTCCGTGTTTTTATTATTTTTATTCTTTTTATCATTTCACCCCCAAACAAAGCTGGAATCTCATTTGTATACAGGGGGTTACAGGGATTGAAATTGAAGGAAAAGGCATAGTATAGGATGGATTAAGGAAAAGGCATAGTATAGGATGGATTAAGGAAAAGGCATAGTATAGGATGGATTAAGGAAAAGGCATAGTATAGGATGGATTAAGGAAAAGGCATAGTATAGGATGGATTAAGGAAAAGGCATAGTATAGGATGGATTAAGGAAAAGGCATAGTATAGGATGAATTAAGGAAAAGACATAAGATGAACGGGATTCAATAACATAGAAGATGGCAATTGATATTGCATTTAAATTTTTAAAGATTGTAGCTACAAGAGAAGCAAGTAAATGGAAGGGAGTTCTGCAGATGTAAAGTGCATTAAAAGAAACTATTGGAGTCAAAGTGGTGATTGCATTTAACTAATTTAACAGTAAATGGGTGGAACCTAGATGCCAATCTAATAGCACACTTAAAATCATATAGTCAAAGCACCAAGGAAAAAAGTATGTCAGAGCAGTTGCTTTGGAAATAATTGTAGAAAATCTACAATGAACTTAGATCACTGGTACCCCCTAGGTACGAATTTGCACGAGATACTAGATTAGCAACTAGGTCCAACCCTTTTACAGTGAAACCGATAAAATGTAACTGCAACTTCTACTCCAACAGCTTCTTTTCTCGCACTTCCCACCTGTGGAATTCCCTTCCCTATACTTGCTTCCCTAACAGCTACAATCTCCAGGAGTTTAAATGTAAGGTCAATAAACACCTCCTAACACACTAACACGCATCCATTCTCTCAAACACTCTTCACTAACACGCATCCATTCTCTCAAACACTCTTCCCATCTACATCCTTACTTGTCTATCACCCTCCTTCTGACATTTCCTATATCTAACCACTCTTTCTCACCACCTTCCCCTATGTAATCCCCTGCGCAATAGCGGCAGTGGAATGCCTTGCTTGGTGTGAAATGATTAAAAAAAATAAAGAAAGAAGCCATGTCACATTGTGAGAAATCGAGTGAAGTCGAGATGCCAAGTCAAGATTGATTACATGACAGATCATTCTTTGGATTTTGTCAAGAACCTCTGCAATGAATAGCAGGAACACCAGGCCACATATGGCAGCAGTATTCGATTGCACTGGTGAATGATAGATTTATAAATGTGCAAGATGGATACTGACGAGAAAAATTTTCTGGCACGTCACAGTAGCCCAATATTTCTTGCCATAAATACAGCTACCAATTCAAAGTAGTCACTTGAAATGGAAAGAGACAATTCAGGCTGAAGAATCATAAAAATAGGATAAGCACAAATGATGATTTCAGTTGTGTGAACATTTCTTGAAATGATAATGTCTTATTGCAAGACTCACTATTTTTCTTGACAGGTGTGGATAATTATCAGAAAATAATGCCTCCTGGGCAAACAATATTGTGTGGACTCATGTGAGTCTGGGTAAATGTGAAAATAAAAATATGGAATTAAACAAATGACAAATGCATGTATTTATTTCTTTCATATAATCATTTCACCCCAAGCAAGGCAATACTGCCACTGATACACAGGGGCTATGGTGAGAGAAAAGGTACAGGAGATTTCAAAGAAAAGATATGAGAAGGATGGGAATAAGGGGGATAAAAGACGGCAATTGACATTGTGTTTAAATTTTTGGAGATTGTAACTAGCAGGAAGCAAGTGAACAGAAGGGTGGATCTATCTCAGCCTATTCATATCTATCTATCTATCTATCTATCTATCTATCTATCTATCTATCTATCTATCTCATTCTGTTCATATCTATCTCATTCTGTTCATATCTATCTATCTATCTATCTATCTCAGACTGTTCATATATAATAAAAGTAAAGGAAAAGATATTTCAAATTATGCTATTAAGAATGTGCTTGTGTGAGCATTCAATTGGCAGTTGACTTGGGCAGCTGACTGTTTCTCCAGCAAACAGTGCCACCTACGGACGTTTGGTGAAGCCAAGTGAAGTAATCCACAGTCTCTTCTAGAAGAATGAATTCAATAGACCAAACAACACTTGGAATTGTCATAACTTCTCAAAATTATACAAAGAAAGAAAATGAATTTTTCAGTAATATGCAATAATCAGGAAGAGTCTTAAAAAAAGGGGAGCCGAGAAAATCATTTAAAGGGTTAAAAAGTGCAAAATTAATAAATGTGGTAGTCTTTATATAATTATAGCAGGGGTCAGAAAATTAACATTCCAAAATAAACATCCTACTCTTGTATTGGCCACCTAAGAGTATGTCATCTTTAATCTCTGTGTGTGTGTGTATGTGTGTGTCTAAAGCTTACAAGATGGTTTTATATATTTTAGACTCTTTAAAACTTGAAACAATAACTGTGTATAAAAAATAGATAAAGTTCATCACAACAGTTGATTTTGTTTGGAATTTTTCTAATCCTAAGCATGTAGCAGGAGATTAATTTTTTTATAAAATCTGCTCAAATCTTAAAAGATTTTCATCGAGATTTTGCCCAAGGATTTATCTTACATGATAAAGACAATTAATCAAGGTCATACCAGATAGATATATCTGTGTTCTTTCTTACAAAATTCATCAATTTATGTGTGTATTTGCATGTATGTGTATGTAAGCACACATAGGTGTGGGTACATATCTATATAGCTGTGTGTATGCAGGTTTGTGTGTGTGTGGTGGAGTGCATATGTATTCATATATATGTGCATATATGTGTGTGTGAATGTCTGCATGTAGGCAGATGGGTGTGTCTGATGTATGTTGTTCATCTGTTAAAAATATTTCATGAAAAACTTTAAAATTTTTGAATTTTTATTGCAAGTTAAAATTTTTGTGTTCATAATCTTCCAAATGATTCATTGTTTTGTATAATTCTGTTTCCTTGCTTCATAATTTACACTTTTTCTATTTAATAAAAATTTTCTATATGCCAATAAGTTTCCATTTTTGCACATATGACTGAAATACACAGAGAGAAATTAAATTGAAATGAACTGAATATGTTTCTTTCCATTGAAGATTAAAAATATGAATCATAGAATTACAGTAAATGATCATATATACAAACAAATATGTGCACTGGCTGAAAAGAAACGAGTGTATCAACAGAATTCACCACCCATGTTAACACACAGCATATCCTCTTTGGGGCTTAACACAGGCTTGCATTCTTGGATGCATGTGATTTTATAAATGGCAATGATTATCCTGTAATACATTATTAAGCACCTTTTACACCTGTCGATACAAGAGTTACAAGTTACCTAACTGAATGACTCGGACATCATCATATCACGTATCATGCATGTTCAATTGTGAACAGAACTGGTCATTTTGCTTGCCAGTTTTGTTGTTGTTGTTGTTGAACACTTTGCAGTATTCATTTGTTCAGTAGCACTGGTATGGCTTTCTTGCTATTGGAGGCTTAACAATATTCTGGACTTTCAGGGATCCTTTTACAAAATAATGAAGTTGATCAAAAGGTGTACATTAAATACACTCCACCTCCATGAAACCAGGATTTGCACCTGTGTATCATTGGTGATTACACTTTGGAATCTGCCACTTCTTAAGTGAAAGCCATATACACAAATGACAGTGATTTGATTGAGAAACAAACCTACTCTCATCTCTGTATTTTAGTGCAAGTTGTATTTGCTTGTTACATGTCACTGAATTCTCTATACTACAAAATAATGTGTGTGAAGAAAAACAAAATCCTCTTAACCTGTACTGCATGGGTGACTGACTACAATCCTCACATTGGCATTGGTTTATTTGCAACAGGATTAGGGGCTGCAGACTTCTAGGCAGACCTTTTTCTTCTTCTATATGCTGTGTCCCATAAGGACATAGGTAATCGTAGCTCTACATTTGCAAACTTCGACTTTATATATATATATATATATATATATATATATATATATATATATATATACACACAAATGAATAAGAAACAAAGAAAATATTAACAATGTTCAAAGTATTAATTTACAACAGTGCTCAATATAAAAATAAAGCTGTGAATATTTATTTTAAATTATAGTTTTAAACATGTACAAATTATCATGTACAAATAATTTGTACATGTTCTAAACTATAATTTATTATATATATATATCAAAGAACATAACACACACCGCTTACTTGCTAACCAGGTTTCGATCACACAGGTCTCTTCAGGCAGGCTAGCAAGTAAGTGGTGTGTGTTCAGTTATTTGACATAGTTATCTCTGCATATTAAGTTCATTTGTATTGGTTGTATATTGAATTTTTTCTTTTAGATCTACCATCTGCTGGTTCAACCAGCCACTATTTGGCTAGTGTGTGTATTTTTAATAGATGAACAACACACATCAGACACATGTGTGTTTATATATATATATATAGGTATAGATGTCTAGTCTGTAAACAGCAAGTATAATCCAACAAGTTCAACTTAATATAAAATATTAAGTGTTATTTTTTATATTCTTATTTTTTATCTTTCTCTTCAGTTAAAGGAAATGCTTATTCTGGCAAAATCTTTTGTATCAAATGGAACAAATATTGTGTGGTCTGATGAAATGAGCTAATTAAGCTCATTGACATGTTGAGTTTTCCTTTATATATATATATATATATATATATATACTTAAAACAATTTTTCAAGAAAAATACATTTCTCAAGTCCAGTAACTTTTATTGTCAGTCAGTTAAGTGCCATACATGATACATGCTTGGGTAATCATGTCTCGAAAGAGACATGACTGACTGGGCAGAAGATTATCCCGCAGTAGGTTGCTATTGCTTTCTGCGAACTCTTATTGTACTTTCCAGTATTGATGGGGGTTTCCTTTGTATCCTTTTATTTGAAGTACTATATAATATCAACATCTTGATTACTTGATTATATCATTATCTTGTCTTCAAATTACATGTACTATCCATTTTGGTTGTTACTGCTGCTGTTTATAGTCTACAGTTGATATGATTTCTATTATTTCCTATCGTTCTTTGTGATTTTGTTGCACCAGTTCACAATGTTTAAAGAAGGATGGTTTTCTCCAAGACCCACAGGCTTCTTCTTCTATGTGCCCTGTCCCTTCAGGACGTAGGCGATCATGGCTTTCCCTGTTTCCCTATCCCTGGTGGCTCTGAGCACGCCTTCTCCTGTTACACCATGCAATCCTCGTTCTGTCATCCACCTGATTAGGTCCTTCAACTATGTTATCCATTGCTTTGCCCTGTCTCTTTTTCCCTCTATCTGGCCTGTTAGTATCAGGTTCTCCAGGCCCTCCTTCCTCATTGCGTGTCCCAGGAACTTCAGCTGTCTCTTCCTGATGCTCAGTATTAATTTCCTTTTTGTTTCCATCATTTCCAAGACCTCATTCTTGACTATTAAAACGGTTGTATGCAGCTGACAGTTTAGATATTTCTGAACAGGTTTGGTTGCATGCATGAAATCAAATATGAAAATTGAGATCTGAAAAGGTTGTTTAAGAATATGACTTCAGTTTTTAGGTTGATATTTTGGTATTGTAGCAATTTGCAGTGTTGAATGAAACTATCCCTATTACAGCTTATTCTATGTTCAATTTCTTTTTCCCTATACAAAATTTGTTATAACTGTGGTCCATACACATGATCTTTACACTGATCCATATACATGATCCCTATACTGATCTATACACATGATCCATACACCAAATATTTGAAGTGTTTAGTATTCACTAATTCCACATTTTTAACTGCGCCATCACTGCTTTCATTCAAATTACAGATCATAATTTCTGTTTTGGAAAGATTTATCTTGAGTTCTATCTCTTTGAACAATTGGTAAAGGGTGTTGATTTTCTGTTTAAGATCTTTCTTATCCCAACTATGAATACCTATGTCATCAGTATAGCCCCCTGCACCTGATTTATCATCAGTAAACTGGCCTCAAGAAGGAAAGCATGATCCTTGTCTTCTAGATTCATTTGAGATAGAGTATGGAGTGCTCAAATGATCAGTGCCAATCTCAGCACATCTGTTTTTGTAATGTGCAGGTCACAGTCCAGGAAAAAAGACTGGGGCTCTCATTTCCTCCTTGTCAAACTCCTGATGATTTCTGAAATATGTCCATATTGAAGTCCTTGCCAGACATGTAAGATTTTGTAAACAAATACAATTCTATTAGATCAATGCATTCAGAAGATTAAAAGGCAATTTCTAATGGATGAGAAGAGGAAGTCTCTAGTGATGTGGTCATATGCTGATGTGAGGTTTACAATTTTCTATTAGAGAGGTAAGCAATTTCTTGGAGTCATTTGATGTCATATATGCCATCATTGCATCCCTTACTAGAATGAAGACCAAAAGAGGATTGTGTGAAGTTGATTTTCATAAATCAATATGAATCTAAATAATATTCATTAATACTTTTACCATGATGGATCCAACTGAGATACCTCAGTATACCTGAGGCTCTTGGGGCTACATTTTTGTTTCCATACTGCATTAATGCATGATAAACCCCACTTTTTTGGGGATGCATTTCTGATTCCAGACTTCTTTTATAAAATACATAAACTTATTACTGAATTTGGAGAGAAAGTCAGCTATTTTAAAAATGTCATCCTCAATATCAATTTATGTTTTATTATTCTTTAGTTTTTTAATAGTTTTCTTAACCCACTATGGCCATTCGTATCATATTTGATACAGTATTTCCCTATAAGGAAACATTTGGTATTTCCCTATAAGGAAACATTTGGTATTCATTGACTGAGCAGTCAGTACTGCTTTCATTTGAAATTTATAAAATATTTCTCTTAAAAAGTTTTTCAGGAAAATATTTCTTTCAAGGCTTGTTTTCATACTGTATCAAATAGGATACGAATGGCCCTAGAGGGTTAATTTCCTCATCAGTAGGCTTGTTATTGTTTATGTTTAGAGAATAGACTTTGTAATGATTGGGTGAATATTGGTATATATTCTACTAGCAGTATAGCTCGGCATTGCTCAGGTGTAATGAAAGCTTTAAAACTAATCCATGGTCAGACAGCAGCAACTAATCAACATGATAAACATGTGAACAATACACAAGTCTTGAAAAACACAATAAGACTCATCAGTCACACAGATTAGATGGTACAGTATGAAGTTATTCCAAAGTTGTTATTACTAGCAGTATAGCCCGGTGTTGCTCAGGTGTAATGAAAGCTTTAAAAGTAATTCATGGTCCTGGAGCTCAGACTCTTTGGATGTTGGCATGAAAGACTAAAAAGCAATAGTTGCTTTTCCAGTTAAAGCAAAACTGTAAACTGAAAAAAATGAATGGATGTAAGTCAAATTTTGATTTCCTGATATCGATATCAAATAAGTTTTTTCATCGTAAACTGAATTTTGAAGACTAAATAAGTCCTCTGAGTAAATGGTATCATGGCTGAGACTAAGAACTATAATTATACCTACTTAGAGCCAAACCTGAAGCAAAAACTAAAATAAAAGGGCTGAAAAAAAATACAGACATACAGGCAGATAAACAGACACACACACAAACATCTTGCCTTTTATAGATATATATTATCAATTTTCTGCACTATTGTAAGAACTGCGACCTTGAAACTTCTGAATATCGTTTCTTATGTCTTTGTCTATGAGTGTATCAAATTTGATTAAAATCGGACCACTCCTTCTATAACCCAATTTTTTTTATTAAAGATTTTCGATATTTATTGGGGGTACCTCGACACAAAACCTAGCTAAGAACACTCGCAGATGCTTATAGTACAACTGTGTAAATTTTCAAGAAAATCGGTTCAGCCGTTTTGGAGTCTATAGGTAATGGACACACACACACACATACACACACACACACACGCACACACACACACACAGACAAAGTTCAATTTATAAATAAGTTTAGATTTCAGCAGGCATCTTTATTTTAGTGTTTGTTGATTGATTCATTTTTTATCATTTCAAGGTTATTTAACGACAGAAAATCTTTTTAGTTTCAAAGAATTTTATTTTTGAGATAATAATAGTTTGGTGATACAAGCTAGGGGTTGAGAAGAGGAGAGTTTCCCACCTTTCCCACCTTCCCACCTGGGTATTTTGCTCATAAGTAAATATAACAAACCCAACTGGAATTGGATCTTGACTCTCAGATTAACAATTCCAAGTCATTATCAATTACACCACCCACACATCCACATTACAGCACTTGGTAAGCAGTCACCCATCTCGGTACTGATCAAGCTCACTGTTGCTTAACTTCACTGATCATAAGGGAATCAGTATTTCAATGTTATTTTAGTGTTTTATATATATATATATATATATATATATATATATATAGAATGGAAAGTTCCAGAGCTTCACAAAATGGATTAACAACCAACAAAGTTTTAATTTATTTGTTTGAACATTATTTTTAATAGATACTCATATTTGAGTAGATATTATGTTTTTATTTAAACAGTATGTTTATATAGATACATCAGATCAATTCACGGCTTCCCCTGTGTTGTCAGAGGTTGCAGGTTCAAATCCTGCCAAATGACATATTTTCCTAACAAAATTTCTCAAAAATATTCAGGATGGTTTTTATATATATATATATATATATATATATATATATATACTGTTCAAACAAAATAAATTAAAAATATACATATGTGTGCATATGTGTGTGAATGCTGTGCTTGTTTTCATCCTGAGTCTTTTGTTATGTCCATTGTCTTTAACTCAAAATTTCTAGTAAGATATATTCTTCTAGTTTTTCCTTCTCTCTCTTGCTCTCTTGCTGAATGGTAATTCATCAGCATCAAAATATCTTTACATATTTACACTGCTTAACTCCCTCTTTACGTCCATAATATGTGTGTAAAATAAGATTTTACAGACATATTAGATACTAATCATAATGCATAAAAGTTTCAAGAATTTGAACCCTGATAAAAATATATATGTCAACAAGAGTTTATAATTTTGGGGGACGCCTGAGAGCTAAGTTCAAATTCCAGTCAAATTTGTTGCATTCACTCACATGCAAATACTCTTGGGAAAGGTATTAATCCTACCACTTCTTCCTTCAGCTATGGGTTAAATAGCAGGACAGATTGGGTTCTGTAGTCTTGGTTGGCAACCAATTTACAGCAGAATAGCAACCTACTATGGAAAAATCTTCTGCTCATTCACTCATATCTCTTTCAAGACATGATTGCCCAAGGGTGTTCATGTATGGCACTTAACTGACTGAAATAATTTTTATGCTGCGACATGAAAACTATTTCATGGGTTTCAAAAGGGTTGAAAAACACTGCACTGGTATGCCAAAAAGAAATGTCCATAACCTCTACC
Organism: Ascarosepion bandense; assembly: GCA_037127315.1. Classification (NCBI taxonomy): domain Eukaryota; kingdom Metazoa; phylum Mollusca; class Cephalopoda; order Sepiida; family Sepiidae; genus Ascarosepion; species Ascarosepion bandense. The sequence continues at coordinate 749,805 of JBBBDQ010001092.1, forward strand.
CTTATGTGCGCTGTGGTGCAGTGGATATTAGCTCAGAACGAGAAATCGGGGAGCTGAGTTCAAATTCCAGTTGAATTCATTGCATTCACTTATGCGCAAATACCCTTGGGAAAGGTATTAATCCATCTCTTCTTTCCAGTTATGGGTTAAATAACAGGACAGATTGGGTTCTATAGCCTTGACTGGCAACAAATCTACCGCAGAAGGTAATGGCAACCTACTGCGATATAATCTTCTTCCCAGTCAGTCATGTCTCTTTCGAGACATGATCGCCCAAGCATGTTTCATGTATGCCACTTAACTGACTGATACAACAAATGGTAATTTTTCATGGAAATTTTTAAAATTTGATTTATATGACAAAAAATATCGTAGACATTCTATAATGAAATCCTCAACATTTTGAGTAGCACTTGGCATTTGATCTGTCTAGTTTCTACTTGCTTTCTCTCTTTTACACAGATACCCGTACAGTAGTAAAGGGGTAACTTAACACTACTGACTAAGTACCACCTCAATGTTGGGACATCTCAGCACAAGAAAAACACAATTTTACAAAGTAATATATAAAGTTTATATTTCTAAGATGAAGTAGTATTTACAGTATTCAGACTATTGTCCTCATCTTTGTTGCCATTTGTACAATGGTTCAGCTGTTGTACACTCAGGCCTTCTTCAAGTGTTAGGAATTTTGAACCAAACTCTTTATTACAATCAATGGAGTATATGAACTTCATTTCTTGCGTTGTCATGCCTCTTCTGGTAGTCATGAGTTATCTCCCTCTAACCCTGTAAGTAGCCTGGTATCGAACTCACAACTCTTTGGATCAAGTCACAGGAACTAACTTGGTGAACAAGTAACTTACAGGGTTAGAGGGAAATAACTCATGACTTCCAGAAAAGGCTCTACACAAGGAATAGGAATGATATACCCCAGTGAATGTAATTAATTGTTCGGTTCAAAATTTCTAGCACCAAATGGCAACAAAGATGAGAACAATAGTCTGAATAATGTAAATACTGTAATATATTATAGATTAAAACTTTAATTAATAAATATTTGTTTTTAAATAAGGCATTTGAAAAGGCATTATGTTAAATATGAAACAGTTTTTGTTTTTAATTATTTTTAATAGAGTAAATAGCAAATTATTTTAATTATTTTTATAAAAGTATTTTAGAATGTCTATTTACTTTATTTAAAAATAAATTACATTAAAACTTACTTTATTTAAAATAATCAAAAACAAAAAATTGCTTCATTTTCTTTTGCATTTTTCAAATTTACTTTATTAGAAAATAAATAAAAACAAGTGTGTTTTATTGAATTTTTTTTCATGTCAATTAAAAAATAAATATCTTTATGATTTACTTAATTAAAAATAAAAACAAAACAATGGTTCATATTCTACATATGCCTTTTCAAATGCCATATGTGAAGAAAATATTCAGTAATTAAGGTTTTAATCTTTAATAAATTATTTTTGTCTATAAAATGATGTTTTTTTGGTGTTGAGTTGTCCCAGCATTGAGATGTTGTGGCATTGAGCTTTCCTGGTGCTCAGTTGGTCATGTTGAGTTTTCCTGCATCATCCATACAGACAAGCCTCCACACACACACACAAAATCCACGAAAGTACTTACAGCTATATACATGTATGACGGTCAGCTCAGCAAGCTATTTGTACCCCTTGAAATCTTTTAATCAACAGACACTTGTCAAGTAAGTTGCACAAGAAACCAGGCAAACAGGGAGTGCCTTATTAATTAAAAGGAAATTCAATCTCAATCCCATTGCAAACCTGTAATCAACATATCAACATGACAAAATTAAGAAATAATTATAAAATATTGGAGAAACACAAAAACTAGCCAATGGAAATACAGAGCAAAATTTTAAACAAACAAGAGAATAAAAAATCAGACAAGAATCAGTTTTTGTCTGATTTTGTTTATTTTTAATTTGCGTTTCTCTTTTTTTTTTTGCTTTTATTCTTGTTCTTCTTTTCTACATGATAATGTCACTGCAGCAATTACATAATTATATTTAGTTTAAGAAATACAAAAACCAGTTTTGTAACATTTTGTTTACATTTCCAGACATGATACAAAATTGTAACTCTCTGTTCTGGAGTTATTTTAGGTGGTCACTCAACACTTTTGTGCATTACAATTTAAAGAAAGATTCTTAGTTTTAATAAAACTCACTTACATTACATTTTTTTTATTTCTTTTCTAGCATGCACATAATTTCTTCTTCTTCTTCATGTGCCGTGTCCCTTCAGGGCATAGGCAATCATGGACTTCCACTTGGTTATATCTCTTGTCGTGCTCAATATTTTTACTTTTGGTGTCTCTTCCAAATCCTGCTCTGTCATCCATTTGCTCAGACCTATCAAGTAAGTCTCATGCTACTTTTCCCCTGTCTCTTTGTCCTTCTATCTGTCCTGTGAGTATTCAATTCTCCAGGCCCTCCTTTCTCATTACTTGTCCCAGGAACCTCATTTGTCTCTTCTTGATGTTAAGTATGAGTTTTCTTTTTATTTGCATCATATTTAACACCTCACTTTTGTTCACATGCGTCATCCATGGTATCCTCAGCATCCTTCTCTAAAACCACATTTCTGCTACCTGAAGCCTCTCCTTCATCCTTGATGAGATTGTTCAACATTCACTTTTATACAGAAGGACATATATCACATAGCAATCCAGCACTCTTTTTTTTGTTTCCAATGAGATTTTCTTGTCTCTCAGTACTCTGGTTAGCTTCTGAAATGCATCCTTGGCCATGCCAATGCATGTTTGTCACACTTTCTCTCCTCTCTCAGGTATTTAAATTTCTTTACTTGTTTTATTTTAGTTTCTCCAACTTGTAGTTGGCATACTGGGCTCTTCTTTTTGCTGATGACCATGCATTTAGTTTTCTTCAAGTTTATGCTCAGTCCTTCTTTTTGCTTTCTTTTGCTACCTTCTGTAGAAGGTTCTGCATTTTCCTTTTCATGTCTGCTATCAGCAACGTGTCATCTGCGTATCTTACATTGTTGAGATTATGGCCACCAATGACGGATCCTGGTAAAGCTTTTATTTTTCTCATAATTGCTTCACTATACAGATTGAATAGATCCGGTGAGAAAACACATCCTTGTCTTATGCCCTTTCTATTTTTGTATACCTGTTGAGTTCATTTCCTATCTGTACACGAGTGGTTTGCTGCCAATATAGATTTTTGATTATTCTAACATCTTTTCCGAAAATGTCAAGGTTGTCAAGCATCTCTATCAAGTCTTTGTGGTGTACATTGTCAAATGCCTTTGTATAGTCTATAAAGCACAGATAAAGTTTTTTTGCATTTGTATTGCTCTTTCAGATAGCATTCTGAGCATGAATGTCACATTCTTCATTTTGGTATCTTTAACAAAGCCACACTGTTCTTATCCTGTCTCCGAGCTGATTCTGCTGCATGCTCTGTTGATCAGAATATGGATGATGAGTTTTGTTATGTGGCTCATTAAGTTGAGTGTTTGGTGGAGTTCACATTCCTTTGCACCAGGCTTCTTAAGTAGTGTTATAAAAATTGATCAACTTAGGTCCTCTGGTATATTGCCACTATTGTAGATTTCATTTATTATTTCTGTGAGCCTGTCTATGCCAAACCTTCTAAGGACATCAACATCTCTATTACAATCCCATCTGCTCCTGCTGCTTTGTTTATCTTCCATTTGGCCATTGCTGATTCCACTTTGGTTGTTAATATTTCTGGTCCATCCGTATTTTTCTGCATTGTTGGTTGCTCTCTCTTGTCATGGAAGAGATCTTCGTTATACTCATCCCATCTCTGAAGTATTTTTTGTTTTTAATATTAGTATATCATACTTCACTTTTATACATCCTGTTGCTGATCAGGTCTTTTGCCCTGTTAGCACATAATTTATCAAGGTTAAAATTGGTTTTGCCTTTCAGAGTATTGCACTTTTATTTTCTGGCAATATGAGTTAATACATAAGTTAATATCTTCCAAGATAAATCTATTTGTACCCAACTCTAGTCTGTGCTAACTTCACATTCTTTTTTAATTATATTTTTATCTAGTAAGTATAATTTATATATATATATATATACTACTGGCCATAATTATTAGGCCACTCCAGTTTTTTAAAAGAAATGATGTGTTTCATACTATTTTTAGTGAATAATTCTAAATGAATATAGAATCATTCTTTTGCTATTATTACTTTGTAAAATTTTACAAAGCAAGGAAGCAAAGATGAACTTGTCTGAATCACCCTAAATTTTCTTCATTCTTTCATTGATGAAACTGCAATATAGGTAATTGCTAAATGTTTATAAATTTATTTGATGCACGTGTTATTGTGCAGTATTAACAAAAGAATCATTCTATTTTCATTTACAATTATTCACTTGGCAATAAATACTAAAAAATAATATGAAATAAATCATTTTTTTAAAACACTGGGGTGGCCTAATAATTATGGCCTGTAGTGTGTGTATGTATATATATATATATATATATATTAGAATACATTCACATACACATGTACACACACACACACACACACACACCCATGCACACACGCACACACACACACACACACACGTACAGCAGCAGTGGACAAAGCTTGCCAGCAATTCATAGAAGGACCACGACGAAATTCAGACAGTCAATGGCTTCTCTGCCATTCTGAAGATGAGATTTTAATCTCGAAATATTGATGTAATAAATAGGTAATACAAACACTTCCTTACCTTCCTTTATTTCCTTCAATGCATTGTGACAGCCTTCAAGATATAACCCATACAACTATTTTACACAATGCTTCAAGCAAATTACAAAACTTTACTATCCCTACACCTGAGCCAGGATATATTTGCAACCGTCGGAGAGCTATTTAAACTGTCCGAGAAACGTGCAAAATTAGGATGCCAGATCAGCTTCCTAAAACAATGCCTAAAAAACAACACAATATCCAATACCATCAAGAACATCCACTTCCCGGTATGCTTCAAATCACCAAGCCAAAAACAATCGCTGGACTACTTGCGTAAATTCTGTATAAAGAAGATCATACAACACCTACACCATACACTACATAAGCACATAAGCACATACGCACATACCACAAAGTTCTTCTGACACTCGAAACAACCCCAGAGGCTACTGCACGAATTACAACAGCCCTCAACAAAAACTACCACTCAAACGTACACCACGAGAAGGTACGCCTCAAGGAGAAATTTCTGTGGTTATACAAAAAACAACATCCAGATGATCCTCACCACACAGACACAAACAAAATCAAAGATATACTACCCACAAAACAACCGCTGGTCACAGATTTATCTAAGTCCCTCTCACACGATGAACTTGAGTTACTAAGTTTCGGGCCAAATTTTATTCTGATGCAGAAGATGAACGACAAAACAACACTGGATGTTGAAACAAACTTCTGCCGGACAGCATACCAATGGAAGTGGCTTTCGGTTATTAACAACACAAGCAACGCCCCAATACCAACCGCGAATGTGCCTAAACAGTTCCCCACCTACACTCTAGACAACCCACTCCACCCCCTCACAACCACACGCTTAACCTTAAACTCTCCCGACTTAAACAAACTATATTCACGATATTAAAAGACAATATTGGTAAAATACGCCCGGTTCACACTCCACCCACACCTATTGAACAGGTGAAGAGGCTCATTCCTTGTTTCCTGTTTAAGATGCGGTTTCTGGTTTTCTCTTTTCTAATCTTCTCACTCTTATTGTAGCCCCCTGCACATCAGTGGCATTACCGCCTTGCTTGGGGTGATATGATTAAAAAAAAAAAATACCACACAACCTCACCAGAGCACAACACCACACCCTATACACCCTGAGAGAGAAGGACCTCATTTACCTCCCATCAGATAAAGGTAAGGAATTCTGCTCTATACCCCGAGACACATATAGCCATTTAGCACTCAAACACCTCAGCAACACAGAACTATATGCGGTAGCCACAGACATAACCCCAACCCTAATAGAACACCGGATTAACACTGCATGGCATGAGATATGCAATTTAGGGAAAATCCCTAGCAAGTACAGACTAAATTTTACCACCAGGAACAGTAACCTCCCAAAATTCTACCACCTAATCAAAACACACAAAAATAACACGACACTACAGATTAGACCCATTGTCTCTAGCATAGAAGGCCCCACATACAAAATAGCATGGCTACTATCACAGATCCTTAAACCCATACTCTCCACCTTCCCCGGACACGTCAAAAGTTCCGATGAAGTCATCCACAGACTACACGGAATCTATCAAGACAAGCTACAGCATAACCGATACGCATTTAGCCTTGATGTTGTTTCACTATACACGTCAGTACCGGCTCACCCAGTGGTTGATTTAATAACAGAATGCATCAACACTTCAAGCATACACTGCTAAGACTTCACCCCAAAAGACATACACCTACTCTCGAGAACTATAGTAGACAACACCTACTTTACGTTCCAAGGACACACCTACAAACAGACCACCGGCCTTCCAATGGGGTCCAGCCTATTGGGACTACTTGCCGTCACATACATGAACCAACTGGAGCGCCACGCACTCAGCACCTGCCATTCATATGCCTTATTCACGAGATACATTGATGATATACTCATCCTTACTTCTTCACATGACGAGGCAAGCAGAATGGCAGCGACGTTCAACAGTATGGACGGAAAAATAAAATTCATGATTGAGCACCCCGATGCCAGTGGATGTCTATCACTGCTGGTCTTCAGGCTAAAAGTATCAGATAGAGGTGAAGTTCACACCAATTTCTACAAAAAGCCTGCCAGCAGGGATGTGTTTGTCCACTACCGATCAACCCTCCCTCTCAGTGCTAAGACCGGCTACATTGAAAACAAGCTTGCACATATCCGAAACAAGTGCAGCAAAGATGAGCACGTTAACACACACACACTGCACTCTTCAAGAAAACACTGGTGATTAATGGCACAATTTAAATATATATATATATATATATATATATATATATATATATATATAAATAAATAAATTGTGTGTATTTTGGCAGCATTTTTTCATTAATACAGGTTTCATTGAATAATATAGACAAGTTCTGTCTATTTATTTTGTGTAAGATCCTTTCGTATGATCTTTGATTAGCTTGATAATGTTGTCATGAAAAGACGACAAGAAATCGCAGTAATTGTTGATTTTTTTATCAGGTCTGAGCTTTTCTTAGAAAAACACTTGTTGAAAATACATATATACTTAGACAAGAAAATAATAAACGAAAACTTAAAATTCTAGAAACTATCTACATCAAACAGTTTAAACTAGCTTAAATAAAATAAATTTCAACACCTCCACTAACATACTCCAATGCCTATAATCTACGGGAGAGGTCATAGTTACTATACTTACTCCCTACACCCATAGTAGCAGCAGTTCCCAGACCAATCCCCTAATGCCACTATACTCTCATTTGACCAAAAACCTACTACCACTATTTTGTTCTTGGCCTGCCACCATCTGCGACGCAAAAAACGGACCTGTTTAATTTTTTCTCTGTATAACTCCACTCTGTTAATAATTTAAATGTTCTATGTTCACTGTATATTAAATGTTCATCCTTTGATAATGGCTTATGTAAGCTGAAAGCTCAAACCTGACAAAAAAATCAACAATTATTGCAATTTCTTGTTGTCTTTTCATGACAACACTATCAAGCTAATCAGATCATATGAAAGGGTCTTACACAAAATATAGACAGAACTTGTCTATATTATTCAATGAAACCTGTATTAATATATATGTATATATATATTGTTCATTCAGCAATGAATTAGAAAACTCAGCTATTGGGCGTGTATAATGATAATATACACGCTAAAAAGTCTGCCTCCTTCAACCAAGCCCTCATAGCTCAGAGGTAGAATCACCAACTGACTCCAATTCAGTCGGGTTTCAATCCTGGGTAAAAAGCAATCAGATGTCTAACTGTACTGATGAGCTGTGATACAGCAAAACAGATCTGTCTGCGGATGACTATATATATATATATATATATATAGTCATTGTTGATTTGACTAAAACATTTGACATAGTAGGCAATGCTTCTACCCTCAGTAAACATGATCTGTGTATATCCCTAATACTCAATTTAGAGGCACAGGCAACATGCTTAAAATAGTGGCTGTGATTTGCGGTGCTTCAAACTTTTTGTGGAATCTATGATTCCATAAGGTTATTCTGCCAGATCAGGAGATCCTGATTCATCATTGACGGTTGGGAAGTGCATGGGCAGCACAGTCATATGTCTCAATGATGCTCATATTGCATTTTGATAGGGCTATCTTACATTTCTTGACTGCAGCTATCCACTCCAGATATGATTTGTATAAGTGAGGTTGTGATAGGATGAAATCTTGAAACTGTCAGTGAAGCAGAAGCTGTGCTGGTGATAAGCCAACACCTTGGATTGGGGTATTGCAATATTGTAGATTGCTCACACTGCCATATCATTATTCAAGGACTCCTGGGGTCTAGTGGAATCATTCACAACTCTTGTTGCTGTCTTGACAGCTAACTCTGCCTGGCTGTTAGATTGAGGATAGGCCGTTGATGACTCTATGTCTAACAGCCCAGGTTTCTAGGAACTGGTGAAAAGAGTGAACTGCAAAGAGAGATCCACCATCAGCACTAAGCTTCTCTGTCATGCCGTAAGTCTGAATGATCATTTTGCAGATATATATTAGTCTGGAAGTGACTGATTTGCCCTGGCTTAATACAGTATAGAATGAGCCATCTACTGAGCTTGTCTGCACAAGCAAGATATGTTAAGGGCCTAACAAAAAAAGGTCCATAACAATCTGCTGAAAAGGCTATTCAGGTGAATGTGTCATTGAGATTGGTTCATGAGGTTGACTTGGGGTAATTCTTGAGCATGTGATATAGTTGGCCCTTTAGTTGTGCATCAAAGAATTCATACCAGGCCTGTAGATAGACTCATTAGCATGTGCTTTCATGCCAATTACCTGTTTGTCTACTGAATGCAGGCAGCATAATATGCTCTTGCGTTGAGAAATAGGTATTACTACCCTCCTCTCAAGTAGTACTAGATCCTTATCAGTGCTGCGGCAGTGTCACATCTCCCAGTATTCTCAAATTGCAGGTGCTGTCATTTGGCATTTGTTCAGGAACTTTTTCTCCATGGTTTTGATCAACATGGTATATTGCTTGTTTTTCCAATCTGCAGTTTGAATGTTGTTATTACCAAATTGGGACATCGATGTAAGAGCTGTTGATACTATTGCTGCACACATTTCAATGGATTTGTTGTCATTTGCGAAGGAGAGTTCCATTGAAATCATAGTGAGTAGAGCCTGCACTATAGGGATGGGGCTGTGGGAAACAGTGTCTGAACCCTTATATCCAGGGCAGTGTTGTATAGTGAAGTAATATCTTAGAATTTTCTTCTTTAGCCAGAATAGTCATGGATTGTAAATCTTCCTGATACCCCGGCCACCAAAAAGCTCCTTTATTGGCCCATGATCAGTCACTACAATGACACTAGGGCAACCCAGTATAAACATACGGCACTTTTCAAGTACCCAGCTAATAGCTGCTGCTTCACCTTCTATAGGTGCATCTCTTTGTTCAGCATCTGTGCAGAATCTGCTGCCAGCAAACACAAGGTGCCTGCCTTCAGGGCAACAAACAGGGGCTCTTTCAAATGCACATGTGCAGTGCCTTCTGCAAAAGTAAGAGACCTATACCTTCCTTACTCGAATCTAGAGCCAGGCAGGTCACTCTATCAATATCAAATGTTGAGATGCCATTCTTTAAAAGCTTGAAAATAACCGGCTTTGATTTCTAAAAGGCTTTCCTCAAGAGTCTAGTTCTTTTTGTGTCATTTTGAGTCTTTCTTGACCAGGTCACAGAAAAGGTATCATCAATTAATCTAATCTTTGTGGCAACTGTCCTTTATGATTCCCTGTACCTGCAAGTGTACACATTGCCAGATGCTAAGTTGCCTTGGGACATCCTAAGGTACATGAACCTTTCTCATTAGGTGATAAAATTGATGAATGGTTGGAATTCCTCATCTAATAGGATTGAATAATAGTCATCTATGGTATCCAGCACAGATTTTTAGCATTGAGTGGCATTTGCAATGCCAGCTGGAAAGGTGAGTCAGTCTGGTGTGTTTCTTGCTTGCATTGTGAATTTAAGTGCTAGTAGTTGATGGTTCTCCTTGGTCGCTTATCGGTTTTTGTTCAATTACCATTGGGCTACACCAGTTTGTAGGCGTACCAATAGAGACTAGTTTTATTATGCTCCTTTCAATGCCTTTTATTAGAGCTTGCCTTACCAGTTCCTTGAAGTGTTATGGCACTCATATTAAATTACGCCTGGCCTTAGGAACTGCCCCCTTTTTTCGACGGATATGAGCAAGTTGGCCTGACATGGCTGGAAATTTCTTGTTTTTGAATACAAAACTGACAAACTGCTTTAATAGCCATTTTTTAACATTTTTCATATTCTCATCATTTTCCAGAAAAGGAAGCTCAACTGGATGAATTGGCAGTTGAAGATTTGTGGATCGTTGTTGTTCCATGTTGGGAGGGCACATAGCTAATGTAGAGTCACCAGGCATCTATTCACTTTGCAGGGGGCTGCCATAGTCATGGGTGTAGGGAAGAAGGGGGACAGTATACCTACATCAAGATAAGCAACCTTGCTAAAATATAGTTCATCAATTTTGTTGCAGATGTAGAGGGCCTGTTTAGAGGATTTTTCTCCCACAGTGAATTAAAGAGACAGCCATTCCACTTCATGTACCACTTTGTTAGATGGGATCAAGTTAATTCCTTTGAGATCCATGCGTTGAAGGTGTTTGGGTCCTCCCAGGCATACAGTGGCAACACTATTAGAAAAGATCTTCAATGGAGTGCTGTAGGTGCCCGGAATGTCTTCAAGACATCTGGGGTTGGGCTTTGGAGAGAATGGAATCAATCTTATTTCAATCTCTACAGCATAACTTTTATTAGATGACACATCTGAGCCTGTCTGCTGGTCAAAGTCTATATGTGTGATGAGGCTATCCATATATATATATATATATGCTTGTTGACAGGTGTTTTTCTCCAGAGTGAATTTTTTTTTTTTTTTGCAATCTGCCTTGGGGGAGGGTCAGATTGGAAATGTTTGCTAACAAGTGGCATATTTTGTTTTTGGTGATATTTTAACATATGCAACACTGCCTTGTCTAATGTCCCTGCCATTTGCTAGTGATCACCCAAAGCTACTGTTAATGCCTTGGCATGGTTAATGTTTTGCTTGAGGGTCTTTAATAAAGCTGGCATTAGCTAGCAGGTCAGCTTGGAGGGCATCATTTCCTATGCCCCTGACTAGTTGGTCTTTGATATAGACCTCAGATAGGTGATAGATGCAACATAGGCATGTAAAGTTGCAATCTTGACCTGCACTCTTAAAGCAAACCAAAAACTCCTGGACTTATTCTCCTATTGAGGCAAATGCCAGTCCATATCCTGTTCACATTGCCAAGAAGAATAAATGATATAGTGTCAAATAGCAGCAGAAACTGACTAAGTATGTTGTTATCGACTAGCAGTATAGCCTGGCGTTGCTCGGGTGTAATGAAAGCTTTAAAACTAATCCATGGTCCTGGAGCTCAGATTCTTTGGACGTTGGCATGAAAGACTAAAAAGCAATAGTTGTTTCCAGTTAAAGCAAAACCGTAGGCTGAAAGAAAAATGAATGGATGTAAGTCAAATTTTGATTTCCTGGTATTGATATCAAATAAGTTTTTTTGTCATAAACTGAATTTTGAAGGCTAAATAAGTCCTCTGAGTAAATGGTATCATGGCTGAGACTAAGAACTACAATTATACCTACTTAGAGCCAAACCCAAATCAAAAATTAAAATAAAAGGGCTGAAAAAAAATACAGACATACAGGCAGATAAACAAATACACACACAAACATCTTGCCTTTTATACATATATATATATATATATATATATATAAATATATATATATGAGGGAGAGAGGGAAAGACTATATACATATACTAGCAGTGTAGCCTGGCGTTGCTCGGGTGTAATGAAAGCTTTAAAACTAATCCATGGTCCTGGAGCTCAGACACTTTGGACGTTGGCATGAAAGATTAAAAAGCAATAGTTCTTTCCAGTTAAAGCAAAACCGTAGACTGAAAGAAAAATGAATGGATGTAAGTCAAATTTTGATTTCCTGGTATCGATATCAAATAAGATTTTTTTGTTGTTGTCTTTTATATATATATATTATCGATTTTCTGTGCTATTGTAAGAACTGCAACCTTGAAACTTTTGAATATTGTTTTTTATGTCTTTGTCTATGAGTGTATCAAATTTGATTAAAATCAGACCACTCCTTCTATAACCCGATTTTTTGATTATTGATTTTCGATATTTATCGGGGATACCTCCACACAAAACCTAGCTAAGAACACTCGCAGATGCTTATAGTACAACTGTGTAAATTTTCAAGAAAATCGATTCAGCCGTTTTAGTAATGGACATGCACACACACACACACACACACACACACACAGAGACAAAGTTCCATTTATAAATAAGTTTAGATTTAGATAAAATGAAACCAATTTGATCATTAGTTCTTTTACTAGAATTACAGGGAGTCCATGATGCTAAGGTAAGTCTACTTGAATTCTACACCACCACTTATTTCAGTCACAAGCAGTTGTTTTCTGATATGTCTCGGAAAGGGATATTTATATATATATCATTTGAGGTAATTAAGTGGTTAAGGCAAATGTAACTGTGTAGAACAATCAAGTATGTAGATGTAATAAACGGTACTCATAGTATGCAGTATCCTGAGACGTAGGCATAGTCAATAGACTTAGATCTCTAGTCGAAGACCTGTAGACCTCTAGTGGAAGATCTTTGGACATCCTCGCCTTAGTTTATATTTATGGCTGACACCAACCAATCACATTACTGTAAGGGGGAACCAAGGTGTAGGCATATTCATCAACTATTCATTACATCATTTTCCAAATCATGAACTTTTATAGGGAAGGCTACAAGAGACTTTTAAACTGTCGTTGAAGTGCATTTTTCACACATTAGTCAACCTAATAGAAGGCTCAAGGACCACTCACAGTAGAGGGTTACTAAGTGAGATTGTTGTAAGAGAGGGGTTTTGGTTTCAATCCATACTGGGAAAAACTCCAAAACACATCTCCCTCCCCAATTTGTTGTTTGATTTAATCCAATCATTCCTATCAAATCGTAAAATGATGGTTATTTGGAACAGACATGCTTCCAAATCCTTTCATGTCTCTCAAGGCTCTATCCTAGGTCCTACGCTTTTCCTAATCTTCATCAATGATCTTCCTGATGTAATCAGTTTCTATGTAGGCATCTATGCAGATGACACCACCATCTACTCCTGCCTCAATAAGAAATTCTGGTTTTGGAAAGTACCTCCAATCTGTGATGGATTGGAGTAAGAAATAGCTCATAAATTTTTAATGCTTCCAAAAGAAATCTGCTCTCCTATAACCACCATAAAGAAGCTTACCTACCTTCCATTAATATAGATCACACTAGTCTCTTTAAAAGCAATACATTGTGTCTCCTTGGCCTCACTCTCTCAGCCGATCTCAAGTAGAATGAATACATTGAATCAATAGCTACATCTACTGCTAAGAAGACTGGATCGCTGTGCTGAGCCAAGAAGTTCTTCTTGTCAGAATCCATCTTGCACATTTATAATTTTACCATTCGTTCATGTCTTGAATACTGTTGCTATATATGCTAGGGTGCTTCTGCTATTCATCATGGGGTTCTTGACAAAATTCAAAGGAGGATCGGCAATGTAATTGGTCCTGATTTGGCAACTCATCTTCAATCACTTTCTCACCAACAGGATGTGGCTTTCTTGTATTTTTTCTACAAATATTTTCGCAACTTCTGCCTCATTTCCTGGTGCCCCACCCTCATGAATTTACTTGTTCAACTAGATTGGCAACTAGATCCCTCACCCTTTTGCCATCAAAATAGGCAAATGTAATCACCACTTCTTTAGAAGTTTCTTTTCTCACACTTCCCGCCTGTGGAACTCCTCTCCACACTTGCTTCCTTGATAGCTATAATCTCCAAAGATTTAAGCATAATGTCAATTGCCATCTTCTATCTTTTTGACTTCTACCTTTCTCTTACCCTTTCTTTGACATTCTTCTTCTATGTGCCTTGTCCCTTCAGGATGTAGGCGATCATGGCCTTCCACATTTCCCTATCCCTGGTGGTTCTGAGCACGCCTTCTCCTGTTACCCATGCAATCCTCATTCCGTCATCCACCTGATTAGGTCCTTCAAATATGTTAGCCGTTGCTTTCCCCTGTCTCTTTTTCCCTCTATCTGGCCTGTTACTATCAGATTCTCCAAGCCCTCCTTCCTCATTGCATGTCCCAGGAACTTTAGCTGTTTCTTCCTGATGCTCAGTATTAATTTTCTTTTTGTTTCCATCATTTCTAAAAGCTCATCATTGCTCACATACTCGATCCATGATATTTGCAGATCCTTCTGTAAAACCACATTTCAGTTGCTTCAAGTTTTTCCTTCATCTTTGATGGTATTGTCCAGCATTCACTGCCATATTGAAGGATGGACAGCAAGTAGCAATCCAGTACTCTCTTCCTAGTTTCTAGCAAAATTGTCCTGTTTCTTAATAGCTTTGGAACCACTAGTCTCCCTGTTAGACTAATTTTGAAATAAGGGCAGAAAAAATGATCTCTGTTTCTTCTTTGATATTACCTGTATCATTTTTTCTTTTCTCTCTCTCTCCTCCCCTCTTACTGTAATCCCCTGTACACCAGTAGCAGTACTGCCTTGCTTGGGGTAAAACAATTATAAAAAAAATTCACATAGATGTATAGATGTATGCTGGGATTTCTTAGCCAATAAGATAGTCCACATCGCAGTCTCATCTGACTCAGTCTCCATCTGTCTTGTCCTGAAATCAAAACATAACAGTTGTTTATCTGAATTCACTTTTGTGTGTCAACACCTATTCTTAGTTTGTGAATTTTTTGCCTTATTACTTTTGCTTTGCCTTATGGGTTTTGGGTTTGAGTTTTGTTTAACGGCATATCAACCTCTGTGGGTTATTTAATGCTGAAAAGGTAGAGTTTAAAGATATTTTTTTTAATGTTTCGGTTATAGTAAGAAAGTTGATTTAGTCAGATTTTGACGAAAAAATTTTTATTTTATTTTAGAAAACTGAAGAGGTCTTCTAGTTTTGTATTAAAAAATGTGTTGCTGATAATAATTTTTTCCTTCAAAAATGTATGATGGCAATAATTTTTTTCTTCAAAAAAATGTATTTTTCTATAAAAGTTTCTCTCTCTCTCTCTCTCTCTCTCTCTCTCTCTCTATATATATATATATATATATATATATATATATATATATATTTCTATAAAAGTGTATTTTTTATACTTTCATAGTGTTTTGACCCCGGTTAGCTATTTACCCATATCTGGGACCCTAACAGGTACTACCACTCCAGGTCAGGGTGGACCTGGGAACAACAGCAATTAAGAGGTGGTTCCATACTCCTCACAACCTCCCAATCAGAGGCCTTGCTGCTGGATGCAGTTTACCGTCATACCCAGGACCTTTGCCTTATGACTGTAGCTTTGTTGTGTATATATTGTTTACTTGCTCATTATTTTTTGCCCTGTTCTTTTCTTTTCTTTTCTTACAAACTTTGTCAATTTTGTTTGTTTGAGCAACTCTGCCATTTAAATTTAATCCTAGCCACTTTCTCTACAAAGAGGAAGGAGGGAATAAGAAGTGCATATTATGAGGATATGGAAGGTAAATATTGGTTGAATTTGAACTAAAAGAAACCAAAATTGCAGTTGTCGGGGAAGCATCCTCTCAGGAGTTTGTTTCACACAGTAACAGTTCTAAAAAAGAAGCTGTCTGAGTGGAACTTACTCCTTATCAAAAGGAATGGGGATGGTTTAATATGGCATGGCAGATCCTTACTGTGAAGGTCTGAGCTCACCGAACAAAAGAAATATAATCTATTTGAACATCATCTACCATAGTTCAGTGAGTTATCGAGCAGTGAGAGACAAGCGAACATCATCTGTTGGAGGGTAAATAATAATTTATAACCTGAAAATTGAAGCAAATACAACTAACCATTGCTATTCATTTTACCTCTTAGATATTTCCTAAGGTAATTTTATTTCTCCCAGTCATTTCCAACCTGTTATGTAGGATGTACATTGTGGCACAATGGATATCAACACGGAATGACAAATTGGAGAACCAAGTTCAAATTCCAGTTGAATTCCTTGAATTCACTTACTCACAAATACCATTGGGAAAGGTATTAATCTGTCTCTTCCCTCTAGTTATGGGTTAAATAATAGGACAGATTGGGTTCTATAGCCTTGACTGGCAACCAGTCTACCGCAGAAAGCAATGACAACTTACTGCGGGATAATCTTCTGCTCAGTCAGTCATGTCACTTTCGAGACATGATTGCCCAAGCATGTATTGCATATGGCACTTAACTGACTGACTATGTAGGAAGAAAGTGTCGATACCAACATGAGGGTCAAACATGGATCTCCATGCAACAAACATAACCATTGAATGAATTATGCTACTGGAATCCCATGACCATAAATATTTAGTATATAAAACACTCAGACTTCTGTATGAGTGTATTCTGTGTGTTGCATCATTCCAGCATTGTGTGTCATTGAAGAGATTGTTTCTAAGTGAATTACTTTCAAGAGCATATTTGTGTAATATTCAATGGATTCATTTAGTACATTGACTTTTTGCGAAAATATTGAAATATTATGATTTGTTAATAGCGGGTTACCAAAAGTTCCCTGCAGAATAACGTTACAAAAACTAATATTATAAAAACAACCCTAGCATTATAATTTCCACATATGATGATTTTATCCATCCTAGGAACAGATTAAGTGATATCTTGCCACACTTTGTAGAACGAAACCTTTACAGTATCATTTGAGACAAGTGAAGGTGCATATACACTGATTAACATATTGACCAACAGCAAGGTGTAACTAAATTGTCATCAGCCTATTACTTATATCACTTGAAAAGTTCACTAAGCACTAGGTTCATTTTCATAGTAACCCTAAACCAGCCTCTCTTCATTCATCTGCTACCTTTCCTGTCTTTCCAGAAGAATGTGTAGTCACCACCATTGATTTCATCAGCATTAGAGAGGGTGAGTCTCATGGAGCAGTAATATCAACAATGGCTGAGTTCTCTTGCAACATGGGCAGAGTTCTTCAAGCAGAAGATGACCTATTTGATGTGTCAATAAGTGTTTGTATGTTCTAACATGTGGATTGTGGAGCAGTGGATAATTGGCTTGGAACAAGAAATCAGAGAGCTGAGTTTGAATTCCAGTTGAATTTGTTGCATTCACTTATGCACAAATACCCTTGGCAAAGGTATGAATCCATTTTTACTCTCTCCAGCTACCGGTAAAATAGCAGGATAGATTAGGTTCTATAGCCTTGGTTGGCAAACAGTCTACCACAGAAAGTAATGGCAACCGACTGCAGGAAAATCTTCTGCCCAGTCAGTCATGTCTAATTTGAGACATGATCACCTCAGTGTGTATCTTGTTTCAGTCACTTAGCTAACTGATGTTCTAGAAGAAATGTTAAATTTTGGTTTATTTTTCATTGTTTGATTTTGAATATTTAAAGGGACATCCACCAACTGCAGCACTAAAATGGCCAGACTTAATCAGTAAGACAGGCAACGTTTAGGTCCCCTTATCCAGACCTCACTTCAATATCTGGTGAGCAGAGCTATCCTTAAACAGGGCTACAACAGAACCATATTCCCAAATGGTCACCCATGCAGATATTGATCAGGTTTGACATTGCTTAACTTTGGTGATCATATAAGAACCAGTGTTTCAACATTATATTGCTGTAATCCTGTACATGAGTGTGTATGTTTAAAAATATCAACTAATCATACAAAAGCAGTAGATTTCCAATGAATTGTTGGGCTGTGCAGTCAGTTATAAGATTTCAAATCCAATGCTCACATAAAATACAGATCTCTCGAAAAACATAATTTGAAGAAATATAGATTCAAACCCAACTAAAGAATAAAGAAAATAAGTGTTTACCTACTTACAATTTTCCAGTATTTATAGTCTTACTTTGAATAACAAAAATGAGGAAAGACTATTATTTCTCCATAGACAATACAAAAGGCTTTGCTATTGATGATGGTTATTAACAGAATTTGCAAAGTACAGGGATTTTCATTTTCACTTTTGTTTTATTTCTTAAGGGTCACAGATAAACTACAAGAAAATTGAATGCATGGTAATCAGTAAAAAGAAGCCCAAAATACCAATTGCAATTTGAGGATACTAAAATCAAATAGGTGCAGAAATTTAAATACCTGGGAAGAATTTTAGCAGAAGACGGAAAGTGTGATACAGAGATGCTAAGGTGTATTGGCATGGCTAAGAAGGCATTCCAGAAGCTGAGTAGAGTATTAAGAGACAGGAAAATTTCACTGGAAACAAAGAAGAGAGTACTGGATTGTTATGTGATGTCTGTCCTTCAATATGGCAGTGAATACTAGAGAATCTCATCAAAGATGAAAGAAAAACTTGAAGCAACTGAAATGTGGTTATACAGAAGAATGCTGAGGATACAATGTACGGAACACGTGAGTAATGACGAGGTTTTAGAGAGGATGGACATGAGAAGAAAACTGATACTTAACATGAGATGAAGTTTTTGGAACATGTAATAAAAATGAGTGGTATGGAGAAGCTGATTTTTACAGAATGGGTAGAAGAGAGATGAAACAAGGGAAAGCAACACTTGACATACTTGACAGACTTGAGCAGATGGATGGGGAATGAATGGGAGAGCAGGAGAAGGAGTATTAAGAGCGACAAGGGATAGGGAGATGTAGAGGGCTTTGATCACCTACCTCCTGAAGGGACATGGCACATAGAAGAAGACAAACTAAAGAGCATTAAAATGCTTAGAATGGTTTCCTCTTTATGAAATATGTATATATTATTGCGACTGAGATTATATACTACACGCAAAATCACTTTTCTTATGATGAAGAAAACATAAACTTACAAAACTATAATTGGCAATGAGTTTGGCAAATTACCAAATGTTGCACTAAGTAATGCTAACTAAATAACAATGTAACAAATAAATCAATACATATTAAAAATACATGATTTTGTGCATGTGCAAATACTTATGGGTGTGCAGATGAATGAGGTCTGTCTGGAAATGATTCAGACATTTAATATTAATGACAAAAATAATTTACCTGTGGCAATGTTCACCTTAGACCCATTCAAAACATTTCCCTTTGGACCTGACACACCCCAGTAAATCTTATACTTTAAAAAACAGCCTCTTTAGGGATTACCATCAGTTGTTTCATTGTATCCTCATCTAAACTTTGAAACCTCATTCAATAGAAATAGTTTGAAGTTACCAGGAATCAAATCTGGACAGACTCTAGATGGGGAGACTGACCTGGTTGATATATTTTACAAAAAAACCCTAAACAATTCTTTGCTGATATATATATATATATATTTTAAATAATCCACTCTGAGCAAGATGGTAATGCCACGAAGATGCAAAGGGTTACTGAGAGTGGAAAAGACATTAGTAAAGTGAAAGGAGGACAAAAATATCAGGATTCAAGATAACAAAAGATGATTCTTGTAGAATATAGTCAGAAGTGTAGCAAGAAGTGAGTTCCACAGGGGTAAAGTGCAAGAAAAGAAACCATTAAAAAATCTTTATGGTTACATTTCACTACTTCATCAGTAAAATGATGAAACCTAGTTCTAGCAGTATTGGTATCTTGACCGCATTATTTGTTGAAGAATGTAAGCAGAAGCAAAGCAGGAAGCAAGTTCCACAGGAGTAAAGAAACCATTAGAAAAATACAGTTACATTTTGAAGCTCTAGGAACATGGTTAATGTTTATTAATTCGGTCTTGTGTCATAAATAACTGAACTCCCCACAGTTTACTATTTATTCGTTGTTATCAGAATTATCAGAAGGTTTTCCTCAGAAGGTTTGTGTATATTTGTGGAAGAATAGTGGAATAGTGGATGTGTGGAAGAATAAAAATATACATTTTGCATGTTAAGATAAAAATTTATTCATAGAAAGGACATGAGTTGTAAGAGTTAATGTTCAATGAGAAAGTTAAGGGTATCAAGAGTTGTAGAAATGTTCGTAGTAGTAATTTGTTGGAAAGAGTTTATGCGTACATATGTATGTATGAGTGTTTGTTGGTAGGAATGTCTTTGAATGGAGAAGAAGTAATAGGAATCAGCCTATGAGAAAGAAGAATAAAGTAAACAATGTGACTTTACATCCGGGTTGTGGTTGAAGTTTCTCCCGTTAAATTTTAGTTTATCATCTCTGTTGCTTCCATCTGACTGTCTGGCTGGCCTTCCTTTAGCCTTTTATAGCCATTTAGTTTTTTCGCACTGGATTGCTAAGTCTTTTTTGGTCTTTCAAATCACTTCCATTGGTCAGAAAATCAATTTAACATCTACTAACAAAATCCGGTTCAGACTTTTTCTTTAATCACATGGTCAGTTCTTTTTCTGTTTGGGAAAAACCGGGATTTTACATGTCATTCTTAATTTTTGTATAAGTAAAGAAAAGGTTGCTTTTAATTCTTAATTTTCTATCCACCACAATTTCACTATTTCATCAGTAAAATTATGAAACCTAGTTCTAGTAGTGTTGGTATCTTGACCACATTATTAAATTAATATGGCCAAGATACCAAGAAGGAAAATATATTTAAGAAACATGAAAGTATTTATAGGAAAGACAGAAGGGAACCATGTCATGCCAGTAAGAAAGTATCTGAAGTTAAGATGTCAGGTCAGGATCAATAATATTACAGCCCATTTTTTGGATTTTGTTGAGAATTTCAAAATATATAACAAGAGCACCAAAACAACTATGACACCAATATTTAAATGCACAGATGAATGGTAGATTTATAAATATGCAAGGTGAATTTGGCCTGAACATTGCATTCAAGCATGAAACAGACTTGTCACTTAATATAAACCTCAGTGTCCACTCTTATACATATACATGCTCTATCCCTGATATTGAGCATGCTTACCCATAAATAAAGCATATGTTAAAAACTATATATATATATAAATTCTATTTTATGCTTGAACACAATCTTCAAACCTGAAAAATGTGTTCAAGCATGGAACATACTGTAACCAATTGGTGATGACATTGCTGTTTACTTTTATATATGCTCTATCCTGATATTGAGCATGTTTACCCATAAATATAGCATACCTTAAAACTATATCTTTATCATTTATTGAAATAACAGCAGTAAATAGTTCTCATTCCATTGTCTACATCTAATGATATCTTGTTCTTTGTTTTAATATTGCTCAGTTATTGTTCACCCTAAATACACTGATCCTGAATTCATATGGGATAGAACAATAGCTCAGAGGATCAAAACATTGGTTTGGTAGTACAGTAATTGTGAGTTCAATCTCTGAGAGAGGTCACAAACTCAGTGCAAATAGAACTAGTCATAACTGAACAGTACTTATAAAAGTTAATTTGATATCACTAAATATGGACTATGGAACAAGAATAACCTGTTGTGGTTGGTATATTGGCCCGCAAATAAATATTGAATGACAGAAGATAGCAACAAACAAAATGAAAGCTGAAGTAAAAAATATATTGCTGATTTTATTTCCGTTTAAAAAAATTGTGAAAACAAAAATAATGTTACAATGCACTTGGCAAAAGATATCTATGTATCTTCATGTAGAGGGTAAGAAATAGAGTGTTGTTCTGAAAACAACATGATACGACAAATCCACTTTTTTGTATTAAATAAAGAGCTCAGTTTGAAATTTTCTTCAGTTTACTTGGATTGACAGCACCTGAAGAAGGCGGGAAATACCGCAGCTGAAATTTTCTGATACAGTGTAACCCTTATATAAGAGAGTTGTCGTGACTGGTTTTCTGATACAGTGTAACCCTGATATAAGAGAGTTGTCATGACTGGATAAAAGTTGTCTTATATCAGGGTTTGGTCTATTTTATATACATTACCACAGGCTCTAATTTGGGACCAGATAAAAACTATCTTATATCCGAGTTTCTCTTATATACGGGTCTCTTATATCCGGGTTATACTGTAATAACAAAAGTGATGAGGACATCAGTTCAACAGCGAAAAGTGATGAGGAAGTCAGTTCATCATCAAAAATTCAGACAAGTGTGAGTGTGTGTGTGTTTATTTATTTATTATTGCCCATTCTGAAAATCTTTTAAAAGGTTTGTTGTTTTAATCTATTGAAATGGCAAATGGTATTGAAAGTATTTAAAACTGGTTGGAAACCAATAGAGTTGCATCGAATGTCAATATCGGAAGAAGCTAAAATAAGTTTGGGAAAATTTTCTCAGTGTGAATAACAATGTTTGGATAACCCATTATATGAAATGCTAAAATCAATCCTTGATACATTGATGGAAATATGAGACTGAAGAAGAGAGTGCAATGTCAGTTTAAGTGCATAAATTCTCAATATAAAAAATGAATTCTACACAGTCCAAGGCCCATTGTCATATTACTGGATTTATTAATGCAATTTATGGATTCATCGAGAAATGATTTGCCCTATAAAGCCATAATAAAAGTATGTCACCTATTTTTTTAATACTGAAGATTTTTTGTTATTAACATAAAAAAGTACTTATTAGGCAAATCTTAATGTATATATGCATATATGAGCTGACTTCATGTATAATGCAACCTCTGAATATTTTGCATGAATTTTAAACCCTCTAGAAAAAAATTTACTTATGTATAGTGCAACTGGTCACTGAAAATGCATGATTTTTAACCTCTTCAAAAATTACCTGTATATAGTGCGGGAAGTGCATTATGGAGCAGTGGATATCGGCTCAGAACGAAAAATCGGGGAGCTGTGTTTGAATTCCAGTTGAATTCTTTGCATTCACTTACGTGCAAATACCCTTAGGAAAGGTATTAATCTGTCTCTTCCTCCCAGTTATGGGTTAAATAACAGGATAGATTGGGTATAGCCTTGGCTGGTAACCAGTCTACCACAGAAAGCAATGGCAACCTACTGCGGGATAATCTTCTGCCCAGTCAGTCATGTCTCTTCCGAGACATGATCACCCAAGTGTGTTTCACGTATGCCACTTAACTGACTGATATAGTGTGACTCCCTATATGCTGTATAAAAAACTGATGACAAAATTTTATACTATACAAGAGTATATACGGTATTTGTTAATGTCAGTTACTTAAGTGCCATACGTGATACATGCTTGGGTGATGATGTCTTGAAATAGAAGACTGACTGGACAGAAAATTTTCAGACGGTAGGTTTCCATTACTTTCTGTGGAAGACTGGTTGCCAACCAATGCTATAGAACCCAATCTGTCCTGCTATCTAACTTCTAGCTGGAGGGAGAAGCAATGGATTAACGCCTTTACCAAGGGTAATTGCACGTAAATGAATGTAATGAACTCAACTAGAATTTGAACTCAGTTCTCTGATTTCTCGTTCTGAGCCGATATCCACTGCACCACAATGCACAAAATTTCCTTACATAAAAAAAGCCAAATAGGATTTGCAACTAAAACCTGGATATAAAAACCAGTGTTTGTTTCTTTTTAATGAACAA
Organism: Ascarosepion bandense; assembly: GCA_037127315.1. Classification (NCBI taxonomy): domain Eukaryota; kingdom Metazoa; phylum Mollusca; class Cephalopoda; order Sepiida; family Sepiidae; genus Ascarosepion; species Ascarosepion bandense. The sequence continues at coordinate 773,684 of JBBBDQ010001092.1, forward strand.
AACTTATGCTCTATTCTTAGTTGATTTTAATTCTACTTTTTATATGCAGTGATCATGAATTTCCTGTTTCTTGTAACTCATTAATTATGTTACTTTCTGTTTAAATCTCCTTTCTTTCTTTCAATATGAACTGAGAGTGTTAAATTTTCCAGGCCCATTTTCCTCATTATGTGTCCCAGGATGTTAAAGTACCACTTTCAGATTTTAAGTATAAGTATTCTTTTAGTTATCATTTTCTCTAAAACTTCCTTGTTGCTCACGTGTTCTGCCCATAATATTGATCTAATAAGACAAGACATGTGATGAAAGCATTTAAATTTATGAGCATCTCATGGGATGATTAAAATATGAATGATCACAATGACACATCAGGTCAGGCTACAGTTTTCTTTAGCCATATTTAATAAAAGCCTGCTTAAATTTATGAGCATTTTGTAGGATAGCTGAAGTATAGATGATCAAAAGGGATAAATCCTGATATTAGCCAAAATGGCAAAAGTATGTTCTTAATATTTAAACATTATAACAGGCAACAATAAAAATGAAGAAGTTTGTATTTATTCCTTTTGTTTTGGTTTTGGGCATTTATTAAATTTTTTGATTAATTTCATGTCATTTGTGTATCTCAACATCAAGGAAAAATTCTGGTTTTGTTTTAATAAATTCATGGATCTTAATGAGGTTGTGGGTTTTGTGAGTATTTTTTTAGGTGAAGGTGTGTGTTCAATATGTAAACAAAGAAGATAGAAGAAACATACAAAAAACTTGAGTTTCTCTTACAGAAGTTTATATCTTTTATGCTGACTGTATTGGAACAAAAATGCCTCTTGAGTATGTTCATTTTCCCCTTTTGATTCAGAAATAATTCATGGGTAATATGGATAGGAACAGATAAACATGGTTGAGCTCAAATCAACCTTAGGATGGTCAAATTCTTACTTCATGATCAAGGCTTTTTCTTTTTTAAATAATCATTTCACCCCAAGCAAGGTAGTACTGCCACTATATGCTGCTTCATTCTTTCAGCAAACAACATCTTAGTATTATTTAGGATCTTCTTGCACTCATTATGAGCAGAGGCAAAAAGGTGCCAATTATGATCAGACACATGGCTTTGATAAAGCTAGAAAACGTGATTCCTGTGGGCAATAGTGGCTGAGCAAGCAAGGGAGGACCAGGAGGACTAATAGGATTTAAGTCGTAACTTTTTGGCTAGGTTGAAAGCATTGATGCCAGCTTTAACCCAAGAGGACTGTCCTCAACGGAAAGACTAAAAACTTTGTTCCAATGGACATCACACAGGAAATTGTGGAATAACTCTCAGTCTGCTCTTTGGAAGCAGTAAGATATTCTGATTATCAGATTATAAGGTCAGAAGTAGAAGAATATATTAACGGAAAACTGTGGCATGATCAGAGTTGTCAAGAGGGTAAAGCTGCATGACATGGCAAGAGTCAGGGATAGAAGTGAAACAGAGATCTAGCAGTGAGTTCCATTAGGGTTATTAGAGAAATGCATGGAGAAATTCACCACTTGCATAAGGGATTTAGTGATTGAAAAGCTCATGGTATGGACACCAGTGTAGAATCACTTCTACATGCATGTACATACTCATATACATATCATCGTGTACGCATGTACACACACATGCACGTACATACTCTTACTTTAGTACCACCGTGAAACCTCTTTTTTCCCACGCTTTATTCAGAAATATATAAGCTGATGTTCACACATGCTTAGACCAGTTGGATCCTGCTTTTCGGAGCTAACTGTCCGAATGCTGCTAGTTCCTTTCCAACTTACATACTGCGCTAATTGCCTTCAGCAATTAGCTACACCAAAAATGTTTCTCTCTCTCTTATAAGCATATTTCACTACATGTATAATTATATTCAACTACTAATTAGTACAAACATAATATTTCCTTATTTCAAGAACTTTTCCAGTATGAACATCGAAACATTTTCTTCAACATTCAACAGAGAACTTTTTCCACTAAATCTTGCATGCACAAATTAATCAATCCTGTAACTATGTTTAATACATTGTTATTATTCCTGTTACATTGTTCTTGAGTTATTTTATTTATAAATGTAGTGGATTAGACAACCAGTCTACTTTAATATGATGACTCCACTTTTAAAATTTCTACCATGACGTTAGAGCTACAACAAATGGTAAACACATTGTCCAGTCCACAACACCAGCAATATCTGTGACAGAGTTTTCCAGCTACTTTGCATGGTGGGCATTAAAATCTTCAAACACAAATATATGAGCAGATGAGAGGAAATGGCCTTATCTATATTGTTTGAGATGCTGTCAAGTATGAAACAGTCAGGAGATAAAGGTGAGCAGTAGAGAAAGAAAACATAGTTAACTGAGTTTAATAGGGAGAAATGGAGACAATTATAGCAATGATCTGGAGATTCAAGAGAAATCACCCGAGCTTGAGGGAGATGTTCACTGACATAAATGCCAATTTCATGCATATGGACATTAGAGTCCTTCCTAAAGAGGGGAAGGTAAACAGAGATATAGAAATCAGAGTAAGGAATAGAAGAGTCAAGGTTAGTTTCAGAGAGAGATAAGATGTCTGGTGAGTTTATGTGGAGGACGGATTCAACATTGCAAAACTTGGTATGGACACCAAGGATGTTTAAGAAAGAGATATTAACAGGTTTAGGTGATTTTTGTTTATCTGGTTTAGTTTTAATTCTTACTTCGTGTGATGTCATTATTAGGGATTTTTTGGTAAGGAGAGGCCTAGAGTAGTAGTATGAGTCGGTTGTCAAATGCAGCATGTGTAAGAAGGAAACTGGCACAGACTGCAGCATAATGTGGCCTCAGGGTTGCCCACCTTGCAGAGACATCCATCCATGCATGACATGGCACTACAACAAACCTTGATATTATTCAACTCACAAGGTGCTATGCAAGAGTTCGGGCTCCTAACTACCAGTTAGAAGCAGCAACCAGGAAACTACCAACCTGGTACTCTCAGAATGAAGAGATGTTGCCACCATCCACACACATTGCAAAAAGCTTGTGAGAGCACTACTATTAAGACCCAAAGAGAGGAAAGAAAATGGGAACTCCTTCTAAACAGGAAACGGAGGATGAGCCTCTACTCCTGTTCAAAAGAAGATGGAAGGGTATGAACCAGGCAATAGTAGGGTCTATCTACTCTAATAAAATAAAAAGAACTACTGAAAATACGTCCAAACTATCTTAGGAAGTGGAAATTGAAAGATTCTGTTCTTTCAGGAAGCAGGTTCATAATATTGCACATGTGATGAAAAACTTTTTCCAGTTTTTTATAACTTGCATCATGGAAAAATTAATTTTTTTTATTCATTATTATTATTTTATTTATACTATTTACATTGTTTAGAATGCTGTCCTCATCTTTCTTGCCATATTCACAATGTTTCGGCCATTGTACACTCTGTCCTTCTTCAGGTGCAACAGCCAAAACGTTGTGAATATGGCAACAAAGATGAGAACAATAGTCTGGAGAATGTAAATAGTGTAAATAATTACAATACCTCATCTCAGAAATATAGACAATTATTATTATTTTATTTATTAGTTTTGCTTTATGCCCCCCAAAATTCTTTGAGGAATTTTTAATACAATTTTGAAACTGCTGACCAGATATAGAGTAAAACCAGTGATTGTCTGAAAGTGATATGCTAGGAGAACATACAATATTGGAAAGAGATTTCTATCCCAGTTCTGTCCTTCACCTTTGATCAAAATTTGCAATTAGACAGGTGGCTTTGACTTATTCTTTTCTGTTTCTCATTGAAAACAGACAAAAATGGAGACAAAAATATCTCCATATTTTATGTGATGCATTTGATTTTATATAGATTACATAAATAATATTATATAAACTTTGTAAGTGATATTATACAGATTGCGTGCATGATATTATATGGACTATATAAGTAATGTTATATGGATTGTATACATGGTATTATATATACTATGCAAGTAATATTACATGGATTGCATACATATTATATACACTTTACAAGTGATATGTGAATTGTATACATGATATTGTATGAACTATACAAGTAATATTATATGGATGGTATACATGATATTATATAGATTGTACAAGTAATTTTATCTGGATTGCATACATGATTTTATATGGATTGAATACTTGACATTATATGGACTATACAAGTGATCTTATATAGATTGCATACATGATATTATATGAACTACACGATTAATATTGTATAGCTTGCATAGATGATATTATATGGATTGCATACATGATATTATATGGACTATACAAGTAATATTATAAAGATTGCATACATGATATTATATGAAATATGCAAGTAATATAAAGATTGCATACATGATATTATATGAAATATACAAGTAATATTATATGGATTGTGCACCTGTTATTCTATAGATCATACAAGTGATTTTATTATGGATTACATTCATGATATTTTATAGATTTTATATTGGATACTATATAGATTATACAGGTGACTATATAAACCAACATTTAAACTCATATATGCAGGTAGTTATCGTCAGAATTAACTAACTGGATAGGGAAAAATAAATAAATAAAAAGAAAATTAGATGTATCTATATAAGTTTTGTTATATTTATCTATCATAGCTTGATAGATGCATCATTAAGTATATAGTCAAATGATAACATTTTTCAGCATAATTTTTTTTGTAATGACATTTAATCCATTTGTTAAGACTAATCGCATAGAGAGAACATTGTGTATAGATAGATGGAAACAATCTGTGATAGATATGAACAGACTAACATAAATTGATAGATAGAAACAGACAGTGATAGATAAGTTGACAGATTTTCTTGTAAGCCATATAAATAAAAAATTAAAATAAAGAAATATCAGTTTTCAAAGCAATTTCATTCAAAGCCCCATCTTTGCTTAAGAAATGCCTTGTATAGTGTAAATTTTCTACAAGTTTAACCAACCTCAGAGCCATCTTAACAGTTTGTTAGGGGCCCTGGGAAAACCAGTGCTCTTGAACTACTATGACAATCAGTCAGGAATAAAAAGTAAATGGTTGATAATATTAAACACATATTTATTTTATTGACAATTCAATAAAACTGGGGCTAAAACATTAAAAACATGCTGTACAGCAGCAACTAATCAACATGATAAACATGTGAACAATACACAAGTCTTGAAAAACACAATAAGACTCAGTAAGTCACACAGATTAGATGGTACAGTATGAAGTTATTCCAAAGTTGTTATTACTAGCAGTATAGCCCGGTGTTGCTCGGGTGTAATGAAAGCTTTAAAACTAATTCATGGTCCTGGAGCTCAGACTCTTTGGATGTTGACACGAAAGACTAAAAAGCAATAGTTGTTTCCAGTTAAAGTGAAACCGTAGACTGAAAGAAAAATGAATGGATGTAAGTCAAATTTTGAAGTTTGATGAGAATCGGATAAAAATTGTGGATTTGTATAAAGTACATACAGACAGATAAACAGACACACACACAAACATCTTGTCTTTTATATATATATATATACTATCAATTTTCTGCACTATTGTAAGAACTGCAATCTTGAAACTTCTGATTATTGTTTCTTATGTCTTTGTCTATGAGTGTATCAAATTTGATTAAAATCCGACCACTCCTTCTATAACCCAGTTTTTTTCGATTATTGATTTTCGATATCTATCGGGGGTACCTCAGCACAGAACCTAGCTAAGAACACTCACAGATGCTTCTAGTATAACTGTGTAAATTTTCAAGAAAATTGGTTCAACCATTTCAAAGTCTATAGGTAACGGACACACACACACACACACACACACACATAAAGTTCCATTTATAAAATAAGTTTAGATTAAATTTAGATAACAAATATTTGTGGCATTTCTTTTCAGAGAATTGTTTTATTACTGGCCCGAAGTTAATGATCTTTAAAAATAAGATGTCATTTTCCGTGCACATGACTGAAAGCCAGTTCAAACATTGTTGTCTCATGTGCTAAGAGAACAGATGTGTGATAAGTTTGAGTTTTTGAAAAAGAACATTCTTCTGTATATTTGGTCAGCATCATGCAATTTCAACATTCAGGAATACATATTTCAAATTTTCCAGAATTAGTTTTCTTTACAGTGCAGGGAGAGTCTCACAATTTTCATCAAGAGCCATGCAGTGCTTGAGATGCTCACATTCATTTAAAAAGTCATCATAATTTTGGTCTTTTTGTTGCATATTGGCCAGACGTTAACAATTTTTCTTTAGTGTATCAGAAGGAATGGTTTTCATTTCACTAAAGAAAGAAAACAGATTTCCAATCTGAGGATAATTCTCTGCATGTTTTTTCAGTTCAAAGACTAGCGTTTAGAAGTTAAGTAATGTTGAGTCTGGTCAGTACTTAGAAGGGTGACCCCTTGGGAATACCAGGTGCTGTAAGCATTTAGTGACGGATGTGCATTGTGGTGCAGTGGATATCAGCTCGGAAAGAGAAATCGGTGAGCAGAGTTGAATTCCAGTTTAATACCCTGCATTCACTTAAGCACTGGTACCCTTGGGAAAGGTATTAATCCGTCCCCTCCCTCCAGTTATGGGTTAAATAAAAAGGGTAGGACTTGGGGACCCTGCCCTTAAAAACAAATCCCAATGAATCTTGATACTCGAAAAGAAAAAGTATTACTAGATACAAAACTTATATAAAAAACAGCAATAAATTGTTGAAAGAAAAAGGTATTACCAGCAACAAATGAATAAAGTTTAGTTGGCAAGAAATGACCCATCGAGGTTGATTTGCCATAAAAATAAAACAACCAACCAACCCTACATATTCTCTTACTTCAGCTGTTTTATACACTCTGCATGAATTTGAAAAGTTGCTGTCATGATTCTCACATGATAAATCCAATCATCTATTGTGTTTGTATCATTAATGTTCCATAGCTTCCGCATTTGTCTCTTGGATTGCAAACTTGTTTACTGTTGCAGATTTGGGTATTCCCTTTCGTAATGTTTTTGGATGATTGAGAGTAGGAATGGATGTAGATGTTGATGCTATATCTGAAGGAACAATATTAGTGGCTGACATTGCAGCAGGAGGTGCTGATGTGGATGCCATATCTAAAGAAATGGTATGAGTGGTTGTCATTGCACCTGTGTTGAGCCATGATGTTAATTTTGGAAGTTTTCCTATTTTCATCTTCTCCTCTTCAGCTCTCTTCTTCTGAGCTCCACTCAAAACATTACGTTTCATTTCTGCTGAAAGGGTTATTCACCTGGAAATATATATATCTTACATATTTAGTATTTGGTCCTAAACCAGGATGTAGAGTTATATAAGTGGGCTTGCAACAAGAGTTAAATATTTGTAGATCCTGCTTCCATAATGAACATGTTTTTCTTTAATTGTATGGACAGTATTTATTCTTAATACAAACTCTCTGCTGTGTGCTGGTTCGCAAAACTGATAAACAAGACTTAAATCTAGCTTAGTGGCATAGCTAATGTTTCTGGCACTTATCTAGACTCATTTATGTATAGGTCTACAAGATTACATTCAACACTTTTCTCAACTTGCACAATTAAAAAGCTTATTCATTCATATATTCACAAATTAGGGCACCCCTCAATGTGGTGTAAAGGTTAGCAAGCTTGTCTTGCTATAATCATTACAATTGAGTAGAGAGTTGGATCCTCACTTGATGTCCCATACTTTTCTACATTTAAGCTGTTCTTAGAAAATCACCATATATTTACAATCAATACCTGGTAATTATTACAGTATCATAAATTTACAGTCTTAAATAACAACTACATGCTTACAATCCAAGTGTTCAATGTTTTGATTGAATCTCAGGTTCAATCATTTATAATCTATGCATAGCCCTATACCTGGATTCATATACAATGTATAAATATATCCAATAATCATGTCATTGCTATTAATAGTACTACAGTTGATTTAATGTTACTCTACTTTTTCATATTTGCATTAATGTTTAAATTAGAATTTGTAGCTAGTTTGATCTTTTTAATAAGTGAAATTCTTCATCTAAATTGGATGAAGAAAGAAAGTAACAGAAAACAACATTTTGAAGCAAACACAAAGTTAGTTTTATAAAGAAAATAACTGAAGAGAAATATGATTGCTGTTGAGCAATGAACATTGAATGAGAACATTATTTGTTTTACTTAAAACAGCTGAATTGTTGTTTTTGTGTTTTGAAATGAACATCAAAGTTTAGGACTAGTTTTCATTTTTTCACTATTGTAACAAAAAGGATAAAAGAGAGAGGGGGGAAGGTCAAAGAAAAGGAAAGTTAAGAAATATTGTCAATGCTAATGTTTTATAATAAAAAATAAAATTTATTTACAAAATTAAAAATATCAGATATAAATGTATTACAATTAAACATTCAAAGTAATATTGATTCAGTTTAAGGAATATTTAAGAATTAAATCAAACCAGAGAAAAAATAATAAATAATATTGTCTCCAACAGAAAGTCAACAATAGTTTTAGTCACAAATATTAAAAAATTGAAGTGAGTGTTTTACCGGCAAGTCTGTGCAAAGACTGATTGTAAGGAAGTCAGAGTCAGTTCTTTGATCTTTTCCATGATAGAAAAATGGTCTTCAAGTGAACTAAACTGGCAAGACAAATCAGCCCTTCCATTTATATGGGTGGGTGGCTTCTTTGATGAACATCTTTAGCATTTCTGGAAGTCTAAGTTCTTCCACTTTCTTTTTTATTTGAGAACAAACTCAAGTGAAATGAATCTTTCTTTTATGACATATATTTTCACCAGTTGCTACATGTGTGGCATGTAGTAATTTCTATTTTTAGTATTTCCGAAAAAGGATCTATAACAGAAGTCACTTAACATACACAGATTAGAATGGGGCCCCTATGCTCATTAAGTTCCCAGGCAAGTGCTCATCAAACCCATGCATTAAGATGGCTCTAGTTGGTACTTTCTTGCTTGCTTGCTTCCTTACTTACTAGACAATTTAATGTTCTTTGAATTATTTAAATTACAAAGTGAAATATTTTTAAGCAGAGTATATTTATTACATTACAATTTGTTGTCGAATTCTTTTATGCATTCTCAGACTATATTTTTAAATGGTACTTTCAGTGGTGATTGTGGAACTCTGAAAGTGGTGGGGGGCATTTAGGGGCTGAGATTTTTCTGAGGAGGAGGGGGGCAAACTCAAGCAGTGTCTTCATTTTCATACTACCCCATTTTTAAATGGTACTTTTATTTTAGAAACCAATTTTGAATTTAACAAAACAAAGTATATTAATACTAAACATGGATTGTTGTTTGTTTAGTTTGATTTTTGTTTTTGTTTGATATTTTTAATTTAAAAAATCAAAATAAATCAATATTACACTATTTATATTGTTTGGATTATTGTCTTCATCTTTATTGCCATGTTTACGACATCTCGGCCATTAAGTGCTAGGAATTTTGAACTGCACCTGTTATTACAATCACTAGGATATATCATTCTCATTCCATGTGCGATGCTATTTCTGGTAGCCATATAGTTATTTCCCTGAATGGAATGAAAATGATATACCCCAGTGATCTTAATAAAGTGTTCAGTTCAAAATTTCTTACACCTGAAGAAGACTGGAGTGTACAACAGCCAAAACGTCATAAACATGGCAATAAAGATCAGGACAATAGTCTAAACAATTTAAATAGTGTAGATACTAACTCATCTAAGAAATATAGACAAATTAATATTAAATACATATATTTTTGTTTATATTATTTTGTCATTTTTTGTTTGTTTGACTGATGGCACCTCAGATTTATAATTTATAACAACCTTAAACCAAAAATAAAATTAAAATCTAGAAACAGTCAGTTCATAATATGCACCTGATGATTGCATAGGGCATGAAACTGAGTTATACTACTGATGTAGGGATAATATGTATATTTACTAATACACACACACACACACACACACACACACACATATATCTGTAAATTCAGATAATATTTAGGGAAAATAGCTATTTCAACATGTCAGTTCAAGACATGCATTGTCAACCCCTTTCAATCAAAGAATGGAGAAAAATTATTATGCCGGATGCAGGGGCTAGTAAAAAACAGGGTGGGGAATAATTTCGCAAACCAACTGATGAAATTTGAATAAACTGATTTGTTTGAAAAAGTATTTTGATAAAAACCCTACTTTACAGTTTAATAATTTCTTTAATTTAATATAAATTTACAAGTCTTCATGGTAAATAATATTTCTTAAGAAAATTTCTATTTTTCCTTTTTAACAGCAAAGAATGAATTCTTAAATTTTCTTACTCTTGAGCATGCAACATGCCTATGGTTATGTGTAAATATTTCTTTCTAGAGCCAAATTCTAACTTTTTTAGTCATTTGGCCTTGTGATTTGTTTTTACTTTTTGCAAATGTTGGGTAAACTGAAAACTGGATTTTTTTCTTGTATATAAAAATTTCAAGAAAAGATATGCAAAAAAAAATATTGCATTTTTATGAAACAAGTATTTGTTATTTTCATTATTAAATTTTTTTAAAATAGTGGGAGTATTTTGTATGTTAAATGATAAAACTTAAGTTTTCAAAAAAATGAATGAAACTTTACTGTACTAAGCTACAGACCCTAGTAAAACTAACGAAACTGTGTACTCTTACCTGTTTGAACTTCCTGCCAAAATTTGGTTTTGTTTAATGTGATGGGTGGATGAATAGACAAAAGAATGGAGTAATGGAAGTCACAGAATTTTATATAGATGTTTACGCTTTAGAAATTTTATCCTTTGTCATAAAGTATGTGAATGTTTCTGATTGAAGAAGGAAAGAAAAGATGTAAATATATTTTTGCATAAAATAATGATGAGATTATTTTGTAAAAAAATTTATATAAATCTAGATGCATAACAAACATGATAAAAAGCTTAGTAAAGCTTAGTAATACATTTAGATACATTAGACAATAAAAATTTAAGTGTAAAGTTAAGTATCCATGTATCTTTAGAATTTTCTCAATGTAGAATTGTAGCAAATATTTGTCATATTTCTATTATATTTCCATCCCTCTCCCTACATATGTGTAATTCTGTCAATAGAATCATTATTTAGTCTAAAGAAGTTCATTTTTGGAATAAAACTGGTATGTAACAGGATTGTTGCCATTTTGTCATTCAAACATCCGCTATTAGCAAAACAGAGTTATATAGAAAGATGTGGATTTTTTAAACCATTATGTTTTATTTTTTTTTAAATTATTCTTTCATGTTTTATTTTTTAAACTATTATTCTTTTGTTTTATTTTTAAACCATTATTCTGCCATCAAATTTTGTGCAATATTTCAAGTTTTGCTTCTGTAAAGCTTGTTTCTTAATGATATTATTTTTACCAATGTCTTATTCAAGGCGTGATATTGAAACTGAATGCAGAATTATTCTTATACCTTGTCTATATTAACTTATAATTTCCTTAGAGGCTTTGAGATGATTGCAAGTAATTCAATTACATCTGACCAACCAGTTCTTCTTCTTCTTCATCATCATCAAATTATGGTCCATTATTAGAAGTTTATTCCTCATCATCAAGGTTCTGATTTTTTCCCCCAATTTTAGTGTGTATTCCAATTAAAACTAATTACCATTGAAGAGACTTTGGGATTGCTCCAAGTGTTCCAATTAGTCAGGAAATAATTGTTAGTTTTTCCCAAAATTGACAATATTCGATATTCTTAGAGAATTTTTTAAAAATAAATTATTGATTTTAATATATTTTTGCTTACTCATCTGTCAAAACAGTCATATCAATATTTTGACATTATTTGTATTTTTGTTGATTTGTTTTCTTTGTTTGCTTTATCAGATTTTTATATTGGAAAGTTTATTTCCTTATTTAGATCACTGATCAATTTGCTTTTTCACCTTAATGGAAAACAATCTCACTTCTTCTACTACAACTATTACTACTACTCAATTTCTTTTTTTTGTATTTATTGAGTTTTCACGCCAATGACATTGTCCGAGTTTCACTGGAGATCAAATATCCACACACTGAATATCATTGCCACATCTGGTCTGATGCTTCTATGATGTATCTAGTGGTTCTAGACAAAATACAAAGAAGAATCTGCAATATTATTGCTCCTATCTGGCACCTTGGTTTTATATCACTTTCCCTCAGCTTCCTATGCTTTTCCTATAAATATTTTCACAGCAATTATTAGTTTTCTTCTTTGGGAACTCGACTTCATGCATAGTTCTACATTGGCAGTAAGTCTCGTCATTTTACTATTGAAATTGCTAATTGCAGCGATACAGTCTATGCTAATAGTTTCTTCTCTCATGCTTCTTACCTGTGGAACTCTCTTTCAGCTTCTTGTTTTCCTGTCAACTATCTTCAAAAATTTAAATTCAAAGTCAGTTGTCATCAGTCTCCTTGAAACCTGTTCTTTTATTGTCCTTTCTCTCCAATAATGTTTTCCCACATTATTTAACTTTCAGTAACTCTTTACTTCTTAGTGGCTTTATCACCTTGCTTGGGATGGAAAGCTTGTTTTAACCATTTTTTTTACGATTCTAGCAAATTTTAGCAACGTTCTTGTTTGGACACTTTAAATTTTTTCCAGTTTTCAGATGTGCTAATTTTTTAATTAAAAGTAAATAGCAATAGATTTTGTTATAAATAAAGAAAAAAGTGACAAACTTCTATGTAAAATTTACTTTCCTATCTAGAATTAAATCCGAGAAGAGACATGAAATGATTCGCTAAGAATACCATGGACCGAACATGGGAGCAATGAGAAAGTTTTCAAGAAAATAGAAACTATAAGCAGTGACATGCAGTCTGTTAGCACCTGGGGTGAAGATTGTGGCTAGTGCCCTATACCCCCACCCCAAACAAAATTGGAAGAGTATCAGTCCGTTAATTACCATATGTGATACACACTTTGGGCGATCATGTGTTGAAAGAGACATGACTGCCTGGGCAGAAGATTATCCTGCAGTAGGTTGCTGTTGCTTTCTCCAAGGCTATAGAACCCATTCTGTCCTACTATTTAACCCATAACTGGAGGGAAGAGATGGATTAATACCTTTCCCAAGGGTATTTGTGCATAAGTGAATACAACAAATTCAACTGGAATTTGAACTCAGCACCCCGATTTGTCATTCTGAGTTGATATCCACTGCGCCACAACACACATCCTCTGGATGTGGTATACTAAATGACCAGCCCAAATTGATCACATGTATAAGTTGGGTCTATTCCCACCACCAGACAGCACTTTTTGGAGACATTTTTTAAAACATGCTGGTGTCATTTGAAACATATTTAAAATTTTTCTTCCCAGGTTTGGCCAAATTACCAGCAGCCAAATATAAACATTTTAAAACTAAAATTAAAAACTATTTTATTTAGTGTTAACATCTAATTTTAGGTGTATTTGTTAAATAAAAACAAAAATAATATACTCCGGTGGAAGTGCCCCTCACCCAGGGAGTGCTGCCAAGGCTACCGGCCCATCGGCCCTCTCCTTTGGATGCCATTGGCTACAAGATGGCTGATACATAAAATCAGAAAGATACAACCAAATTTTTTGAGTCACATAATGATGAAAGAAGACCTGGAGAATTTACCACTCACAAGATATACTGAAAGTAATAAAGGGTGAGGAAAAAAGCAAGTAACCTACTTAATCATTCTTTGTAAATGAATTAAAAAACAAGGTGAAAAGAAGCTGGTAAAGGATCAAAAGTTACTTAGTGCAATAAAAGACAGAAAGTTGTGGAGAGCTATGATCGTCTACATCCTGCACAGAAAAGTAGAGAAATATTTTGAAAATCTTTGAGACTGTTCCAGATGTGCTGGTGAGAATAGGTATGGCTGTCATCTTCAAATCTCAACAAATTTTTTGGTCTCTGGGGAATCTTTTAGGCATATTGCTAGCTTTTTACTATTTTTTTTAATTTGACTGTCATCAGATGAAACAGAAATCTTTTTAGCTCATGTCATTTTTTTCTAATTCACTTGTTTTGGGGTTCTTTTAATAAGGATTAACGTTTTTTCCTTTATGGTTATTCTCTTATTACTACTTGGGCACTTTGACATAGTGTAATTGTTAGCAAGCTTGTCTCACTAGATCAGTTACAACTGAGGAGTGAGTTCAATCCTCACTGGGTGCCCCCCCCCATACTTTCAGCCTTATGCCACAAGTAAGCTACACTTAGAAAATCACCTCTTTTATTACTGCTATAATTATTGTTGTTGTTTCAACTATAATTACTATTACTATATAATTATTATTATCATTTTTTGTACTGATACTATATCTCTTGACTTATTGCATATTGTAAATACTTTTATCACATTTGTTATTTTATCATTATCCTTATTGCACTAATTTGGAAATGACCACTGCTACCGCCACAATCTAAACTTATTTATAAATGGAACTTTGTCTGTGTGTGTGTGTTTGTGTATGTGTGTGTCTGTCCGTTGCCTATAGACTCCAAAACGACTGAACCAATTTTCTTGAAAATTTACACAGTTGTACTATAAGCGTCTGCGAGTGTTCTTAGCTAGGTTTTGTGTCGAGATACCCCAATAAATATCGAAAATCGATAATCGAAAAATCAGGTTATAGAAGGAGTGGTTCGATTTTAATAAAATTTGATACCCTCATAAACAAAGACATAAGAAACAATATTCAGAAGTTTCAAGGTTGCAGTTCTTACAATAGTGCAGAAAATCGATAATATATATATATATATATCAAAGGCAAGATGTTTGTGCGTGTATCTGTTTATCTGCCTGTATGTCTGTAATTTTTCAGCCCTTTTATTTTAGTTTTTGCTTCGGGTTTGGCTCTAAGTAGGTATAATTATAGTTCTTAGTCTCAGCCATGATACCATTTACTCAGAGGATTTATTTAGCCTTCAAAATTCAGTTTACGACGAAAAAAACTTATTTGATATCGATAGGAGGAAATCAAAATTTCACTTACATCCGTTAATTTTTCTTTCAGTCTACGGTTTCGCTTTAACTGGAAAAACAACTATTGCTTTTTAGTCTTTTGTGCCAATGTCCAAAGAGTCTGAGATCCAGGACCATGGATTAGTTTTAAAGCTTTCATTACACCTGAGCAATGCCAGGCTATACTGCTAGTCATCAATAAGTACCTCAAAGGTTGACTGTTATACATACCTCTGAACATTAATGGGTATGTCCCAATTCTCATAAATATGATGGACACTATTGTGAGGGGGCTATATTGCTCTCTAGTGATTAACTTCACTCAGATGCAATTCTGACATTGTCGGACTCTGTACCTTCAGGCAGAGAGTAACACAGCCGAGTTTCCACCAAAGGGTAGAGTCTCGTCAGAGGAATATTAATTTTTGCCTGAGCTATATGGCTCGGGTTACCCACATTAAAATGGCCTTGTGTCACATTTTGTTTCAAGCGAAGAGGCAGATAAATATCTATATTGGTGTCTAGCAGTTCACCACTAGCAGTGGTTATCTACTTCATGCATCTGGTGAGTACTGTGTGTTGTTGATGTTATAAAGATTACTATTTCATTATCCAACCCCTATTTTGGTTATTTCTCATTCAGTAACCTTCTTAAGTTACAACAGTGACCAAATGCGAATACCAGGTACTGTAAGCTTAGATGTGTGGGTGGTGTAATGGATAACGGCTCAGAATTGCTAATCAAAGAGATGAGTTCCAATTCCAGTTTGGTTTGTTATATTCACTTCTCCTCCAGCTATGGGTTAATTAGTAAGACTTGTATCACTTAATAATTATTATCTTCCACCCAAATTCTTTGAATCTACAAATATTTTCTGGCTTTAAATAACCTGCAAAAGGTTGATAAACCATAGAAAATGAATCAATAAATCAATGTAGTACACATCTGTGAACTACCATGTTTTCTTGGGAAAGATAGTGAAGTGGATTCCTGTTATCATTTCTTGGGATTTTAATTGATAGTAGACCTTCCAAGAAAACTCAGTTTATCCATCTATATAACCCAAAACAGGAGATGGCTCTTTATATTTCTTTTTTTTTTTTTTGTAATGTCTATATTGTACAGCTATATCATGTTGAAATATTGGTTCCTGTATGACCATCTAAGTGAACCAATGTTGAGCCTGGTCAGTACCTAGATAGGTGACCACTTAAGAATATCAGGTCCTGTAAGCTTGGACGTGTCAGTGGAATAGTAGATAATGGCTCAGAATTGTTAATCAGAAAGATGAGTTTCAATTCCGTTTTGGTTTGTTATATTCATTTATGCTCAAATACCCATGGAAAAGATATGAATCCACCTTTTTCTCCTCACCTATGGGTTAATTAGTGAGATTAAAACCATTATTATCTCCAAAAAGAAAAGAAAATTGGATCCAAAATATTTAAATTTCAGCATTAAATAACCCATAGAAGTGTTGATATGCTGCTAAACTAAACTGTACTAGATTTCTCTTTCTTACTATTATTGTTACTAATATTATAACTTGTCATTAATAATGCAATTAGTATCTTTGTACAAGTGTTATTATTATTATTATCATCATCATCATCATCATTATTATTATTATTATTATTAATTTTCTCTCCCTACCAATATTACCATGTGGGTTTTGCAAGAAACGGGGATATACTAAGTTTTCTTTGCACTTCACCATCTTTCTCAATATTCTATCACTTTCCAGAAGTATTATGGTTAAAACGTTTTCTTGGAATTCTATTGTTCTATTCTCAAAGTAGACTTCAAAACAGTTCCTAGTGCTCCTAATACTATAGTTACAACTGTTAATTATTTAATTTTATTATTATTATTTACTTCTTTTCTTCTGCATGACTTTTGATTTTGAACTGGAGATCTTGCACTTTGGGTGTTTTCCATCATTGTACAACTTCAAATAGATGGTACCTTTAACAGAAAAATTACAGTCGCAAACAACACAGACTTCTGAAGTGATGGGATACTATTATTATTATTTCATACATTTACTTGTTCACACTAGATGACTAGTGGTCATCACTGAAGCCTGAGTGAAAGAAAGACTTCTTAGATCTCCAGCACCTTCCTCAGTACTCTTATTGACACCAACAATACTGTTGTCTGTACAGTCTCAAAATCTTTCTCAGTTTTCCAATTTATTCAATCTCAATTCCAGAATTTTGGGCAGTGTGCATGCTATTATGGACATAACTAATTATTATTAGTCTTGTCATTGTTGGTTATGAGTAAATAAAACTCATAATTTACAAAAGTATTTGGACAATGGCTACTGCTTGCTGTAAAGCATCTTCATCCCTTTCTTTAGCCCTTAATGTTCAGCCTCTTTTTTCCAAAAAACAACTTTATATTACAAGTGCATCTGACACAATGTAATATTTAAACAAATATTTATGAAAATTTTGCAGGCTAATAAATATTCATTATCACTGATATAGTGTTTATTGCTATTATGAGTGTACCCCAGCCATCAAAAATGATGGCAAAATATTTGAGAGGATTATTATATATATATATATATATAGTGGTCTTTGTTATAATAGAGAGTATATATATATATATATATATATATATTCTTCACTACTTGATGACATAATTATCACAAAAAATAAAATAAGGCACTGTTAAAGAGCAAACATGCAGCAAGAGCTTTCATATTAGGTAGTAAAGTTTAATAATTGGTAGTAAAGAGAATGAACTGAGCCAACCCTGCATCGTTATTGTCTCTCTAAGGAACTGAGTCAACACTGCCTCACTATTGTTTCACTCTCCATGAGCATAAGAGGGTAATATATATATATATATATATATATATATATATATATATATATATATTAATACAGGTTTCATTGAATAATATAGACAAGTTCTGTCTATTAATTTTGTATGGGATACGGTTCATACCGTCTGATATACTTGATGGTGATATCATTGAAAGACAACAAAAAATCATAGTAATTGTTGATTTTTTTATCGGGTCTAAGCTTTCGGCTCACATAAGCCATTATCAAAGAGTAAATATTAACACACAGTAAACATAGAACATTTAAGCTATTAACAATAAAGAGAATTAAATTGAAAATATAAGTCCATCCCTACCGTGGCTGATGGTCGAAGACAGTGACAAAATAGTGGCGTTGTGGTCCCTGATCTGATTACAGGCATTTGAGTACGTTATTGGAAATATCAAAATTGATTGTATTCAAACCAGGTTTAAATTGTTTTATGTAGATTGCTTCGAGGATTTTTAGTTTCTGTTTATTATTTTCTTGTTTGAGTATGTACATGTTATCAATGAGCGTTTTTCTCAGAAGTGTGCGTTGATAACCGTGTTCTTTTAAATGACGGAATATATTTGAATTTTCATTTAAGTACAACGTCAGATGCCATGAGAGCGAATTTGTAGTGTGGCCAATGTAGATATTATTGAGGTTGTAAGAGATACATTCTCTAAATGGACATATGTATTTATATACTACATTGGTTTTTTGCAAATCACTAACGGTGGGGGAAGAGTCGTTGCGGACGAATGAATTAGATGTAGTGGATTTAGTGTAATATATAATAAACTTAATTCTTTTGTTAGAGTCTGTCGGGGAAATATTAGTATTTATGAGTTTTTTTAGGATGTTTTCATCTAGTTGGTAGTTAGAGTGCATCTGGCTACAGTATAAGAGTGATATGTTTAGGATTGTTTGGGTTAGTATCATGTGTTGTTTTTTCCATGTTAAGCTTTTTAAGAAAATAACGTACTTGTTCATCAACTATGTAGTTGGGAAAATTATTATTGATGAGTGTCTGTTTTATGTTTTTTAGTTCACTGTGGAAGATCTGATTTGTAGATGAATTGACTTTTGCATGATATAATAGATTTTTTATAATTGCTATTTTGTAATAGTGGGGGCATTCACTAATATAATTGAGTGTGGAGGGATTTTTATTAGTGGGTTTTTGATACGGTGAGATAGTAAACACTATGTTTATATATGAATACACAATGTGTATTCATCTATATATATGAATACACATTGGTCTTTATTATAATAAAGAGGATTGTTATTATTATTATTATCACTACTGCTAATAATAATGCTCCTACATTAATCTCTAAAAACAAATGTTGAGGAAAGAAGGCTTTGAGAACTCAACACTAACAGGGCATATCAAAAGCAAAATAAACAAAAAAGGCAATAGTTAACCTGCACAACAGGCTTCAGCAATAAATATAAAAATACAAGGAGTGGTGATTTTCTAAGCACAGCTTAGATGCGTCTCAAGGCTAAAAGTATGAGAGATCCAGTGAGGAAAAAATACAAGGAGTGGTGGGGTATCATAAAGGAGTAGTGGTAAATATGTTGGTTCTATATACTATGGGTAAGAAGGAGTTCAATCCTAACTGCTTGTTCCCAATAGTAAAGTTAGTATCGTCCATTAAATATCTGAAAGAAAACAAAGATGATGCAAATATTTGGTCATTGTTATTTCAATATCGTCAGTGTCTAAAGTTTTGATTTTTATTCCAAAAAACTGTGTTACATTTCTATGGAGATTAGCTAAAAATATCTGAATCAATTCTCTTTCCTTCCTCAACACACATCCTCTTAATTTTTTAAAAAATATCTATTTTTTCTCCTTTACTTTCAATTATATTTTTTTTTCTGTCATTTGCCATATCTTATTTTTCTTTCTCTCTTTCTTTTTTCCTTCTGTATTTCTTTTTCTTTTTCCTTGTTTCTTTCTTTCTCATTTCATCTTTCTTTGCTTAGGGTCTTTCTTTTTTCTTTCTTTCTTTTTCCTAGTTTCTTTCTTTTTCTTGCATTTTTATTTCTTTTTTCTTGGATCTTTCTTTTGCCTAGTGTTTTTCTTTCTTTCTTCCTTTCTTTTTCCACCTGCCATTCTTTATTTATTTCTATGATTTTTCTCTACTTTCTTTTTCCATCACCCCATCTTGCACAGCCTTACATCAATGGCATCTCTATTTCATTTTCCTATAATTTGATTAACAAGCCTAAGCAAAACACCACCTGACATTGAACAATTGACCCAATGATCTAGAGTCCAATAAGTTGCCACTAGGCCCTCTTCATATGCTAATCGATTATAAAAAGAAAAAAAACTGACCACATACTTAACAATCAGATTAAAAAAACTATGCCAAACTGAAATCTAAGCCATGCTGACCACTTCAACAAAAATATCACCAGTAAATTAAGTCCTCTAAGAATACACACACACACACACACACACACACACACACACATGTAGAAGCTGCTATGATCTTCTGCAATAGAAAAAAGAAAAATTGGTTCCTTATGAAAACCGAATGCATGGTCATCAGGTAAATTTTTGTTTTAGCTCCTGATGGCTTTCCCCCTTCAAATTTATTCAAAATAGCATTATCTCTGTGCAAATGTATATGCTGAACTAAAATGAAAATTTACTGGTCATCAGTAAAAAGGGCAGCCCAAAATGCCAAATACAGGTTGGTGATACCAGAATCAAGCAGATACAAAAATTTGAATACCTGGGAAGCGTTATAACAGAAGATGGAAAGTGCGACACAGAGATCGGAAGGCGAATTGGCATGGCAAAGGAAGCATTCCAGAAGTTGAGTAAAGTATTAAGAAACAGGACAGTTTTGCTAGAAACTAGGAAGAGAGTACTGGACTGCTACGTGCTGTCTGTCCTTCAATATGGCAGTGAATGCTGGACAATACCATCAAAGATGAAGGAAAAACTTGAAGCAACTGAAATGTGGTTCTACAGAAGGATGCTGCAAATATCATGGATCGAGCATGTGGGCAATGATGAGGTCTTGGAAATGATGGAAACAAAAAGGAAATTAATACTGAGCATCAGGAAGAGGCAGCTGAAATTCCTAGGACATGCAATGAGAAAGGAGGGCTTGGAGAATCTGATACTAACAGGCCAGACAGAGGGAAAAAGAGACAGGGGAAAGCAATGGATAACATATTTGAAGGACCTAATCAGGTGGATGATGGAACGAGGATTGCATGATCTAAAAGGAGAAGGCATGCTCAGAGCCGCCAGGGATAGGGAAAAGTGGAAGGCCATGATCACCTACGTCCTGAAGGGACAAGGGCACATAAAAGAAGAAGATCTAAGCATATATAACCAGATGATTTTTGTAAATCTCTGAACCAGACTCTTGTAAACATGTTCTGTTTTAAGAGGACCTTATTGCTATAAACTGAAAGAGAATTGGATGTAAAAGTGTTATTAAAACTGCAGATAAAAAAGCATAGATACTACTGTGGTTTTATTTTAGTATGATATGGTTTTCTTATGTTATTTCTGTATCATCGGCAATGTTACTTGAGCTAATTATTAAAAAATAAATGTTGTCATGATTATAGTGAAATGTAATTTTAAATTTGATCTGAAATTTTCATTGTATAATTTTTCATGTGTTTAATCAATATACCCAGTTGAGTTAAAAGTATTTAGAATGAATGAGATTATATCAAAAATAAATATTCGTTGGGCAAAACAAATATTATTTTAATTTTTAGGCTGCATACTTGTTGATGTGATTAATGGAGAATCTTTAGATTAAGTGCATTGACAAGGAAAGAGATTATGCTGAAAAATATTTGCTGTGTAATTTAATTTATACATGAAAAATCTTTGCTCATATATATTTTTTGAAGACAAAGGTCAATACCAGATTATATGACCAAATACTGAAATATTGATACTGAGATCCAAGGAATGTGCAATGTGAAGAGAAGGTCAATACCAGATTATATAACCAAATACTGAAATATTGATACTGAGATCTAAGGAATGTTTAATATGAAGAGAAGGTCAATACCAGATTATATGACCAAATACTGATATATTGATGCTAATATACAAAGAATGTACAATGTGAAGAGAAGGTCAATACCAGATTATATAACCAAATACTGATATATTGATGCTAATATACAAAGAATGTACAATGTGAAGAGAAGGTCAATACCAGATTATATAACCAAATACTGAAATATTGATACTGAGATCTAAGGAATGTTTAATATGAAGAGAAGGTCAATACCAGATTATATGACCAAATACTGATATATTGATGCTAATATACAAAGAATGTACAATGTGAAGAGAAGGTCAATACCAGATTATATAACCAAATACTTAAATATTGATACTGAGATCTAAGGAATGTTTAATATGAAGAGAAGGTCAATACCAGATTATATGACCAAATACTGAAATATTGATACTGAGATCCAAGGAATGTGCAATGTGAAGAGAAGGTCAATACCAGATTATATAACCAAATACTGAAATATTGATACTGAGATCTAAGGAATGTTTAATATGAAGAGAAGGTCAATACCAGATTATATGACCAAATACTGATATATTGATGCTAATATACAAAGAATGTACAATGTGAAGAGAAGGTCAATACCAGATTATATAACCAAATACTTAAATATTGATACTGAGATCCAAGGACTGTTTAATGTGAAGAGAAGGTCAATACCAGATTATATGACCAAATACTGAAATATTGATATTGAGATCCAAGGAATGTGCAGTGTGAAGCCAAGGTTAATACCAGTTCATATGACCAAATATTGATACTGAGATCCAAGGAATATGCAATGTGAATTCAATGTAGAAACAATTAAACCAAATCTTCATGCATATCCCACATAGGTCACAAGCGGACAAATGACTAATGTTAATGCTTTTCTTAAATATACATATCATCAGAAAATTCCTGCTGTAAAGTTAGATTAAGATTTATTTGTTTTCTTAAAAAACTTGAACTAGTAAAGTAAAACCTGAAGGGGCCAAATAGAGCATATCATAGTTGAAAAATCATAGATATGGCTATGCAGAGGGCATGTGATAAGGGATACAGAATCCTTCATCTTTGCAGTCCTGAACAAATACCATAAGACAAACTCTATCAAAGTGAACATTTTTTCATTTTTTTTACTGTGATTCACCCTGTACAAGGCCTGGGAGCCGCTCAAGGTAGAAATTTATGTTAAGTGGCAATTTATTAGGATAGAGGGAAAAGATAATGGTATCGAGGGAAAGATAATGGTTAAATCTACTTGAACAGGTTAAGATTGTAGTAATCAGGAAAACATCCTCTTGGTAGTTTGTTCCAACAGGGTAGTGGTTTGTGGGAAGAAGCTGTCCAACTCCATGAACTTATGATACTTATGCTGGTCATTATTGGAAGAATAGGAACATCTTTGAAGAGGCTATGAAAGCAAGAAGTTGAAGAGAGTTCTGCCAAGAGAGGCATCCAATAGAAGAAACTGTTAGCATAGAACTTACATTTACATCTAGCCATTTCATGTTATTGGTCTCATCATTTAAAATGATGCGACCAATAGCATTGCAGATTCTTCTTTGGATTTTATCAAGATTCTCTAAATGTAAAAGTCTAAAGAATCTCTATATTTAAAAGTCTACAATTCATTCTTGCTTTGAATATTGCTGCTACATCTGGTCTAAAGATGGTGAGGAGGAGTAGGGGGAGAAGAAATAACAACAGAAACAGTAAATAATATTTATGTATATTTCTGAGATGAAGGTAGTATTTACAGTATTTACATTATTCGGTCCTCATCTTTGTTGCCATTTGTACAACATTTCGGCCATTGTACACTTCTTCAGGTGCTAGGAATTTCAAACTAAACCCCTTATTACAATCACCGGGGTATATGAACTCCATTCCTTGCATAAAGCCTCGATTGGAAATCATGAGTTTTCTCCCTCTAACCCTGCAAGTTACTTGCTGTAGCCTGCTGTTGAACTCACAACTCTAAGAGTCAAGTCAGGAACTAACCAACATCTATACCCACTGGGCCATGTGTCCTTTAAGACAAGAACAACTGAATTTTTGGGGATTTATAAACCTAATGTCTAGTAACTTTTTTTTCATATTGTAATTTTTTGATGTTAATGGTTTTCTCTACTATTTTTTACCAGAGCTCATATTGTAATTTTTGGCACTAATGATTTTCTCTGGCACTCCATATTACTGGTTCCCATATTATGTTCATCTCTATGCTTGGTCAGCTTAGGAGATTTTTGAAGCCTAGCATATGCGCTGATTCCTTAAATTTACGTAGTTTCCAGTGCTGTTCTCTGCAACAAAGTGAGGACAATAGTCCAAATGATGTAAATACAGTAAATAATAATAATAATAATAATAATAATCTGCTGTGTAAATTGCATTGTTGCATGGTTAGTACCCTGATTCAGATAAAAACCAAGATTTTCAAGGCAGGTATAAAGGTAGATCTTCCCCACAACTTCCTTTTGCAGTACTTTGCTGAATTTAGTCAATACAAATGGTAAGAATAAGAGAAGGACTCCTTGGTGAATCAGGTTGCTATGCATTTTCCATTGGTACCAGTGTTTACTGTCCTAGCCCAGATAAAATCATCTGATGCTGATTTTCAAGGCAGGCAGGCAGGCTGACTCTTCCCACTGACAAAATTTTTCTCTTTTCATTTAACACTTTTGCTGTATTTTGCTGTATTTAGTCAATACAACTAAGTATAATAGAGTAACAAGATCTGCAGAAATTATGTACAAGGAGTATGACTGGACCACTTTGAACGACCTCAAACCAACTGCAAACGAACTAGAAGTCTGAAATAACTGAGATCATCCAGATGACAGCACTACTGAAAACAAAAAAGGAAAAAAAAATTAGAAATGAGGCAACTTGATCTCTAATGTTGGTTGGTTGGTTGTTTTGTTTTTTTAGGTCATTTATTGCCAACTGAACTTTATTTATTTATTGCTGGTAATACCTTTTTCTTTCAACAATTTATTGCTGTTTTTTATATAAGTTTTGTGTCTAGTAATACATTTTTCTTTTCGAGTATCAAGATTCATTGGGATTTGTTTTTAAGGGCAGAGTCCCCAAGTCCTACCCTTTTTATTTAACCCATAACTGGAGGGAAGGGACGGATTAATACCTTTCCCAAGGGTACCAGTGCTTAAGTGAATGCAGGGTATTCAACTGGAATTCGAACTTGGCTCAACGATTTCTCTTTCTGAGCCGATATCCACTACACCACAATGCACATCCATCATTATACGCTTACAGCACCTAGTATTCCCAAGTGGTCACCCATCTAAGTACTGACCAAGGCTCAACGTTGCTTATCTTCGGCGATCGAGCGAGAACCGGTCTATTCAATGTGATAGGCTGTAAGCCAATCTCTAAAGTAAGCCACAAGTTATAACTGGTGTGAACACTCAAGAAGTTAATAACTAGCGGGAATCTGGCACAAACTATTTTTCCCTCTGGGACAGTTTAAGTAATGTACACATTATTTGTCTATACTTCAGTGATGAGTTAGTATATACATTATTTACATTATTTGGACTGTTGTCCTCATCTTTATTGCTATATTCATCATGTTTTGCCATTTTATGTTCCAGCCTTCTTCAAATGCTTGGAAATTTTACTGAATTGAACACTTTATTTTAACCGCTTGAGTTTATCATTCTTATTCCATGTGTGATGCTACTTCCAGATGTCATGTAGTTATCTCCCTTTAACTCACGTCTCTAAGTTATTTGTTCACTACTGCTGTAGTCAGGTATTGAACTCACAACTCTTTGGGTCAAGTCACTGGATTTAACCAATGCTTTTATCCACAAGGCAATGTGTCCATGAAAGTTTGGTTTGAAATTCCAAGTGCTGGAAAAAGGCTGGAGTATATAATGGCTGAAACATTGTGAATATGGCAATAAAGATAATGACGACAGTTCAAACAATGTAAATAATATAATGTCTTCATATAAGTATTATCAGTTATTTGGTTGGGTCCCTGTGTCAGGCCAGAAAGTTTTTCTTATCAGAATCTATCTTGCACATTTATAAATCTACCATTCATCCTTGGATTGAATACTGTTACCATATCTGGTTGGGTGCTCTTGCTATTCATCTTGAGATTCTTGACAAAATCCAAAGAAGGATCTAAAATGTAATCGATCATGACTTGGCATCTTGACTTCAGTCACTTTCTCAATAACATGATCTGGCTTCCCTCTGTCTTTTCTACAAATGTTTTCATGGCAACTGTTCTGACAAACTTTTTCCCCTGGTGCCCGACCATGTGAACTACGACATTGGCATCTATGTCCCACCCATTTACTGTTGAAATAGTTAACAGTTTCTTTTCTCCCACTTATCACCTATGGAACTCACTTCTGTTTACTCGATTCCATCATAGCTACAACATCCAAAAATTCAAATGCAATGTCAATTTCCATTTTTTTCAACCCTGTTTCTCTTTTATCCTTTCTTCAATACCCACTGTACCCAGTGTTTTCTCTCACTGTAACCCACTGCACACTAGTGGCAGTCTCGCTTTACTTGGGGTAAAATGATTAAAAAAAATTTCTTGTTTCTTATTTTCACAATAATTCAATTCTTATATTGTGTGGCCTTCTTCAGGTGTCTATCAATGTTGGTAACTTTCTGGAAATTTCAAAGTGAATTTTTTATTCAATCCATGAGAAGAGATTGTTTTCATTTCACTGGAAGATATTCGAAATAATTTATTTATCCAACTGAATTAATATATAATCACGATAATTCTTTATCATGTAAATTTGCACCGAAATTATTATTCTATCAGGTTTAAAAGATACATACTGCACCAAACAAATGTAACAATTTGATCTTGAAATGCGCATTGTCCTATGTAAAAATAAAAAACTAAATGCTATAAAACAAGCCAATAACTTTTCTGTGTGTTTTATTTTTTTATTTTTTTCATTTACTTGACTATTTTATAAAATGCATTTCCGACTAAAACTGTTAGCATAAACCATTCAGGTATTGTGAAGTAAGTTGGCTCTTGTCAACAATTAATGTCATTTTATGATTACACCCCGTTACCAAATAAATGCTGCTATTTAAAAATTTAAGAAATTTTTTTTTATTTCCTTTGCTTTTTTTTTCATAAAAAATTGTCTGCTTTCACCCTCTACTTTCTACCAATGCTTTTGCTTGCCTCTTTTTCTACTTTTTTCTGTCTACACCCTCCCCTAAATATCATTTACAAACTATACTCACCCTATCCGGCTAAAGCCACTTAGTGATACTATTTCTTCTACTACTATTTGCAGAACAGAATCAAACTTTTTCACTTTCTATTTATCTTTCTTTCTTTCTATCGCCTTGTTTGTTTGTTTCTCGTTTCTTTCTACTTTTTTCTCTTTCTTTGCTTGTTTCTCTTTGTTTGCTTGTTACTTTCTTTCCCTTTTTTTTGCTTGTTTGTTTCACTTTGTCTGCTTGTTACTTTCTTTCACATTTTTTGCTTGTTTCTTTCTCTTTGTTTGCTTGTTACTTTCTTTCTCGGTTTTTGCTTGTTACTTTTTTCTCTTTGCTTACTTGTTTCTTACTTTCTTTCTCTTTGTTTGATTGTTACTTTCTTTCTCTTTGCTTGCTACTTTCTTTATCTTTCTCTTTGTTTCTTTTTGAGTCTATCACACTCTTCATTAAAACCAATTTCTTTCTCTTGTAAAATTTTTTTTCCTATTTCATTGTTTATATTTTTCTTCAATTTCATTCAGTTTTGCTTCATCTTTTTAATACATTCTTTGAATTATTTTAATTGATTTTTCTCTTTTACTTCTTCATTAGTTTTCTTCGTTATAATTGAAGATTTTCATTCTTTCGCAAATCTTTTTTTTCAGCTTTTTTCATTATTTCATCTTTCTTATTCCTTTCATCATTCTTTTCTCTAAAAAATTAAAAAACTATCTGCATACTTCTCTCTTATGTTCATTGTTTCCTATTTTCCTTTCATTTTTTGTTCTTTCACATTCAGTTTATTTTTATTTTTTATCTACTCTTTTTACACACAAGCCAATTCCTTTTCTTTCATCTTCCACATCTTTTTTAAGCATATTTGTCTTTTATACTATTCTTTCTTTTATATAAATTAGATAACCTTCAATAATGAAGAAAGTCTTTATCTAATTTTCCAAATCTCTTTCCACCATTGTCTCTTATTCTTGCACCAACAAATCTCTCTCTAATCAAACTATTCTCTCTCTCTCTCTCTCTCTCTCTCTCACACACACACACACACACACACACACTTGTTCTTGTAATCCATAATATCTAAGGTTTTGTCTCCCATATCATTTTCTCATCAAGGATTATTCTTCATATTTTTATCTATTTTCTATGTACAACTTCTCTCTCGATACAATTATCTTTGTTTATACCCCTTAATTATTTTCTCTATCAGTTTATCTCTCTTCACTTATACCTTTCTTTCTTTTCCCTTGTATCTTTTCTTTTTCTTTTTTTTAATTTTTCCTTGTATCTTTTTTCTCTCTTTTTTAGTTTCTTTTTTCTTTTTCCTGATGTTTTTCTTTCGTTTTTCTTCTCTCTCTCTCTCTGCAGATATTTTCTCCCTTTATAAAATGAATTCATAAACTGTCCACTTTCCTCCGCTTTACAAACCCCTCTTTCTTCTTTTATATCTCACACGCAACCATTTCTTTCTGTTTTTAGCCCACATGTTTTATCTTTTCAAATAACTTCTCTTTCATTTTTTCTCACTTTTTGTCTCCCTATCTCCATTCATTCATTTTAACTTTTATTGTTTCTATTAATCATTTCATTTTTTCACTCCCACATTCTGTTTTTCTCTTTCCTATTTCGCATAACTTTTTATTTTCTTTTTTCTTTTCTCTCCTACACGTCCTTTTCACCTGTTTCACACTTTTGCCCTTCTGTCATGAGTCCATCTCTTCTCTGTCCCACAACAACACTAACCCAAGCCGCTATAGTCCGTGTGTGCACACGATCAACTCTCAGCCACCCCCTCATACTTTCTCTCTCTAGTTTTATATCTTCCTCCTCCTTTTCCACTGGTATTTCCCTCCCTCTCTCGCTCGCCTGCAAGAATCACTCACAGACAATTCCTCCTGTACTTCAGCCATACGACGACGTCAGGTGGAAAGCGAAATCATTTCAACAAGAACCATAACAACGAAAAGAAGAGGCACATCGCCGAGTCTGGTGTTCACAAAAACACCAAAACACAACAAGAAGGATTTTTTTTTTTACCATTCCTGCTACAGCTCTATAAGAAATAGGTTAATTCTCAAAGTGTCATTATTTTGATAAGTACAGTTTGATGTTTATTTATTATTATACGGAAAATAGTTTCGGTTTTATGATTCGACAAACTTAAACTATGAATTATTTGCACGTTGAGGGGTTTCTTCATTTACTGAAATAAAAAAAAACGTAACGTTGAACGATTCAAGGAAGATTATGTTGATTGCTTGCAGGGAAGAAAGGGGATAAACACAAAAGAATTAAAAGAAGTCTTTAAAATTCCATGAAGGAACGGATTTAAAAAAAAAATCAAAAATAAACAAACTAAAGCACTTTTGGAAGTAAGGAAAACAAAATGGGTAAGCAAGCAAGTTTTATTTTCATTTAAAACGATTTTTTTTCCTGTCGGATGTTTCATATTGCGAAATTTAAAATTATTAGGGAATGTTGCTTTTTTTATTTAACTTACAAGAATAAAAAAAATAAATAGTTAAATCTTCTTAATTAAGAAATGTAAAATTTAAATTCTTCATCAAATTGAAGAAACATTAAACAAAAACATAACTTGTGCTTTTAAAAACGGAATCACTTTTTAGTTTTTAAAGTTTAAATTACTTTTTCTTTTTCATATTGAAATTGAATTTTTTTAACGTGAAAAAAGTGGCTGTCATAAAAAAGCGGGGGGGGGCTATATATGTTCTTTTTTTGTTTGAGAAATCTTTTTACTCTGTGACTTTTTCTGTAGCGTAAAGTGATAATGTGTACAAGTCTAGAGAGAATTTTTTAATTCTAAGCTTTGTCTGGTACAAGGCAAAAAATAGTGAGTTTTTCAGACTCAGAGGGTCAAACTCACCACTTTTTGAGTAATGATCTGATTGATTAGTTTCCTATTTCATGTTGAGACGGCCAATGCGTGAACCTTTTTATAGAATCACTCTTTCTTTCAAGAGGTTTAAAAGCGGTAATTAGTGACTTAGTGCAATGCTGTGAGTTCAATCCTGATTACTGTCCTTGTGTTCGGACAGACGAATTCATATAGCTTTTTTTGTGTTACTGTTGTTATATCGCATTAAAATAGAAACTTAAAAGAGGAAAGTTAATTTTTTTTTTTTTTTAAGATTAAAAATCAATAAATGTGCCTGTGATTTTTTTTTTATTATTTTCTGAGTTTATTTTTTTTTAAGTTCTTCTGACCGTGAATAAAAATTATATAATTAAATTAACTGAAAAAACACTCCTCTTTTTTGTACTTGACTTGGAAAAAAAAAACTTTATTTTTGTTTTAACTTTTTAGTTTTCCACAAAAAACCCAAAACATAATTTTTTTTTTTTTTGCTGTCATTGAAAACAGCATTTTTTTAAAAGTAATTTTCATATTTTTGAAAAATAAACTTTCTTTTCTGTTTAAAAAGTAGATTTGAAGAAAGACAGCAACAAAAAATTGACATTTATAATATTCTTTAATGTAAAATCACAAATGTTAAAAAAATAAGACCACATCACAAGATGCAAATACTTTTCTCTTCCAGTTATTGTTGTTAGCTTGTATTTTTTAGCTTTAACTTTAAAAAAAAAAAAAAGCTTGTTCTTTTTCAGTTGAAAAAATGAATTTTTCTGTATGAATGTGTTCGTCTTGTCTGGTTTTCTGCACGTTGAGAGCGCTCTTTTCAGTAACGGTCTGGAAAGGCCCCAGCAACCAGTGTACGTGGATTTGTAGGTACGCTCTCCTAAGGTCCAGCAAGGATACGTTGCGCCTCCATTGTCGCCATTCCTTGAGCAAGTTGAGATTGTCACCACAGACACACGCACTTGCCGTGAACGCATCTACGTACTCGTTTAACCCTCTGTGTAAGTGTAAATCCATTTAGGGCGTAACATTTTCTTGCTCTTTTGGATAACGACCATCGGTGGAACTGGTTGAACCCTTTAGGAGGTCCAAGCTCCTCCTCAGGATATTGTATGAGCGAAGCGTTATCCAGCCATACTTCTCTAACTCTTGGCCTGGTTGTATTCCTCATGTATCATTTTGGACACATATGACTACTCTTCTATCCTCATTATTGCCTGATTTTCAGCCCATTTCTATGATTGAATTCTATGCTAAAATCCAATTCTGCTATAGTGGGAACTTTACACAAGGATGGTTTTTCTGTCAAAGAACTCTCTACAGCACCCGAAGAAGTGATTCCTATTCTCCCTCCAGTTCCTTATTGTATTTCGGTCAACACCAAGTGGCTTCTCTTGAGCCACTAGTATGTCAGTCTTGAGGACAGGACTTCCACCTTGCAGCCTGAGAGTAACGACTTCGATCACACAAGTGCTGGTCTCCTTGTCTATAGTTGTTTCGCATGCAGGCTCTTTTGTCCATGACTGATATGTCTTTCTGCTGGCTATAGTATAAACAGTGAACAACTAGTATTGATCAGTGCAGTAACAGTTCTGCCATCTACCTGGACCACGGCCACAGGTAGTGCTGGGATAAAGAAGACACTGCCACAAAAAAAAAAAAAAATCTGGTAAAATGGCCTTTTATGACATAGCTGGGTAAAGTAAAAAGAACAAAGAATCAAGCAAGAAATTTTTTTTTTCTGTTACCACTGAACCGGTTTACTGGCAATATTTTTGTTTTAGAAGCTGATCACATATTGAGAAAGTTTTCATAATATAAAATAAAAATTCCAAACCCTAATCTTCTTTGCTGTAAGTGATTTAAAATTTTTTTTTTTATTCATTGTTGCTTTTCTGGTTAATGATAAATCCACTAAAAATAAAACTAAAAAAAACTTATGCTGCTTCTTAAAAGTTGACAGGATGACTTAAATGCATAATCAATTTTTTTCTTCACTGATGTAGGCCAAAAAAACTATAATAACTAACAAAGGCATTATCAGTGACAGTGGTATATGGAGAATAAAACGAAAACAAGGAGGTTGTTTGGTGTTGTAAAGTCATTTGGTGCTTAACAAGTAACAAAAACATTAATTATTACAGAATGTGTTAAATAGATTTTGTTTTTCAATTGAATTAATGGTAATATAAAGAAACATTCGTCATTCATTGACTGAGACGACAGTGCTACTTTTAGTTGAAATTTATAAAATCTTTCTCTTAAAAAAAGTTTTTTTGAAAATAAGTTTCTCAAGTACACTAGTTATTAAATTGCTCTTTCTAATACTGATTGGGATTTCCTTTCTAACTATTTGTTTAAAGTAGTGTGGAACATCAACATTTTGATTCTGTCATTTTCTCTTAAAGTGCTATCCATTTTAGTTGCTGCTGCTGTTGGAAGTCCTCAAGTGATGTGGTTTGTTATCTGGTACAGTTCTTTGTGATTCGTTTTTGTCAGTCCATAAAGTTTGAAAGAAGATGGGGGGGGAAGAATTCAGTGGAAAGTGAAGTAATATTAAAAAGGCAGAGTGCTAATTAATTTATTGATTTTTTTTTTCAAATTTCAAACATTTTACTTGCCAAAGTTTTTTTGCACTTCTCAACTTCTTTGAACATATCCTGTTTTCTATTCTTCTATAATTCTCATGTAATGATGTTTTTTGCATTAAATTGATATCTGGAGAGACTGGGTGGTATACCATTCATTTAGTGAAACCATTTTTGGCGAGTTGGGCAATCAGATTTACAAAATATTAAGGAGCTAAATAAATTCCTTATATTCTTTTATGAATAAGCTCTTTAGCTTAAAATTCCTTGGTTGTGACCTGTGCTATTCAAAATATGCTGACTCTTTCCTTGAAGGACCCTACCTTTATGGCTCAGCCATCAGTTTTATGAGATGTAGCCATATGATTGAGAAGTAAGTTTTCATGTACTTCTTCATCCATATTAGATGGTGATTTTTTTGCTTAAAGGTGCTAATTTGGTTACTTTCATGTCTTTAGGCTTATTTAGTCTGCATCTCTTCTTCTCCAGTCTTTAAATATTTTCTTGTCTGTCACTCAATATTTCTCACTTATTAACTTTTTATTTTTTTCTTGTTTTTTTTTGCCTTTCCAAATTTTTCAATTTCCTTTGTCCTATGATCTCATCAACTTTTTCGCGATTCTTAATATATTTTTTCCATCAATAAATTTACAGTATCTTGTTTTTCTTCAGATTATACCTTTCTTATAACTCTTGGCAATCTGAAATTTAAAATGATCAATAACTAATCTTGTATATTTATTTACAATATTATTAGAAATCTTTGAGTTTGTTGCAGAGAGGGTGTGAAGTTTGCTTTAGAAATTACTGTTTTAATTCAAGTTTGCAGACTTGTAGATGTAATACATATTTTAAAAAAAAAAATTAGGGCATCTTCAAACATTGGATGGTTTTGTTTGTCTTTTTTATAGCATATCAACCACAGTGGGTTATTTAACAATAGATTTGTATAAATAGAATATATATTCTTTGTAAGAAATAAGTTTGTAGATCAGATTTCATTAATGTAGTTTTGAGTGATGTATTGCTGGTAATGTGCGTTGTGGTACAGTGGATATCGGCTTGGAACGAGAAACCGGGGAGCCGAGTTCGAATTCCAGCTGAATCCATTGTATTCACTTACGCGCAAATACCCTTGGGAAAGGTATTAATCCGTCTCTTCCTTCCAGTTATGGGTTAAATAGCAGGACAGATTGGGTTCTATAGCCTTGGTCGGCAACCAGTCTACCACAGAAAGCAATGGCAACCTACTGTGGGATAATCTTCTGCCCAGTCAGTCATGTCTCTTTCGAGACATGATCGCCCAAGCATGTATCATGTATGGCACTTAACTGACTGATTGCTGGTAACATTTTTTTTTTGTTCTTAAAGAATCTATTGCTGGTAATATATTTTTCAAAAATGTATTCCTGGAATTTTTACTGTAAAAGTTTTTTTATACTTTCATAGTGTTTTGACCCCAGTTTAAGGATTAACTATTTGGCCATAACTGAAGAAACACAGATGTGCCTGAGGAGGCGTCTGCAACAGGGATTAGCTAGTCATCCTAGCAGATAGGTGTACTTGAAAGCAAGTTAGCTATTATACACATGCACACCCCCATATAGTTTCTGCTGTTTATTATCCATGCTACAGCAGAGGAAACAACCAGTGACGCCATTTTACGGTTTTTAAAAATTTACCAACCTAGCAATGGTATTTCGAAATATTCATTGGTACATCAATAAGACTGTAGTTTCTTGATGAATAAATTAATTTCTACAATAAATGTTTGTTTTAAAAAAAATTAATTCATTTCTCAATGATCAGTGGTGAATATTAATCCCATAAATTGAACATTATACAACAAAAATTTCAGATCAGAATTCAGCTGATAACTACATGCCAGACTTCAGGCTTATTCACTCACCTTCATATTGTATATAAATATTGCAGTTGAAACCTTAAGTGATTCTGGTGAGATTAGCCGTTTCCTGATGAGAAAATATTCAGTATTTGTTAACAGAACAGTTCGCATCACTGTCAATTCAAATTTATAAAACTTTTCTCTTAAGACAGTTTATCAGGAAAATAGTTTTCTCAGGTTCACTGTCATTGCTTTTTCTAGAATTGATGGGGCTTTCCTATCTAACTTTCTGTGTAAGGTAGTGTGGAATGTCAACATCTGGATGAAGTCATTTTTATCTCTGAGTTGCATGTGATACCCATTGTAGTTATGAGGTTTTACTGCTATTGAAAATTATCAAGTGATGTTGTTTCTGTTACTTGATAAAGTTTTTTGTCTGTAATTCTATAGAACCAGTCTGTGAGATCTGGCAAAGGACTGGCCTCTCCAAGATCCACAGGAGTTATTTACTTGAAGCCATTTTTAATCATTGACTTGAGAAAAACAGTTTAATGCCTATAAGGAAATTGAATTATAAAATATCTTCTATCTTAAAAGAAATGCTTCTTTTCCCAAGCCAGCATATATGACCAGAACAATTTTAAAATATTAAAAGTGGACAGCTAACTCAGGACCTTCTATTATTTAAAATAAATAAATACATAAATAATTTATCAAATTAAAATTAAAATAGTAATAATTACATTAAAAATACATATATTATCATAAACTACTGCTGGAAAATGAGGTGCACACACACACACACACACATAATCTTATATTTTTGTTCTTTAACATTGACGCTTGTATGTAGCAGTAGGACAGAGTTCACACACATGAAGGGGCTGTCAGGAGTTGGAAGCCAGTAGGGATTTCTCTTCTTCAGCCAAAATTCTATACTTTATATAGTCTTAAAACTCTTACATGACCCACATGGCCATGCTTCTTCACCCACAAATTTTTGAATTTTTGCTTTTTCGTGTAGTCACTTTGTTGACTTTCTTTATGACCAGATGTATCTGTCAATCACACCCAGCCAGACCCATCACCTTTCAAGCCAGTTGTCACTTTTGTTGACCTTATCTCCTGCCAGATATATCTGTCAATTACATCTGCTGTTCAAAGTAATATATTACAATATAAACAAATAGGAAAATAAAATTCAACAGCATTTACTTTAGTTTATTAGGTATTAAGTTAAATCACTTAGCATCCTCCATAGTTTACCTTGACTTATTCAGCTTTAAGAATAATTTATAGCATTCATAAATTTAAAATTTTGAAAACTTGATATTTTTACTTCTGTTTATAAATCAGTGAGTCAGTTAAGTGCCATATGTGATACACGCTTGGGTGATCATGTCTTGGAAGAGACATGACTGACCGGGCAAAAGATTCTCGCAGCAGGTTGCCATTACTTTCTGCAGTAGACTGGTTGCCAACCAAGACTATAGAACCCAATTTGTCCTGTTATTTAACCTATAACTGGAGGAAAGAGACATTAATAACTTTACCAAGGGTATTTGCGCGTAAGTGAATGCAGGGAATTCAACTGGAATTCGAACATGGCTCCCTGATTTCTCGTTCCAAGCCTATATCCACTGCATTACAACTTGCAAAATAAAATCCATATATTTACCTTGAAGTCCTTCAAGGTACAAAATGTGTTGGTTAAAAAAGTTTTTTTCTTTCCTATAATCATATGCACACTGATGGAGTGAAAAGTTTTGTAAAATATAAGCATTTAATTCCCATACAGAAATATTCCAATTTCTTGTTTCTTAATACTTTGTTTAGCTTTTGAAAGTCATCTTTCACTATTCCAATGTACCTTGGGATTTCTTTGTCACATTTTCTGTTGTCTGTTAAAAAAACTCCTTGGTAGTTACATTTTGTTAGTATTAAAGAAAAAAGTGCTGACCGGCTATGTAATATTAATTCTATAAGGTAGTGAATGCTGGACAATTTCTCCATAGACAAAGTGAAGACTTCAGACAGCATTAGTGGGTCTACAGAAAGATGTTAAGAATATTGTTGATGGAACATGTGAGCAATGAGGTCATTTTAAGAAAAATAAAAACAAAAAAGCACTTGTACTTAGAATCAGAATGAGATAGTTGAATTTTTTATGCATCAGGAAAGAAGGCTTGAGAATTTGTCACTCACGGGACATATTGTAGGCAAGAGGGACAGAAGAAAGTAATTTACCTCATGAGCTTATGTAAAACAGGAATTAGAAGGGATAATAAAAAGGCAAACATTGATTAGATTCTACAAAAGATAGGAAGTTGTGGAGAGCCATTATCACCTGCCTAAAGAGCTTGTTTAAATGGATGGGAAAATAGGAAAAGAAATGTTTACCTCCTTATTACCCCTTCTAGGGTAATAAGGAGGCAAACATTGATCAGAGTTACAAAGGGCAGGAAGTTGAAGGGACACCGCCCATAAAAAGATTTCAATGCAACTTATTTGCCAAGATTTCTGTCTCTTTTTCTTTTTTCTTTTATTTTCATTTTCTTTTTACTTTTTTGTGGCATAGTAATTATGGGTTCAATCTTGGGGCTGGGTAGTACAGTTATGCTCAAACTCAGTGGAAACAGGGTGAGCCAATTATAACAAAACAATTAACCAAGACAAGATATCCCATGACATGGACTGTGGGCAGAGAACAGTCTACCTCTATAGATTGAATACACGAATTATTTTTTTTATTATCATTTTTTTTTTTAATTGAATTTATCCCAAGCAAGGCTCTAAAGCCACTAAGACACAAAAGGTTATTGTGTGTGAAAGAATTAGAAAACAGAAACATTAATAAGGCACGAGAACAATAGAGTAATCAGGAAGACAGTAGATAACAATTGACATTGCATTTAAATTTTTGAAAATCAAAAAAAAGAAGCTGGAATATTTGTCTGCTCTTCCAAGATGAGTTAGTATGTGCATTATTTACATTGTTCAAACTGTTGTCCTCATCCTTATTGCCCTACTCATATTCATGACATTTTGACTGGAGTGTGCAACTGTCGAAATGTCATGAATATGAATTTGGCAATAAAGATGAGGACAACAGTGTAAATAATGTAAGAGGCCAGAAATAAGTTCCACAAGATTGACAGAAGCCTAAAGAAGGTCAAAAGGCACAATGGCCAAAATGTGATAGAAACAACAAAGATGAGGATGTAAATAATGTTAATATTGCTAACACATTTAAGAAAAATTAGTAAAGTGACTGAGACTACCAATTTCTATACAAAAAAATCTGGCAGCTGGTGGCCAAATTTTTTTTTTTTTTGTCTTATTTCATTCAGAGCTTTTCTGTTTTTATTGTTTACTAGCAGTATAGCTCAGCATTGCTCAGGTATAATGAAAGCTTTAAAACTAATCCATTGTCCTGGAGCTCAGACTCTTTGGACATTGGCACAAAAGACTAAAAAGCAATAGTTGTTTTTCCAGTTAAAGTGAAGCCATAGACTGAAAGATAAATTAATGGATGTAAGTGAAATTTTGATTTCCTGGTATCGATATCAAATAAGTTTTTTTCGTCGTAAACTGAATTTTGAAGGCTAAATAAATCCTCTGAGTAAATGGTATCATGGCTGAGACTAAGAACTATAATTATACCTACTTAGAGCCAAACCTGAAGCAAAAACTAAAATAAAAGGGCTGAAAAAAATAGACACACAGGCAGATAAACAGACACACATGCACAAACATCTTGCCTTTTATATATATATAATCAATTTTCTGCACTATTGTAAAAACTGCAACCTTGAAACTTCTGAATATTGTTTCTTATGTCTTTGTCTATGAGTGTATCAAATTTTATTAAAATCGAACCACTCCTTCTATAATCTGATTTTTTGGGGGGGTATTTATCGAAGGTACCTCGACACAAAACCAAGCTAAGAACACTCGCAGATGCTTATAGTACAACTGTAAATTTTCAAGAAAATCGGTTCAGCTGTTTCGGAGTCTTTAGGTAATGGGCACATACACACACACACAGACAGACAACGTTCTATTTATAAATAAGTTTAGATACATTAGATTTAGATTAAGTATTGATTTTTTTATATATATATTTTTTCTTTGTCTTACTGAATTTTTCATTCAGTGTCTTCAGCTTAAGTGGGTTTCATTTTGTTGATGTTAAAAAAAAATTAATTTAAAATCTGATTAATCATCCAACATTATTTTTCTTTTCTCTTTTATTTCTTGCCTTACAATGCTTTTTTTTACAGGACAAAATCTTTTCCTTTTCTTTAGGCTTCATTATGTCACCTTCAAATATTTACCATACAATTTTTACATCAGAGTTTCTTTATATCTGCTTAATTTCTTTTCATTTATGTATAATTATTGATTCTTGAGATATTGTCACTTAAATATTGCGTTGATACTAACACTTTAAAAAAAAAGATTATTAGGTGATTAATAGCATAGCAGATTGAGCTCTCTAGCTTTGGATGGTAACCGGTCTAGAAGATAGACAACACTAAATTCAAAACTGGCAATTTCAGCCTATAAAAAAACCCTACTTGCTTTAGAAACCACAGAAATAAAGCCTCGTAAGATTAGGCTGTGACAGGACTATTATCATATATTGCATGAACATAAAAATGTAGGGAAAATTAAAATTTTAAATAAGAGAAAAATGAAAAGTAAAATATAGAGGTAAAATTTAGAAATAAAAATGTAAGGAGCAAAAATAAAAGGGGTTTAATTCATAATTGTTAAAAGTAATATTGTATGAGGAAGAAAGAAATATGCAAATGTAAAGAGGGATCTATATCAATCTGGGTTTAAGAATTTAAGTAAGTATTTTTTCTATGATAGCATGTTAAAGTTAAGAGGAAGATTTTCATCTCTTATAGTTCCTCTTCAGAATGTAGTACATTGTTACTCTCATTTCATAAAGGAAAATACACTAGCTTATATAAAATCCATGTAAAATTCACTCATTATTCATTTTTTTTTCTTTTTAGGCCAAATTAGGGTAGATAGATCTATCACCTGGTTCACACTCCACCCACATCTATTGAACAGGTTAAGAGGCTCATTCCTTGTTCCCTGTTTAGGATGTGGTTTCCGGCTTTCTCTTTTCCAATCTTTTCACTATTACGTAGCCCCCTGCACATCAGTGGAATTACCGCCTTGCTCAGGGTGATATGATTAAAAAAAAAAAAATTATCATCCTATACATATCTTTATATTATCATTGATAATAGTCGCTCTCTGTTCTTTTATAGAGCTGACCCTTGTTTAAGGTTGCTTTAGTTAACATTGCTTTATTTTTATGTAAACTATATATATATATATATATATATATATATAGTCATCCGCAGACAAGACAGATCTGTTTCATTGTATGAAGTGGATATATGAGAGAGAGAGAGTTATGATGCTTAGTTTCAAGACTTTTTTCATTGCTTTACTGATAAAAAGGCATTTTGACAACCATTTTTTTTTTTGTTGTTGTTGTAAAGTTCTCTATTGAAATA
Organism: Ascarosepion bandense; assembly: GCA_037127315.1. Lineage (NCBI taxonomy): Eukaryota > Metazoa > Mollusca > Cephalopoda > Sepiida > Sepiidae > Ascarosepion > Ascarosepion bandense. The sequence goes on from JBBBDQ010001092.1 coordinate 813,675, forward strand.
GTGTTAATAGCAGACAGGGAGGAAATCCCTAAGGAGTGAAGACATTACAATAATGCCGTCATGAAACTTCTAAGGCAAACAAAACTCTCCCAAGTTAAGTGATTAACTTCTCCACACTAATCTCTGGAAGAATGGTAGACTTTAAAAAACAGTAGCTACTCTGTCATGTACGCATCGCTCATCCAGTAATGGATTGGAGCACACTGGCTATTAGGTGCGTATAATGACAATATACACACTAAAAAGTCTGCCTATATCTACCGAATGCCCATAGCCCAGAGGTAGAATCGCCGACCGACACCAATTCGGTCAGGTTTCAATCCTGGGTTAAAAGCAATCGGAGTCTAACCATACCGATGAGCTGTGATACAGCAAAACAGATCTGTCTGTGGATGACTATATATATATATATATATATATATATATATATATATATAGGAAAAAAATAACAAACCTGTAAAAAAAGGAGAGGATAATCCAAAAATTTTTATCCAATTAATATAAAATATTAAATAGATAAAAATGAAGAGCTCAATGGATATTATCCAAAGCAATATGAAATATAGAGAAGAAGACTCAATACATAATTAAATGGTTATAAATCCAGAATTTATTTCGGCAATTGTAAAAATTATAAACTTCTATGTCAAACCCAAAAAATCAAATGTTACATTTAACTTAGAATATTAAAAAAAAAAAAAACATTGCATGGAGAGAAAATAAGGTTAGGTGAAAGGTAGAGGTGTATAAATAAGAACAGAAATATATATATATATATATATATATATATATATATAGGGCCATAGCTGAGGCTAAAAAAACACTGGGCACATAAAAAATTGCCTGGATTTAGTAGTTGACAATATGACGTCATCAGTGTCATCCGTTTCCAGAAATTTGTTTCGGCTATTCCAATGGAAATTAGGCACAGAACGTGAATGAAAGCAGGAAATTGGGTTTGAACTTTTTGAGTACAACCAGTCTTTTCTCCCAAAATTAATAAATAAACAGATTTTTACTGTGTTTATTTGGATGTTTTCTTTGTTTTTCTTTCTTTCTTTCTTTGTGAATTGTTTAGTTTGATTTCTGATGAAGACATTTTTCCTTGCCCGGATTTTCACTATGATTGTATGGATTGGCCCGGTGTGCTCAGTAATCAGATACGGCCATGTACACATATATATGTGCGTGTGTGCAGATTTTAATCAGCCCGCAACAAAGGAAATGGTGAGAAAGATTTCTAAATATAAAAATATGAAATAATTCTATTTTCATGTTTTTTTCAGTGTGTAGTAGCGTAAAAGTTATTGTCAGATTTCTTTTTTTTTTTTTTTTTTTTTTTTAAGATTAAAAGAAAAGTTATTTCCTTGCATGTTAGAAAAAAAGAGGCAAGAGAGAAGGAAAGTGTAAGTGTTGCGTAGCTTGGTGATGAAGGAAGACAAGTGAATGAAAAAAGTAATCTCTGTTAAGCTGTGGTAGCATGAATCTGTTGCTGCTCCTTCTCCTGGCTGCTTTTTCCATCTAGAGACTATTTAAACACTCTTAAAAGAGATTATGAAGCATATTTTTATTGTCAGCAGGAATGCAGCCTATTTGTTGAAAATGTTAAATATTTATCTTCAAAAGATTAATTAAATTCAGCAACCATTTTTTTGTCATTTGATGTTTGACTGTCTTGGTTTTCATTTCTGTCTTTGCTGTATACACACTCACGCACAAACTATTTTTCCCCCCCAAACATGTTTGATTAAATAATATCAACAAGTTCTGTTGATCAATTATTTGATTTTTCAAATTTCTAAATTAGTTGTTTTATTTTATCAGTAAATTTGTTTTTTTTTTACTTTACATTCTTTTACGATGTTTGTTCTGTGTATATTTATGCAACTGTTTTTAAATTTAAAAAAATAAGATACATATAAACTTTGGCAAATTTACCAATAACTTAAATGTACCAATTTAGAAATTTTTAAAATTAATTTCATAATTTTTTTTCTTTTAAATTTGGTAAACATAAATTCTCCATATTATTTAACAAAGTATGTTTGAAAGAATTATTGCTGCTGAAATGCATCCCTCATTTAAAATATATACAGGATGCGATAGGTAAATTGTCGCCATTTTGTATTTTTAATTGTTTTTTATTTTGTTGACTGCCCAGTATAGGAGGCTCTGTGAGAAAAAGAGCACAATGACACATTTCACTCTGCCAAAAATTTGGAAATGGTATGCTGTATTATTTGATATTAGCACAAGATATAAACATTTCAGTGTGTTTGGATGCCAATCTGAGGACAGTGCAGAGGATTTGAAAAGAGTTAGATGAGTCTCGTGGTCATTACAAAGGTGTTTGGAGTGATCATTAGTGATGGTGACATTATTCATCTTCCCACAGGGCCTCAAATTCAACGCAGAAGCCTACATCAAATGCCTTGAGAAGATAGTGCTACTCTGGGTCCAGAGGGTGGCTGCTGGAAGACTCTGTCTTGCAACAGGACTCTGCACCATGCCACACAAACAGGAGAACCCAGTCATGGTTGTCAGACAATTTCTGCAACTACATCACCCCCTTATATCTAACTCCCCAGAATGCAAGCTCCTTGATTTTGTGTGGGGTACAGTTGAGCAAGAGACCAACAAAACTATTTGTAAAACCAAAGATAAACTGAAGGCAAGAATTATGGCAGCCTTTATCAATTAAAAAAGACTGTTCAGAAGAGATGCAGGAGATTCCAATCATGATTTTATTGAATAAATTTATTTAATATTTCAAGATATTTTTATGTAATTTTGGTAAATATATCCATTAAAATGAGATGTCAGTGTTATTTTCATGTTTGTGTCATTTAGACGACAATCTATCCATTGCACCCTGTATTTATATGTAATATAGAACCTTTGTACATTGTCTGCAGCAAAAACAGCCTCAGGGCTTCCTAAAATGCTTTCATCTGATGTTGACCCTAGTGTCAGGCTTTGAAGCCAAAAATATTATTATTAACCTAAACTACTTTGACAATACTTTGTGATATCTTCACTTTGTTTGTTTTTCAAACACGGTGTGGGAATGCTAGTTTCAACCTCTACCTGATTTTAGAATCTCTCCCTTTTTCAAATTGGGAAAATCAAAAGTTTAATGATGAAAGGAATTTTTCATTTATATGGATGAAACTGGCTTCTCCTCTCCAAACAAACAATAAAATTGGTGCTAAAGTTAAATTATTCAGCTTGCTGAGAAAACACTCTTCTTTAATCTTGTCTTAAATAACATACATTTGCCTGTACCTCTGTTAGTGGATGATGCTGGTAGCAATGACAAACTTTCCTCATACAAGTCTATATATATATACACACACACACACACAAACGATACCTTAATGCAGATACTAGCAATGTATCAAAGCAGCTTTCCATTCACTTGTTTCCATGAACATTTATCAAGCAACAAAGACCCTATTTTATATTATGGTGATTTACTAAATAAGTTCAAGCAATAATCATTCATCAAATCAAAAATCACTGCTTATATTTTACATAGAGAAATTTTAACCAGAAATACAAATTTATACTACAGATCACCTCTTCTTTTAGTTCTATAAATCAGTGAGGAGTATCAGACTAGAGCACTCAACAGCATAAGGTGTTAGTACTTTAGTTTCTATAGGAAGTTAGTTTTTTACAAGAATTTGCTGGTGCCATGCTATGAAAACTAAAGCACCAACACTTCATGCTGTTGAGAAAAACTGCTGTTTTTCTATGAAAAGAACAAGTATTATCTAGGAAACCATATTTGTAAAGGATTGACTGAGCATTAAATAACTGTTAACCACTATATTCTGTTTGTAGCTCCTTAGCTACAAAAATAAAAAATGGTCCAATGAAATGGGTTACAATCAGCAAGTTTATATATAATCAAACATTGGCCCAAATCATTTCATGCATGTTTAATTTTGGACTGTCAAAACTTCTTAAAAGCTTTTGATGAGTTGCACAGGATGTTGAGTTCTGATTTGTAGTGAGGTTATAATGTTGTTGGCCTCTAGGTTGAAGGAATAGCAATGAAAGAAAACATTGCACAAAGTCAGTGGCTGCTTCAATTGCTGCCTTTCAGAAGCACAGCAGTTATTAACAAATCTTTCTATTCCCATCTCTTTATTTGGTACACTGTCAAGGTGATCCAAAATTGTCCAGGATAAAATAACTTCAGAATTGGACTGATACTAACACTTTCACTTAGATATATCAATTTGTGCTCAAAAGTAACATTTTCTTTTTTAAAAAAAATGTAATTTAAAAAAGTATCAAAAGCAATTAAGAATCAAAAGTAATTTTATTTTAAAAGAATCAAAATTTATTTTAAAAAAATTGAAATCACTTTTTCTTTTCACAAGTAAAAGGTATGTTTTATTTACTTGTTTAAGTTGTTAAGTATTTTTTAAAAATAACATTTTGTATATAATCAGAGGGATGTGCATTGTGGGGTAGTGGATATCAGCATGGGATGAGAAATCAGAGCTGAGTTTAAATTTCAGTTGAATTTGTTGTATTCAGTTCTGCACAAATACCCTTAAGAAAAGTATTAATCCATCTCTTTTTCCTCCAGCTATCGGTTAAATAGAAGAACAGATTGAGTTCTCTAGCCTTGGTTGGCAACCAATCTACAGTAGAAAGTAATGGCAACCTATTGTGGGAAATTATTCTGCCCAGTCAGTCATGTCTCTTCCAAGACATGATCATCCAAGCATGCATCATGTATGGCACTTAACTGATATAATCAATAAATCACAAATTATTTAAGTAATGATTTAAGTAAAGATGTAAACATAAGAAAATCATCTAAAATGTAAAATGAAAATGTTTTTTAAATTTATCTTTTAAGAATGGAAACTTTCAACATGACTTTAATTTTAAAAATAATTTTTCTTTAAAAAAGTAAGAAATAAAAATTTTCATAAAAATAGTTAACTTCAAATTTACTTTTGAGGGGAAAAGAGTCGACAAGTAAAATTATGAATCATTCAGTCCTTTAGGTGCCATATGTGATACACGCTTTGAGCGATCCTGTCTCAAAAGAGATATGACTGACTGGGCAGAAGATTATCCCGCAGTAGATTGCCATTGCTTTCTGCGGTAGGCTTGTTGCCAGTTAAGGTTATAGAACCCAATCTGTCCTATTATTTAACCCATAACTGGAGGGAAGAGATGGGTTAATACCTTTCCCTAGGGTATTTGAGCATAAGCAAATGCAAGGAATTCAACTGGAATTTGAACTTGGCACCTCGATTTGTCATTCTGAGTTGATATCCATTGCACCACAACACACATCAATCATTACTTGGAATAATTTTTAAATTAATTTCTGTTGGGTAATTTTATTTTATTGAGTTGACTTAGAATTTTGATTGGAAAGTTCAATTCAAACAAGTATTTGTGGCAGACACTGTTAGTGATAACTCTTGAGATAAGGATATTTTGTTTTGAAGGTTAATTTATGATTACTTGAATTTTTTTTTTTTTTTTTTTTTTTTTTTTTAAAAAGGAAAATTGATTGTGCCTTGCCCTTGTAGTTAGAAGGCAGGACACCCTAGATCTCTGCCTGCTTTATTTGATCAGCTGTTTTTAATCCATCTGAAAATTTGATGAGGAAAGTATTTTCAAGTTCTATTTTATTTGCACCAATATTTTCTTGTATATAAGATCATGTCTCATTTTGAATTTAAAAAAAAATGACAAAAATGGAATTATGATTATTTTAGCTTGTAAAAGTAGAAAATAGTAGATTTAAAAAGTAAAGAGGAAATTTATTTTTAATATCTTCCAAGAAGTCTGAAATTCTCTTGTTCTTGTAATTTTATAGCTGATACCATTATTCTGCTTTGTTTGACCATTAGTCTTTTTTACCGAGAATCAGTGTAGTAACTCTCCAACACCTCCTCTTATGAGCTAGTCCTGGACGTGACGGTAAACTGCAAGGCCACTGATTAAGAGGAGGTAAGGAGCATGGAGCCATCTCTTAATTAATGTTGTTCCCAGGTCCACCCTGACCCAGAGTGGTAGCACCTGTTAGGGTCCCAGCTATGAGCAAATAGTTAACCCCCTCCAAACTGGGGTCAAAACACTATGAAAAGTATAAAAATAGATATTTGTAGAAATATTTACATAAAAATAGACTTTTATAGAAAAATATACATTTTTGAAAGAAAAATATTACCAACAATTCATTTTTGAAGAAAAAATTTTGACCATAACACATTTTCGAAGGAAAACATTTTTCAGCAAAACTTTTTTGAATACAAAAACAAGACATTTTCAGTTTTCTAAAATAAAAAAGGATAAAAACAAAAAAAATTCATTAAAATCTGACTAAATCAATCTTCTCACTATAACTGAACATTAAAAAAAATACCTTAAAACCCCACCTTTTTGGCATTAACTAACCCACAGAGGTTGATATGCCATTAAACAAAACTCAAACTCAAAACCCTCTTATGAGCTGGAATCAGTTATACTGCCTGATTGTGAAGATAGGGTATAAGGCAGAGGTAGGAGTCAATGGATAATCTTAGTGTTCAGCACCCATGGAATTTTCTATTAGTTGAGTTAGTTATAAAGTAATCTATATATTTGATTCAATTTGTATTTGTACAAAGGGGAGTTGAAAAATGATTGATTAAAAGTTGATATTTGACTAGATTTTGGGAGTGGTTCACATTCCCCAAATCCAGTCAAATATCAACTTTTATTTTATTTTAACAGATTCTTGGTTGAGCTGAGAAACTTTCAGTACACACTCATCTATTTACTTTTAATTCAACAAAAATTGGAGACTAACTTTTAATTTCAGTAGCAAAATCTTCTCTAATTACCAGAAGAATTCAACCAATGAGATCAAAATCTAAAATTTCTTCATAAATCATGAATAAATAATTAATGGCAGATTTATTTTCAATAAAACAGAATTGATTGATAGATAATCATATTGAGTAAATTAAATAAAATCTCAGGTGTGCTATTGCCTAAAGGGGGTGCTGAAAAGTTCATTATCTTTTTTTAAAAATTTTAAAGCTTAATCAGATTTTAGGAAGTTGGTCAGGCTGATAACCTTTCAATACTCACTTGCAATAGATTAAATAAAAGAAAAAAACAATTTACATACAGCACTAAACAGAGACTGTTTAAAGAGACACAATGATAAAGGAAAGCAATGCATAACCTACCTAGAGAGCTTGAGTAAATGGATAACAGAACCATGACTCAGTTGCCTTAAGTCTCTTTTTCATAAGTGGGGAAATTATCCAGCATTCACTGCCATATAGAAAGTTCAATATAAAATATACATGTTCAGTACTCTTTTTTTATGCTTTAATATTTTTCTATTTTTCTTAATACTTTTGGAAGGTATCTTTCACTAATCCATTGCACCTTCTGATTTCTGTATCACATTTTCTGCTGTTTGTAAAAATAAATTTAATTTCTGTACTTGCTTGATTTTGATGTCACTGATTAGTGGCTTTTGCAACTTGTGCCATTTCTTTTGCTAGCAATCATTCATTTTGTTTTTGTACAATTAATGGTTAGTCCTTTCTTCATGCTTTCTTTTTCTCATTACTTTGTTTTGCTGTTCTTAATGTTTTCTTTCTGAGAGTGCCATCAACAGGATGTTATTTGTGTATCTTTTATTAAACTCCTCAGAGGAAGGAGAACCTCACTTTTCATGAAATTGATTGCAACTTTATAGAGTAGTTTGTTGGAAGCAAATTTGTAACATAATTTGTGAAACATCAGTAACAGTAATTTCCAGGGCCAATAAAAGAGATGGTGAGGGCAGGTTTGTACCCAAACCCAAGAGTCTAAATGTTGTTTAGGAGCCAAAGGGAATTTGGTGCTCTCAGAAAATGATTGCCTGATTGAAGACAAGCATCCATGTTTTATGTGAGCCTGTTGTAAGTTTCAGTAAATATGATAAACATAAAATGTGAATATAGCAATTTAAAAAAAAATGTTTACAATGATGTATTTGGGGCATTAGATTGTTCTTGCAACTTTAAAGGTCTGCCACTTGTTAGTGCATTGAATATTTTAGCCATATTTGGTTTAGTGCTTCTATATATCTAGAGCAGTGGTTCTCAACTGCTGTGCCATGGCACACTAGTGTGCTGCATGATCCTCTTAAGTGTGAATTAAACATTCAAAATAAGACATTCAATGGTACCCATTGATACATTTTAGATTTCAATAAAAAATGGATATCCCACTTTAGCTAAAACAGCTTTATCAATTTTATTTCATTTTTTTTTTTTTTTACTTCAATTAGGCTTCTCAATGGTAAATAGCATAAAAAATAAGAAGCAAGAAAGACTATGCTCAATTAAAAAAGAAATGGATGTCTGCTTATCACACATTCATATAAACATTGAATAAATCATGAAAAAACACCAGGCATAGGTTTCACACTAAATAATCTGTACAAATATTTGAATAGAAAAAATGAAATAAAATAAGTTCATATTGTGTATATTTTTTTTAAAGATCTATGGTTTTATTTCATAACATGTAAATGTATACCCTTTAAAAATTTTGCTAAGTGTGCCATGATATTTTCATTTTCTCCTTGGTATACTGTTGATCTTGAGATTCTTGACAAATGGCTTCCCTCTCTCTTCTACAAATACTTTCACAGGTTCTGCTCCGATAAGCTTAGCTCTCTGGTGCCCCTTTGCATGAATTATACTAGTAACTTGGTCCTACCCTTTTACAGTGAAACTAATCAGATGTAACTGCAACTTCTACTCTAGTAGCTTCTTTTTTCACACTTCTCACATGTGGACCTCCCTTCCGTATACTTGCTTCCCTGACAGCTACAATCTCCAAGAATTTAAATCTAATGTCAATTGCCATCTCTTATCACCTTAACTTGCATCCTTTCCCCAACAACCCTTGTATCTTGTTCTTCTCCCTTTCCACTTTACTCTCACGCAGCTTTCTCATCCTTCTCTTATCCTTTATCTGACACTCCCTGTGACCTGTTCCTCTCACTCTTCCATGTGCACCAGGGGCAGTACTGCCTTGTTTCAGGTGAAATGATTATATAAAAAATAAGAAAAGAATCTGTTATTCTTACTTTAATATTTATTCAAGAACTGACCAGAAGTCTTTGCCAGTCTTAATGTTGTTCATATCATTGAAATGAAAACATTTGATTGTTTTTCTTGTATTTTAAGTTTTTTGTTTATAGTTTTTGTTAACTTTTCTATACCATTGTATTTCTGAATTTTTTTAATTTTTTTTTTTTCATTGTTTTAAATTTTCTCATTTGTTGCATATTAATTTATTGTTAATTCTCAATATTACATTTTAATGGATGTCCTTCTTTGCAAGGGAGACTGAATTGGAATTTTGGCTTGATGCTTTTCCAAGAAAGTGGATATTACTCAAGAACATTTACAGATGTAAAAATGTAAAACTGAAATAAAAAATGGGAAATGGCAATCCCAGCATGCCTCTCCCTAAAACCATTTGGTCTCAGAGACTTAATGCTTTTCCAAGAAAGTGTATATTGGGACTTAAGTTAAAATATAATAAACCTGAATTTTAATTTGCTTCATTCAAGTGTGTGTGTTTGTGTGTGTGATATAATTATTTCAAGCTTGCCATTCGTTTATGGCTGACTGGTTGTTTTTGGTATCTGTGAAAAACTCAAATTCCTCTGATAGAAGGAAAACTAGGCAGATCACTAAGAAAATAGACCCTACACTTAACCATCATTTCTCTGAAGCAATGAAAGTGTTTTTTGTAAGTAACTTACAGTGCCTTGTGTCATCTCACTTTGTGAATTTTTTAACTTCTTTTTTTTATTTTGCTTCTGATCTCACTTATCCTTTCTTCTTTATTTTTTCCATTCATATTAATTATTAAATTTCTCTCTTCTGCCCCCACCCAATGTGCTTACTGGGAATCAGAGCTAAGTCATAATTTAATTCTTCTGTACTTTGTGTGTTTGTTCCCCTCACCCCACCCCCAAAAAACAGGAGTAGATAGGCTCACCTATCATACAGCCTAAACTTCTTTCATGTCTATTGAACAGGAGTAGAGGTTCATTCCTTGTTCCCAGTTCAGGGTAGGCTTTACAGACTCTTTCTTTTATCAGGGCCACAGTGATTTAACTGTCTTAACATTTTGATGATCAGACTAGCCGGCTGTGACTTTCCCTTATGAGGCTACTGGGTTGGCAGCTTTCTGGCTGCTGCTTTGGACAGTTGTTAGGAGCCCAAACTCTTTGGTACTGCTTAGTGAAGTTGCTCTGATTAACAGTCACATAATATTGGGGCATTTGTAGTGTCATATTGTGCATAGGTAGGTGTCTCTGCATGTATTTCTGGTGGGCAACACTATGCTCTGCTTTCAGCCATGCTCTGGCTGCTTTGTATTACTGTTGACAACAGATAGTGATGATTACAATGGTTTTCTCTCTCTCTCCGCCACCCCAAAATGAATCTTATGGAAAACACAACAAAAAGAAATACAACTAAACCAGTAAACAAGAAACCGCCTACTTCCCACCTCAGTCTTTCTTTCACTAATATTCGTGGTATCCATTGCAACTTCTGCAGCATAGAATATTTTCTCTTGGAATGGTTGCTAGATATTTTTGCTCTCTGTGAAACTTAAATTCTTTTCTTGCTACCAATAAATTCTTACATTCACCTTCATGGCCTTAGTGTTTACATGTGATAATCTTTTCATGACCAGGTAATTGTCTCTCGAGGCCTTTGACTATCTCTTCATGTGTATTTATCTTTCATTAATAGACTCTGTTAGATATCTCTTTTTCCTCTATCACTTTCTCTTCGCAAGACATAATAGCTGCCATTATAGAAAAGGCACTTTCTCTCTATCCATCTGCTAACATAACTACATTCGGCAGCAAGGCCTCTGATTGGGAGGTTGTGAGGAGCATGGAACCACCTCTTAATTGCTGTTGTTCCCAGATCCACCCTGACCCAGGGTGGTAGCACCTGTAAAGGTCCCAACTATGGGTAAATAGTTTGACCCCAAAGTGGGGTCAAAAGTATAAAAATAGACTTTTATAAAAATATATACATAAGAATAAACTTTTATAGAAAAATATACATTTTTGTAAAGAAAAATATTACCAACAATACATTTCTTAAAGAAAAAAATTATTACCAGCAATACATTTTTGAATACAAAACTGGAAGACATCTTCAGTTTTCTAAAATAAAAATAATAAACAAAATGTTTTTCATCAAAATATAAATCAACCTACTTAACTGAACATTAAAAAATACTTTAAAACCCTACTTTTTTGGCATTAAATAACCCACAGAGGTTGATATGCCGTTAAACAAAACTCAAACTCAAACCATCTGCTAACATTTTTGTCTTCAGTGACTTTAATGCTCACCATAACACGTGGCTGAAACACTCTAAAGGTACTGACGTTGCCAATATTCAGACATTAAATTTGTCCATTGCCCAATCCCTTATTTTTTTAATTTATTTTTTTTAATCATTTCACCCCAAGCAAGGCATTTCACTGCCACTATTGCGCATATAGGGGAAGGTAAAGAGAAAGAGTGGTTAGATATAGGAAATGTCAGAAGGAGGGTGATAGATGGGTAAGGATACTGAGGGTAGGGTAGATGGGAAGAGTGTTTGAAAGAATGGATGCGAGTTAGTGTGTTAGGTGTCTCTTGATAACTCTGGCCACACTTTAGTACCTATTGATATTTCATTCCAATCATCTATTAGTTGGAACTCACTATCCATAAGACCTCTTTTCTCTACCAGCATGTTGATTGGAACTCATTCTGTGATTTCCTTCATAATTCTCTGCGGACTGACATCCTCAACCTCCCAACTGAAAATTGCACCACTGATGTTTCTTGTAGAGAAGCTGTCATGAACCTTTTCATTTCTTCTCAGAAATACCAGGTGAAAATTCAATCCTCACTATGGTTCATACCCGCATGCTTGGCTGCTATTGCACACAGCAGCCACTATTTTAAGCTATACCAGTGTGACAGCTCTCATCATAACAGGCACCTATTTGTTGCTGCTTGTAATAAATGTAAGGGATTCGGTAAAGGTGCAAATAAGGCACTACATCACCTCTATCAATCAATTTAGGATGTTAACATTTTTTGTTGATAAAGCTGAATGTCTTACCCATAAATTCTCTTTGAACTCTGCTTTTGATTCATCTGGATTATCCCTGCCTAATTTTCCATCTGAAAAAAGTGAGTCGCTGTTGAGTGATATGCATATAACCCCTTCCATGGTTTCTTCTATCATCTTGAATCTAGATTCCCACAAACACGTGAACCCTATGGTGTCACTGTAATAGTCATTAAGAAGTGTGCTCCCAAATTGGCTCCTGTTCTTTCTAAGCTGTATAATAAATGCCTCACTGCTTTCTGCTTTCTGGAAATAACCATCTGTTGTTCCACTTTTTAAGAACTCTGAGACGTCTAACCCTTCCAATTTTGGGGCTGTTAGCATTCAGTCTCTTTTTGGCAAACTCCTAGAGGCCCTAATCAATGCTGAACTGGTTCATCATCTCTCATTGCAGGGCATTTTCTCAGACAAACGATATGGCTTTTGTTTCACCAGGTGAACTGCTGATGTACTGACGTTAATCACGGAAAGAGTATATCATGCTTGAAACAAAAATAGAGAAGCCTGGGTTGTAGCATTGGACATCTCAAAAGCCTTTCACAAAGTCTGGCACACTGGTCTTTTCCACAAGCTGAAGAATTGTGGTATCTCTGGACTTTTTTGAGTTGATTGAGTCCTTATCAAATTGTGAAATAAGTTATCCTGAACTGCTGCTCATCTAGATCCTTTTGTATAAAATGTGGGTGTACCCAGGGCTCTATTCTTGGTCCTACATTGATTTTAATTTTCTTTAACAACCTTCCCAATGATATTAACTCTCAACTTGGCATTTATGCTGACAACACAACTACTTAATTCTAAATTGATAGTAAAGCTGCTCAGCCCAATATCATCAAAATGGCAACTGATGCCCAAAATGAACTCAAGACCATTAACTCAGGCAAAAGATGGCTTTTCACTTTTAACACCTCCCCAAACTAAACTTGTCTTCATTAATTATCCAAGAGACCCATCTCTGCTTTCCATCACCATAGCTGATGCTAATCTCTAGGAAAGTGACTTGTGCCTATTTGGGCCAATGTTCACAGCTGACATGATTTTGTTGGTTGTTTTGTTTTTATGGCATATCAACCTTGGTGGGTCATTTATTGCCAACTAAATTTTATTTATTTATTGCTGGTAATACCTTTTTCTTTCACTAATTTATTGTTGTTTTTATATAAGTTTTGTGTCTAGTAATAGACTGCCATAAGGTTGTCTCTCTGTACCTTTTTTTTTTTTTTATAGATACATTCATGGTAACTGTTCAAATGAGCTCTATGCTATAGTCTCTAGACTTTGAGTTCAAGTACAGTACTAGACTGGTGTCAATATCTCATCAATTTACAGCTGAGCTGGCTAGATGTAGTTGTAAGTTCTATGCTAACAGTTTTTTCTTGCATTTCTCACTTGTGGAACTCCCTTCCAGCACCATGCTTTCCTTAATCTGTTGTTTTACTTAGCTGAACAGTGTTATTTTAGTCATGCTAATTGCAAAGTTTTGTTAAGGCATCATTGTGAAAAACTTTTATTAATGCTCTATATTGAGCACTTCATGACAAAAAACCTGCTTGCCTAAAAAGCCTTTCTACCAGTAAACTACTGAAAAAAAAACCCAGCAATTTTGGCACTAAGCATCACTACAATTGAACATATATAATATGCATGCAATTTGTTATATACATTATTGATATATAATATGCGCAGTACTTATTGGAAAGCACTTAATATCATTGATAGAGCTAACATATTCAGTTGGATTGGTGTGAGTTTGTGACCCTGGGTTTCATGCTTTTGTAATTGTCAGACAAAATGATTATTTTTTTTTTTTAAATTTGGATATATGTGGGGTTGTGTATATTGTTGTTTTTATGGAAGTGGTAAGAAAAATTGTCATGATGCCACTACTACTAATTCAAACATACATACACGCTCGTGCACCCATAACTATATGTGAACAGTATGGGACTGTTCACATATAGTTATGTTTGTGTGAGCTCCAGTGGGCGAGTGCATATGTGTGTCTGCATAAAAGAATGGGTGTACGAGCGTGTATGTGTGTTTGAATTAGTATGAGTGGCGTCACGATGACAATTTTTCTTCCCGCTTCCATAAAAACAACAATATATGCAACCCCACATATATCTGAATTTTTAAAAAATTAATCTGTTTGTCACAAATGCTTGAAACCCAGGGTCACAAACTCACATCAATCTAACTGAATATGTTAGCTCTATCACTGATATTGAGCGCTTTCCAATAAGTACCACGCATATATAATATATTAATAATATATATAACAAATTGCACACATATATATATATATATATATATATATATATATATATATATATATATAGAGAGAGAGAGAAATTTTATTTCATTATAAAAAATTATTTTCTATAATTATAAAACTTTATAAATTATATGTTGTGTATATCTTAAATTCTAAATTTCAAAATCTGTAAGTTTTCTGCTAGCATCTCATAAAAGATAAAAAAAACAATACTAAAATTAAAACTTTGTGAAATTTTACAGATCAGGTTGAGTTAAAGTTGGCATCAGATGAATGTCAGGTGTGGGAAATTAGATAGACCCATGCTAAAAGTCGTATGATTTGAATAAGGTTAGATGGGAATTATCAAGCACATGCTTCTTTCATAACTATACTTTCACACATGTGCTTTCACAAAGTGAATTTAAATGTTTGGAATTTGTTGGCCACTGAAGAAATGTCAGATGAGTAAGAACTGGAGATTTGCCAAGAATGGGAAATTGCACTGACGGATCCAACCCTGTCCGATCTTTATCCACACCTGTCAAGCAGTAAGTAAAACCATTATGAGACCTAATAAAGCAAAATTTCTTAGCTGATGGACATTTAAGGAAATGTGATAGGGTTAGTGATCTTTGAAAGTGATTGGTTATTCCCACAACTGAGAGTCACAAGATCTGGCTTTCCTTATGCTCAGAATAAAGAACAGCAAAAGATTCTTTTACTCCAAATTGTACAGGAAATACTGTCCTTGTAACAAAAATATATTGACAAAGTTCATTGATAAAACAATGTAGATATGAATCTGTTTGGAGAAGAACAATGAAGAATTAGACAAAGTTAAGAGGAAGATTTTCATCTCTTTTATAATTCCTCTTCAGAATGTCGTACATTGTTATTCTCATTTCATAAAGGAAAATACACTAGCTTATATAAAATCCATGTAAAATTCACTCATTCTTCATTTTTCTCTTTTTAAGCCAAATAATCAGATTATGGATGTGTGTTGTGGTTATCTATCTAGGTTATTAGAATATCATCCCACTATACCCACACTACATAGCTTACACAAAACACATAAGCCTAACATACCCATTAGACCTGGAATTAATAGTTAGCTAGAGCCATCACTTAAATCCTAACACTGTTCCTAGGTACCATTATCACCATGCACATCAAACACTTAAGTGACTTACTCCAAAGAATAAGAAATATTAATATGATTAACATGTATATGACAAATGTTGACGTTAAATCACTATACATTAACATATTCATCACAAAATGTCTTAACGAACCTCCACCTCTGTCCACAAAATTATAAAGACATGCAAATGAATTACTAACCACTGTTTCTTCACTCTCATCTCTCTCTCTCTCTCTCTCTATATATATATATATATATATATATATATATATATATATATAAAATGTTTGAACATTATTTTTTTATCAATACTCGTATTTAAGTAGATATTCTGTTTTTTAATTAAACAGTATTATATATTTATATCTGCTGGCCTGATTATTTCCGATAAATTATTATGAAAATGTGTGCTATTTGGCAGGATTCGAACCTGCAACCCCTATTTATATAGGGGAAGCTACCATTTGATCTGGCAACATCTTAGACCTCTTGACCATGAATAGCCTCTAGGGGTCGCAGGTTCAAATCCTGCCAAATAGCACACATTTCCATAATAACAATTTATCGGAAATAATCAGGCTGGTAGATATAAATATATAATACTGTTTAATTAAAAAACAGAATATCTACTTAAATACGAGTATCGATGAAAAATAATGTTCAAACAATTTGTTTCAAATTGTCGCTGTTTATAACCAAGTTTCGTTAGATAGATATATATATATATATATATATATATATATTTTATCTTATATCCAGGTTATATATATATATATATATATATATATATAATCCTACAACAATGGCATGTCTCAGAGTTTCATGTGTTATTCATTCATCAGGTGCATATTTCAAACTGACAGTTTTATAGATTTGAATTTAAGTTCACATGATGTTCATAGGAATTAAACCTTATAAAGTTAAGTTACTGCTTTTTTATAAAAATATTACAGATTTAAATATTCTATGGTTACATGTGGGTAAAAATTTTAAAAATAAAATGCTGGGAGAAAAAATCAAAGGGGCGTAAATCATGAGTCTTAGAAATTTAAATATTCAAATATTGCATGAACATAAAAATGTAGGGAAAATTAAAATTTTAAATAAAAGAAAAATGAAAAGTAAAATGTAGAGGTAAAATTTAGAAATAAAAATGTAAAGAGCAAAAATAAAAGGGGTTTAATTCATAATTGTTAAAAGTAATATTGTATGAGGAAGAAAGAAATATGCAAATGTAAAGAGGGATCTATATCAATCTGGGTTTAAGAATTTAAGTAAGTATTTTTTCTATGATAGCATGTTAAAGTTAAGAGGAAGATTTTCATCTCTTATAGTTCCGCTTCAGAATGTCATACATTGTTATTCTCATTTCATAAAGGAAAATACACTAGCTTATATAAAATCCATGTAAAATTCACTCATTATTAATTTTTTCTTTTTAGGCCAAGTAATCAGATTATGGATGTGTGTTGTGGTGCAGTAGATATCGGCTTGGAACAATAAATCAGTCTATTTTGACTCTCAGTTGAATTCGCTGCATTCACTTATGCACAAATACCCTTGAGAAAGGTATTAATCTACCTCTTTACCCTACAACTATGGGTTAAATAGATAGATTGGGTTCTGTAGCCTTAGTTGGCAACAAGTCTACCACAGAAAGTAATGGCAACCTACTTTGGGAAAATATTCTGTTCAGTCAGTCATGTCTCTTTCAAGACATGATCATTCAAGCGTGTATCACGTATGGCACTTAACTGACTGAATCAAATTTAATTCAATATTCCAGGTAATGATTGGATTCTTACTGTTGTTTTGTAATTTCCAATGTATGGCTAAAGCAGTACTTTTGCTGTATTTACTGTTGTTTATAGACAACATGTGGTTGTTAAATCTTATCTGCCACATATTAGAAGTACTTCCAAAGTAATATTTAACATCATTATCATCCGAATTAATTTGAGCTCTATAAACAATACTTTTAGACATAAACTGGCCATTCAATGGGCAGGTTTTACTTTTGTTGGCAGTTGCAATTATTTTTATAAGGGTCATTTTTGTTATTAGTTGGGTGACAGATGTTGCTTATATGGGCCAAATATTTACTTTATATCATAGCATTATGTTGTGAAATATATTTATCTACGTTTTTAACACAACTATATCAAAAGAGACATGATTGCCCAAGTATGTATAATGTATGACACTTCACAGACTTACTGATTTGTATATTTTGAATAAACTTAACACCAAAAATATAAAATTCAAAATGGTCAAATAATTAGCTTGTTGCAAAAGCACTTTTTCATTGTAATAACAAAAATGACTTCTTAAATTTTGCACCTTAAATTTTTATGCAGGTATATATTCTCTAGTTGTGTTAGTAGAAATACTATCTAAATTTATTGGATGAAATATTTCCAATTATTGTCTAATATTTTTCCATCTTAATTTCTGTTTTTTATTACAAGTCTCATTCTATGTTCTTTCTGATCTAGGCTATTTGGTAACTATTGTAAACATGCTCTGGTGCCTGTTCTCACTCTTTCACTGACTAATCGTCTGAGATTGTTTTTTAGATCCCATCTGTGAAAGAAAAAAAAGAAACTGGAAAATGTCTAGTATAGGTTTCCAAGAAGATGAAAATGATTCCTGTTTTCAATATATTTAGTTATTTATTCACAGATTTGCTTGGGATGACTTGGTAGTGAATAATTTTGCTGTTTCTTCTGTCTTCTCTTACAATAGATGAACAGACAAACTCTTCTTTTTGGCAAGCAAGAACACCAGCTATTGCCTGTCACTCCTCTGCTTATCTCTATATCATAATGTGGGACTTGCTACTCTCTACCTGCTTACCTGCCAACAAGTAGCTCAAAAACGGACTATTCTAATTGTGACTTATAGCTATTTACTAAGCATAGGTTAGTTGTGGAAGAAAGCCAAAATTTTAGAGCACCCAAGGAGGATTAAACTCACTACTTGTAAGTGATCTAGCAGGACAAGCTTTCTAAACATTATATCATATCAAAGAGCTATGACTCTCATTATATAAGCCTATGTCAGAATTTAACTTCAAGCCATGTAACACTTGATCCATAAATGTTTTCTACTTCCTTTCATTGCAAGGATTTCACCTTTTGGCTTTACTGCTGCTCATAAAACACCAGCTATTTCAGGCTCAGACAAAACTTATTCACAGTTCACTTTATTTTGTAGGTATTCTAAACATTGGCTGAGTTTCATTGTGGTATAGAGTAGACAGAGGCAAGGAATATTTTGTCTGAGGGAAGGGGTTGTAAAGTGGAAGACATCTCATCACTCACAGTCTTTTTTCAAAGCCTGGCAGATATATGGAGTGATGTAGAAAGAACTGGAGTCAAGTGGATAAGAGATGGGTATTGACATTGCATTTAAATTTCTGGGGTTGTAGCTGTCAGGAAAGCAAGTATATGGAAGGGAGTTCTACAGGCTGGAAGTGCAAGAAAAGAAGCTGATAGAGTAGAATCAGCTGCATTTGGTTGATCTAACTGCAAATGGGTGGGAATTTGTTGCCAGTCTGGTTGCCAGAGTAAATTCTTGTGGCAGAGACACCAGTTACTTAAGTTTGTCGGAGCAGAAGCCATGAAAATATTTGTAGAACAGACAGAGGGAAGCCACATCCGGCTGGTGAGAACGAGGGAGAGAAATATTGCTGATCATTTTCTGGAGGATCTATCAATTTTTGTAGCAGACAACAAATATGATTGTCTGAAATTTCAAAGGCTTCAGCTCATTTGAAATGATGTTGTTGATTGGTTAATATATGCAAATGTGAAAATTCAAATTAGAGCCTATGCTTTACACAAAAATGAGTGATAACACTTAAATCAATTGAATTTTTCTACAACATTTCAATGGGGTTTCACAGATCCATTGCTAAAGATGCTGGGAAAACTGACTCTGGATGCCATTCCAGAAAGCATCCTATATCATTAAAAGACTCTGATCAGACCAAAAATGGAGTATTTGCCACCATATCTGGACTGAAGATCCCCAATCCTCTCTTTCTAGGCTCAACAGAGTTCAAAAATATTTATGCAGTCTTGTGGGTGATTATTTTCTCAACCCCTTTCTTATTAACAGTATTGCAAGCTTACCACTACTCTATTGCTATTTCCATGGAAAATGTTCTGACAAGCTATATTCCTCTACCAGTTCAGACCTTTACAACTAAAACCTACCATACCATGTACACTGAGATCAATCATCTTCATTCCTTTCATGTTTCATTTGAAGGAAACTTTGTTCAGACAGCTTCTTTTCATGAACCACTACTGTGTGGAACAGACTCTGTTAAGTAGGCTTTTCCGATCATTAAAATCTTGAAGACATTAACTCTTCAATCTTAGCACCGACTGTTATCTTATATATCCTAATAATCTAAAATTCTTATATCTATAAAACAACCATTTTCAGTAACCCATTACACTGAGTGGCTTTTGGGCCTTGTAATGGGTGAACAATAGTGTAAGACAATGAATAATAGTAATAATAATAATAATATAGCTTGTGTGTGTTTTTATTGTCTCATTAATTGATATTTGTATTTCTGTGTTTAAACTGCTAGAAAGAGCTGAGTAAATTTCTCTCTTGAAATTAATGAAGTCATACTGTTATCTATTTTTCATTTTCTTCATAATTTTATGAAAATAAATCTTTAAAAAAAACAATGATAGCTTTTTGTGTGACTTGTGTCTCAGTTTCAATATTTGTTAAAAAGTAGAAAAAATTATTTTTATTGTATCTGTGACTGGAAAAATAGTGAGAGTTTTAGGATACATATATGTCAGAAAGTTTCTTCAGAACATATTAAGAAAGTCAAATCTTTTACATTAAAATGACTTTTACCATATCTATTATCATCTAAGATTGATTTGTTTTTTTTATAGATAATCAACCTTTTGCAAGTTACTTAAAGAAAGTATTTTGGGATTGTAAGAATTTTTTGAAGATAATTATTTTTTAATACAAGTCCTACTAATTAACCCATAGTTTGAGGGAGAATAAATGTATCTATCCCAAAAGTATTTGCACATAAGTGAATATAACAAACCCAGCTGAAATTGGAACTTGACTTTCTGATTTTCAATTTGGAGCTATTATTCATTGCACCATTTGCATATCCAGGCTTACAGCACATGATATTCCCAAGCAGTCACCCATCTAAATCCTGACCAAGTTTCACTTTGCTCAACTTTGGTGATCATACAAAAACCAGTATTTCAATATAATATGGCTGTAAACACTCTTATTGTAAAATACTTGAATTTAAATGTAAAAATAAAATTTTAAATATTTTAAATTTTATCAAATGTTAGATTAAATTTGACATTCAATTTTTTTTTTCCAAGCTAAAACCAAGGGAATGCATATTCATTTTTGTCTAGTATTTCTTTCATCTTAATTTTAGTTAATTTTATTGCAACTTTCTGTCTGACACATTATATTATTCATTTACAGCTTCTATGGGTTAAACAATAAAACTGTTGTCTCTATTTCAAGTAGAAATAGTAATTTTTATTTTTGTTTCTACTATTAATAATCTCTTTCTGAATATTTGGGATTAGGAGTTTAGACTCCTCTTCATTCTGTTGCTACGATTACAGTACTTTGGAAAATGTGCTCTTTAGCTTTTTTCGGAGGCTTGTTGATCTGAGTAACCTTCAGAGAATTTGGAAGTAAACTCTATTTAATTTACAGGGGCTGGATTGTCTATGTCCAGGGATATTGTGTTCTTTTTAGTATTGCATAGTTATTACCAGCTTTGTTTCTTCAGAGTCTGTACTACCTGTCCCAGTGATTGAACTCACAATTACTATGCCACTAAATGCACAAATTATTTTAATCCTATTAGCTATTGTCTTCTGGAATATTATTTCCTTGTACACTAGGAGACAGCCATTGAATGTACCTATAATGTGATTTTAATAACAAAAAAAAAGCAAAAACAAAATAAAGAAATAGTTCAGCAACCTAAAACCATTCCTGGAATGATTCCTCTTCTTTTATGTGCCATGTACCTTCAGGATGTGCAGTGGATATTGGCCCAGTACGACAAATCCAGGAGCCAAGTTCGAATTCCAATAGAATTCCTTGCATTCACTTACGTGCAAATACCCTTGGGAAAGGTATTAATCCATCTCTTCCCTCCAGTTATGGGTTAAATAATAGGACAGATTGGTTTCAATAGCTTTGGCTGGCAATCAATCTACCACAGAAAGTAATGACAACCTACTGTGGGATAATCTTCTGCCCAGTCAGTCATATCTTTTTAGAGATATGATTGCCCAAACATTTATCATGTATGACACTTAATTGACTGACTGACCTTCAGCATATTAGCGATCATGCCTCTCCACAATTGCCTATCATTTATAGTTCTTAATACTTTTTGTCTTTTTGTCATCTCTACCAAACTCTGCTTTACCATTCATTCACCCAAGCTTGGCAGGTAGGTTATGCATTGCTTTCCTTTGGCCTTTTTACCTTTAGTCTGTTCTGTAAGTATCAAATTTTTCTCTTCTTGTGCTCTAGAAATTTCAACTATCTCTTTCTGATGTTAAGCATAAGTGTCTTTTTTGTTGCCATTGTCTCTAAAATCTTGTTGCTCATATGTTCAGCTCATCATATTTTCAGCATCCTTCTGTAGAACCAGATTCAAGTCTCTTCTTCATCTGTGAGGAGATTGGAATGATAATGACTTTTAAAATTTGTCTGGCCAAGTAAACTCTTTTTTGACATTTTTAATATTCTCATTACAATGTTTAAGGTTTTAAGCAAAATTTCTCAGTGCCACAAAAGTCTAATATGAAGATGGGACAGGTTAAAAATTACTGTCAAAAAACAATGAATATAAATTGTTGAAAATATGTGGGAAACAATGAATATAAATTGTTGAAAATATGTGGGAAATAGAAGATTTACACTATTTTAATTTTTTTTTTGGACAATAATTTGGACAATCTATCTCCACTTGCTCATGATTTATTTAAGGTTTTCTTTCTTTTCTTATGACTTTTGATGAAGACTGAAGAAGGGATGGGTTGAAACATGATCAAATTCAGTTGCCCAGACAAAATTTATTTTTCAAAATGGCAGGAAATTTGTTTATATGTAAAATTAACTTCAAGAAAATTTTAGTTAACAGTTTCTGGTGTCTATATTTTGAATTTGATGAAGTTGATAAAGATTATTTATGAAGTGGCATTTCATGAATTAAAGAGAAAAAAAAAGGAACAATATAAAAAAAAAGATAAAAGTCCAGAGTATTGAAAAGGATTATCAATAGATTAATATTAAAAGTGTTGCTTGGAACCACTCGTGGCTTATTGACAAATGTCAAGTATAATCCGAGATTTGTGTAGCCGCATCCATGAACGCATCTCCTTGAAGCTGAGATGAGTGTCTGAGATTTTTGCTTGATTGTTGTTTTAAGTATGCAAGATCCACAACTGGGCCAGATAAAGGATCAATTTTAGCTTTAATTTCTAGTAGCTGATCCATCCGATTAGGAAATGGCTTAGACCTGCTTTGTGAAGATTTGTTAGAAGATCACTTTCTCTAATTATCTAAAGTTCTGTGATAGGGTATCATGATGGCTGGATGATATTTTTTTTTCCCCCCAGACTAATGTGCTTTGTGGTGCTGTGGATATCGGCTCGGAATGAGAAATCCGAGAGCAGAGTTCAAATTCCACTTGAATTCATTGCATTCACTTGCGTACAAATACCCTTGGGAAAGATATTCAGTCGTCTCTTCTCTGTGGTAAAATCTTCCACCTAGTCAATTATGCATATTTCTCATGACCTGATTTTATAATAAATAAAAATGTTAATTCTCACAATTAAGTTTGTTTGGCCAATGGAATTAAAGGAGTTTATCTCAATATTGGGCTGTTTTACTTAATTTTTCAGCTTAATGGGACAACAAGCAAGTAAGTTACTTCATGGAGAGATTAAATTAACTTGTTAAATTGTTTCTGTTAAGAGTTAATTTAATGCGAATCATCTCCAGTTGTATGTGTCTGGGTTGTCTTATTATATATCTATATAAGTACTAATGTCTAGTAATAAAAAAAAAAAAAGAATTTATATATCAAATATTTAATTTCCAAATTAATCTTGCTAATGCACTTAATTTAGTGATGAATATTAATCACATTACGAATTAAAATTCCAGTTGAATTTGTTGCATTCACTTACGTGCAAATACTCTTTGGAAATGTATTAATTTGTCCCTTTCTTCCAACTATGGGTTAAATAGCAAGACAGAGTGTGTTCTACAACTTTTGTTAGCAACTGGTATACTGCAGAAAGTAATAGCAACTTACTGTGGGAAAATCTTCTGCCCGGTCAGTCAAATCTATTTCGAGACATGATCATCCTAGCGTGTATTATGTATGGCATTTAACTGACTGGCTGAATTGAACAGTAGAATAAAATAGTGAGTTTTACTCATGCATGTCATGTTTTTTCGGATCTTATTAAAATATTACAAACATATATGTAACTAACAATTTAAAGACAACAGAACCAATCATCAAATGCATGAAATGAATTTGAACAGTGACTCTCCTCACATGAGGAGTAGACTGAATCAGTTGCCACACACCAAACACAAACACATGGTTGAATATTCATTGAATAAAATAAAATTCCAACAATCTTTTTATTATTTCCTCTGCCTCCTGTTAAGCCAGTTGATGACAGAGAGAGAAATATAATAATAAATGTATTTGCGGGAATTTATTTAGGGGTATAAATCTGGGGAAAAAAAGATGAGACTGATTTAATTTGAATCATCTGATGTTTTGGTTCTGTGCTAATAAGATCGTAAAAACATAAGATTTACAGTATTTATGGCTCTGTCCATAGGGTATTAAACAGTCAGTCAGTTAAGTGCCATATGTGATACACGCTTGGGCGATCATGTCTCCAAAGAGACATGACTGACTGGCAGAAGATTATTCCGCAGTAGGTTGCCATTGCTTTCTGCAGTAGACTGGTTGCCAATCAAGGCTACAGAACCCAATCTGTCATGTTATTTAACCCATAAGTGGAGGGAAGAGATGGATTAATACCTTTCCCAAGGGTATTTGCGAGTAAGTGAATACGACTGGAATTCAAACTCAGCTTCCTGATTTCTCATTCTGAGCTGATATCAACTGCACCACGACCTAAACACTGTATTAAAAAAAAAGAATAAACGGCATTTAATTAGAATTATGTTTTGGTTACATAGTTAATTGTTTATATTGTGTATGCATTTATGAAAACATAAATGTGTGTGTGTGTGTATTTGGATATGTGAGTGTCTATATGTGGATGTGCATGGATATATATATATATATATATATATATATATATATATCCCTGAAGATCCGCTAATGTGAAACCTTGGTAGGTTTGTTGGCTCTTTAGGTTAGTTACTTTCTTTGTTTGTGTATTGAAAGCTTTTTGTTTTAGGTTACTCGTCTTGGTTTTTTTTTCTTTGGGCTATGTACTTTGACTGATGTTCAAGTGTTTAGCTCTTTCTTTTTTTATTATCATTTTTTCCTTCCGCGTATGTACTCGGAGAGTTTTTCAAAACGAGTATAGCGATAAGTTTACATTTTTATATATATATATATATATATATATATATATAAAAACAATCAGCTAAGTGACAAATACATACAACTCACACACAGAGAGGATGCGATGAGTAAATTGTCACCATTTTATATTTGTAATTTTGCACATGTGCATTGTTTTTGATTTTGCTGACTGAACAGTATAGTTGGGTCAGTTGTACACTGTATGTGCAAAAAAGAGCACTATGAAGCAATTCTCATTATAAAAAATTTGGAAATGGTATGTTGTATTGCTAGGTATTCTTGCCAGAACTCCAATGTGAACATTTTGGAGTTTTTGGGTGTCAGTCTGAGGACAGTGCAGATGGTTTGGAAAAAGTTGGGTGATACATCCAGTCAACATTGTGTTTGGAGTGATCACTAGTGATGATGACATCATGCCTTCATTCATCTTTCCACAGGGCCTCAGACTTAACACAGAGGCCTACATCAAATGCCTTGAGGAGATAGTTACCCTGAGTTAAGAAAAAACCCTATTTCTGGCAACAAGATTCCGCACCATGCCACACCAGCAAAAGAACCCAGTCATAACTGTCAGACAATTTCAGCAACCATTTCATCCCTTACATCTGCCGACCTAACTTCCTAAACTGCAACCCTCTTTGATTATTATGTGTGGGGTGCAGTTAAATGAGAGACCAACAAAATTCCTTGTAAAACCAAAAATGAACTGAAGGTAAGGATTGTGGCAGCATTCACCAACTTAAACAAGGAGACTGTCCAGAAGAGTTGCAGGAGATTTTGAAGTGGTCTAGAAGCCATGGTTGAGTTCATTGGTTATTTTATTGAATGAATTTACTCTTTAGTATTTCAAGATATTTTTGTGTAATTTTGGTAAATATATCTGTTAAAGAGGTGTCAGTGTTGTTTTCAATTTTGTGTAATTTAGACAATTCATCTAATAAATCTTCTGTATATATATATATATATATATATATATATATATATATTTACTAGATGAATTGTCTAAATTATGCAAAATTGCATATATATATATATATATATATATATATATATATATATATATACGTTTATACAAGTTTCATTAAAAATGACTAACAAGATACTGAAGTTAAGTCTTTTATTTAACTTTTTAACTGTGGCCCTTGACATCTCCAAAGCGTTTGACAGGATCTGGCATGTTGACCTTCTATGCAAGCTGCAGGGCTATGGTATAACTGGATAATTGTTTGACCTAATCCAGTCCTTCCTTTCAAACCGTACAGTATTGAAGCCTCTCAATACTATCACATGAATGCAAATGTCCCTCGGCTCTATTCTAATTCCTATGCTTTTCCTTATCTATATTAACAATCTCCCTGATGTAATAAGATCCCAAGTGGGCATTAATGCTGATGACACTACGGTTTACTCTCATCTCGATCAAAAATCTACTGAGGCTGAAAAAGCAAACCTCGCTGCCAAGCTTGAAAAGAACCTCCAATCCGTGGTGGACTGGGGTAAGAAATGGCTCATAAATTTTAATGCTTCCAAGACAAAGTTGCTATCTAATAACCACCACAGACAATGGTTCCTCCCGCCCATTAACATGGATCAGACTTCTCTCCCTGAAAGCAAAACACTGGATCTCCTCGGGTTAACTCTCACACCAGACCTCAAGTGGAATAACTATATAGAATCCATAGCTAAATCCACTACTAAGAAAGTCAGTTGTCTGTGTAAGGCCAGGAAGTTTTTCCTGTCCCAAACAATCCTGCACATATACAAGTCTACCATCCACCCGTACATTGAGTATTGCTGCCATATCTGGTCTGGTGCTCCTGCTATCAATTTAGGTGTCCTCGACCCAATTCAGCAGAGAATCTGTAATGTGATTGATCCCGACTTGGCAGCTAGGATACAGTCGCTTTCTCACTGACGCAGTGTGGCTTCCCTGTGTCTCTTCTACAAATACCTTCACAGCTTCTGCTCTGATGAACTTGGCTCACTGGAACCCCCTATATATGAATTTCCTTGAGCCACAAGATTAGCAACTAGGTCCCACCCTTTTACTGTGAAACCAATAAATTGTAAATGCAAATTCTACTCCAGCAGTTTCTTTTCTCACACTTCCCACCTGTGGAATCCTCTTCCGCATACTTGCTTTCCCGACAGTTACAATCTCCAAGAATTTAAGTGTCAAATCAAGTCATCTCCTATCTCACTAACTTACATCCTCTCTCTCATGCTTTTTCTTCGTCCACCCCACTCTCATCAGTATTCTCTTCCCTCTCCTACTCTCTTCCTGACACCCCCTGCAACCTCTCACTCCTCATAACATTCCTCCTCTGTAACCCCTTGCACAACAGTAGCAGTAAAATGCCTTGCTTGGTGCAACATGATTATAAAAAAATGTGTAAAAAATCTCAAAATGTTTAGTTTGTCTTATGGCTCCACTTTTAGCCATTATCAAGGATTAATTTTATTTTTATTTTAAACTGAACATATAGATTGTTTTATGTATATTTTATGTATGTATTGTTACGTATATAAATAGCTGCACACACACACCTACACATATATTTGAGAATGGTCTCTGTGTGGTAACAAGGAAATGATCACGTGGGAAACTAGTCAGCTTTGGAATGGCAGGTCAAGGCTAGTTGACCCAGATATTCTTAGTAACAAATGTCGAGACAGAAAATAAGTTAGACATTGAAGTCAGTTGCAAGTCATGAAGCAGCAGAAAGTTGAATCTTGACAGAACAAGTCATATTTGCTGAGCACCGATAAATGATGAATGAGGGAAAAAGGCATTTGAGATAATAGCGTAATTTAACCAATTCATCTTAAGCAACTCTGGATAAGAAAAAGACTGAACTTATAAATTCTTATTCATTAAAACAAGAAAGCGAGGCTGAATATATAGTGACGAAGATGAGAAAAGATTTGTATTCTGGTTTAAATTTGTTGAAAGAACAAGAAAGAAAACAGAGCCGAGCTGTTTATCGAGAAAGAAAGAAAGAAATATAGCAACAAAGATGAAAGAAGCTGTAATATCATTTGCATGCTGACTCTTGTTGAAGGAAGAAGAAAGTGAGGCCGAATCATTTTATCATGGAAGAAAGAAAGATAGCGACAAGGATAAGAAGGAAAGCTGTAATATAATTTGTACACTGATTCCAGTTTATTCAGAGAAGAAAAAGAAAGCAAAGACAAGTGGTTTATCGAGAAAAGAAAAGAGATAGTGATGCAGAGCAGTCAACATATAAAGGAAGATATTTTGAAGATAAAGATCAAAGCAGAATTGTTTGAATACAGAAAATACGACACTGGTCGAACAAAAGAATAAAGAAATGTGCGAACGTTTTCAGAATATTTGTATGCTGAAAATGTAATAGTCAACTGAAAGAAACAGAAACAGTCGTAACTACATACACTTCAAGTGTATAAAGAAAGAAGAGGAAGAGAGAAAAGAAAAGACAGTAAAAGAGAGAAGGAACTGATATAAAGATAAGTTATTATATTCTTAAACCCATGTTAGAACATGCATACACGTCCATGAATATTATGTTACCACATATACCATACCACGTTAATAAATAATATGGTTCTCCCTATTTTATCTTGTGTTAATCTCTTGCATTCGTAGTTGCCTGTATTCATTCATATTTGCTGTTGTATATTGTAAATGGCTATTTCAACTATGTTGGGTATCTGAATATAATTTTGAGGTTCAGGTCATTGGACATTCTAATTCATACTTAAATATTTTTTTTATTTTGATCTTTTCTTATTTATTAAAATTTTATATCAAAATCATCTCGTCTCGATGTTTGTCCTTGAATTGCTGGTCAGCGTCTGTCTTAATATATTGAAGCTGACCTGGGAAAGTTGCTGTTTGATTATACCAATCGAACAGTGATCTTATTTTATTTTTTATTTATTTATCATTGTTCATTTGTCATGATCTGGGGCAGATAACCCGTATCTGTCCATAGATGTGAAAATGCAATATACCCGAATCGACGTGTAAACATCTTGATGGTTATCATCAAGACAGGTATGTGACAGTATCTATTTATAGCAATATAATATAATACAATCCATACATTTAGTGAAAAGTAAAAATAATGGCTAAAGATATAGCTGAAAGCACTTGGTGCATGTAAAATTAAATAAAAATTTGAACTGCAGTACCTTGTCAGATGTTTTTAATGAAACTTGTGTGTGTGCGTGTATGTATGTATGTATGTGTGTGTGTGTGTGTGTATATATATATATATATATATATATATATATATATATAATAAAAAATATAGTTTAATGTATGCTATATTTATGGGTTAAAGTAATCAATATCAGGGATAGTGTATCTAAATATAAAAGCCACAGTTTTTCATGCTTAAACTCAATTGTCTGGCCATGACTACATATACTGTTCAGCTATGCATTATGGGTAGGCTTATTGTATAATTTTAATGGTTATTTGGGTGGGTTGTAACCTTTATTTTCCCAGTTATTTTAGGGACTATTGAAGTCGAGACACAAATATAACAACCAACAATAAAATAATCAACAAGTAATAAAAAAAGTTAAGAAGCACAATAAAATAGCTATAAAACTGCATCCATATCTACAATCATTTCTACTTAATAGCCCCTAAAATAATTCAAAGCATAACAATTACCACCCACCCTAATTAATACAATAGGCCTACCAATAATACATGGAACAGTATATATAAATAGCCAAGCACCCAGCCTGATAATTGCATTTCAGCATGAAACAGAATGTCACTGCTGGGTGTTGACTTCAATGTTCATTTTTAATATATATATAATTCAACAATTTCAAAATTTAATTTGTTGGATTGCCATTTCATTTCATTTTTAAATTTTTGAATTACTTTATGTATTTGGCTCTGTAAATAGATAATACTATTTATATAGAGACCTTCGCCTTGATCAATTTTAATATTAATGAAATTAATATTAATAGGATCGGGTTTTGGGATTTTACTTATTTACTCATCCTTTTTGGATTTAAAATAAATAAAAATATATACTGCTTGCTAAAGTATTAGTACTCACTCTCTCTCTCTCTCTCTCTCTCTCTCTATATATATATATATATATATATATATATATATATATGAGAGAGAGAAAGTACTAATACTTTAGTAAGCTGTTTACTTTCTTAACCACTGAGCAAATTGACATTTGAAGAAAGTGTGAAAATTATAATGTAAGATCAAGAGATTAGTAATCACTGAAAGAACCAAGTGTTTTTGGAAACAAAACAAGCACCACATGAGTCCATTGTACAATACTTATATAGATTGAAAGAATGAGCCAAGTATTGGGAATTTGAAAAATTGAGAGCTCAGGAAATGACTATTGCATAACATTCACAATGATATGTAAAATGATGTTATATAAAACATGTAAATGGATAAAATATCAGTATATTTTTATTTTCAGTATGAACCAATTAGGAGCTTGATTGTTTTTTTGTTTTTTTTTGTTTTTTTTAAAATTGAATTTGTAAAAAGGGTGCAAGGCATGTATTACAGTTTCTCATTTTGTAAATCAATTTTTTACAGAATGTCTCTTTCCGAGGATTGCACATTAACATTTGTTTTTTTTTTTTTATCAAGTTATTTTTATTTAATTAAATGTATCAGTATTTGCTCATCTAAATTTTTTAACTGGGTACTAACAAATGAGAACATTTAAATCAGTGTGTAACATTAATTTCATTTTGTTTATTAAATGATTCAATCTGCTATTCATTGGGAGAATAAAAAACAATTTTTATCCAGAATCCAAAGAACTGAAATTTTATGAAAACTAATGTTTTATTTCATGGAAATCATGTGAATCTGTCATTTCCTCAAATTATGAAAGAGTTTTTTCAAGTTTTTCTTTCTGGTACAAACCTTTTACAAAGTCTTTTACTAGAAACTAGAAGGTAAGGAAGGTTTTTCTGACAAACTTATTGAGTATATTATATCGAAAGTTTTTTGGAGTTTGTGAGTGATTCTCATGAGAACAATCTTTTGTAGATCAGATAATGAGATTTTGGGATGTTTTTATTAGGTTTATCAGTATTATTTACACTATTTACAAGTAGATTGTTGTCCTTATCTTTGTTT
The DNA here is from genome assembly GCA_037127315.1 of Ascarosepion bandense. Taxonomy (NCBI): domain Eukaryota; kingdom Metazoa; phylum Mollusca; class Cephalopoda; order Sepiida; family Sepiidae; genus Ascarosepion; species Ascarosepion bandense. The sequence goes on from JBBBDQ010001092.1 coordinate 845,041, forward strand.
TTATTACGTTTTGGCTGTTGTACCCTCTGGACTTCAGGGGGGTATGTTGATCAAGGTAACCTACAGGGAATTTCATACTGAACCTTTTTATTTAATGATTAACTGTATTGGTATTCATTTTAATCGTTTTTAGTGCTCCTGTTATTACTAAATAGTGGTTGTGTTTAGATGCCTACATCTTGAAAGTTTGTCAAAATCATTTGCTAAGATGTTTTTATCAAACAGGATAGCTGCTACTCCCATCATCATCATCATCATCATACTCATCAGTTGCTTTTTGTTTAGTACAATCTCTTAGTACAATCAGGTAAGATAATACATTGATTCACAAATTCTGTCTTAAGGAATACATCTAGAGAATTCATATTTACTTTGCATTAATAATACTCTCCTGAGTAAATGAGCAGTTCCACACTGCAATTTTTTAAAAATCTCTTGTAAGCAGGAACTGCCCAGCATTTTGTTTTTGTCTGTACCTTTTTTTTTTACTCTACTCTGGGCTCCAATTATTATAGATTTAACAAGTTTTAAGATAATGATATTTATTTGTTTTATATTCTTCAATAAATATATTTTTACCTGATGACATTTCCATAGCCATTATTATTGTATAGATACAAAAGGTGATTTTCTCCCTTTTGTGGGGATGTCCCTTCATACTAAGACAAAAGTAGAGAGCCAGTTAGTTTGTTTACAGCAGTCAAAATAATTTTTTTTTTTTTTAAACCCTGGGCAAAGGATCCCAGGCTAAGGCTATATATCTATACATAACATAACACAGTTTCCCTTTAGGAATATATATTCTTAGATATGGATAGAAACTCCAGCTCACAGTTATCAATTTGGGAAAACCCAAGACTGTAGGGAATATGTCCTCTCCTTGAACATATTAGATGAACCAGACCCATTTGAATCTGGAGTCCTAAACATGGCTTCTCAAGATGCATAAAAAAATTTCCATATTATATATATAATACCTTTTCATTTCTCCTTACACTCAGCTTTACTCTGTCGATATACATATAAATATATATTGTTTTCTGCATATGGGACATGTGGAAATATATATAGTTATGTATCAATTTTACATTGCGACATAGAAATTTCTGTTTTGAGATAGGTTCTCATCATCAGGCAGTGTTGATGTGGTTGTGCAGATGATTTACATTTAAATGACAAAATCTTTTGGTTTGCTGTAAATGTATGTGGGTGTTTTTGTTTTTGCTAATTAGAATGGAAATTCATTTTGGGGTTTGACCCCAAAGAATACATGCTAACCAACATTTTTCCTCAATTCTATTCTAATGGAAAGAAGCATAACATCATAACTACGTAGGTGGTTAGGTTTGCCAAGATCTCTATGCAGCACAGCATTATATGGGAAAACAAACGCACTGAAACTCCCGTTTAAAAGCCTACACGAAGAATTTAAAGTAGCTAAAGTGAGAGCTACAATCCAGTACGAGTACTCGAAAGATCCCAAAGTAGCTGGTGCGGGAATATATACAGGTAGAAAATGGAACGCCTCGAAAGAATTGAATACAGCAAAAAAAAGAATCTGAGAAAAGTCAATACTAGGGACCATAGCTACTGGATGCACGGGCCTCAGGTTTTTTCCCTCAGAAAAATATGACAAACTGCAAGGAAAAAAGAAGTCATTTTTTGCAGGAAGAAATCAGAAATGGCGAAGAAGAGAAACGAATAGCAATCCAAGTCGGGATGAGACAGCAAGGGGCATGGACCAAATGGAGCTCTGTTGAAACACCAAATCAAATGGTCCGAAATATGGCACGGTGACTCCAGATTAAAATTTCTGATTTGGGCAGTATACGACACCCTGCCAAGCCCCACAAACTTTCAATTATGGTATAAAACCCAGTCGCCAAATTGTCATCTTTGTGGGTGCAAAGGTACCTTAAAACATATCGTGAGTAGCTGTAAATCTGCACTAGCTGATGGGCGTTACAGGTGGCACCATGACAAAATTCTAAAAGAGATCGTGGAAATAGTTCAAAATGCTATCAAAGAGAATGTTTACAACCCAGACACAAGGCAGATAAAATTTATTAAAGCGGGTGCGAAAATCCCACGGAATAGAAAGGTAAATCCAAACCTGCTATCTCCTGCAATAGACTGGGAACTAAGGGCCGATATAGGCTCAAGATTGAAATTCCCAGAGCAAATTGCCATCACAAAACTTTGCCCAGATATAGTTTTCTTCTCACATAAATTGAAGAAGATAGCCTTGTGGGAACTGACGGTCCCCTGGGAAGAAAACGCAGAGGAGGCTCATGAAAGGAAGAAGTTAAAATATGATGAACTGCTGGAGAGTTGCAGGGTTAAAGGCTGGAGGGCTAGCTGCACTCGTATAGAAGTGGGGACTAGAGGATTTGCAGCAAAGTTCTTATGCAAAGCCTTAACAGATATTGGGATAGTGGGAATAAAAAAAAAAAAAAAAAAAGAAAAAGGAAAGCACTTGAGTCCATAACCGAAACAGCGGAAAGAACAGCTAATTGGTTATGGATCAAAAGAGAGAGTGCCTGGATTCCAAATTGTAAGCTAAAATTCCCCGAAATCCTGCGTCTAAATTAATGTTTCGGACGAGCTCATGTGCGGTTCGCCTCTAAATGGAAAGTGGCTCTGACTGTCGCTAATCAGAAGCATTTGCAGGGTTTTGTACCGGGCCTAAACGTAATTTTCCAGTGTCTGAAAGCGTTTATCGAGGGTGGGCCAGAAACTGATCATTTCTGGTCGGGTTGGCGCAGTAAGTGGAGTATAATGTTGAAAGACTCGAAACCCCCTAGTGATCCTCGCGATGACATCACTGAAGACACCCTCTAGCGCCCCCATTATACGGTGCGTATGTTTGAAATTCCCTTGTTTGTTTCCCTTCCTTTTTTCCTCCCAAAAATCTGATCTTATCATTTTCCCTTCATTCCCTTCAGTTTCATTACATTTGATGTGATATTCTTTTTGAGTACCAATCCCATATTCTTTCCTTATTCTTTTTAGTCTATTTGTTAAAGAAAAGATTTTTTTAAAAAAAACTAAACTGTAAATTTTTTTGTTCCATCTATCTATTTGTTGTAAATTTTTTTTTTTCCCCATTACACAAAGGGGGACTTATTTTAAAAAAAAATGTATTCTATTTTTGGCTTTATTTCTACCGAGTTTGTCAGTGATTATTTTCCTTATGTACTTATATATATATATATATATATATATATACAAAGATGTTTGTATGTCTTAGTGGGACAAAAATCTCTGAGAACAAAGCATGTTTGTCATTCTTTTTTTCTTTCAGTCATACAATTCTATCCATGAGGTATAGTGTTGTTATATCACAGATATAACAATGCCCATAGCATTGAAGAGGGGGTTTAAATTGGAGAATAAATCTTTTTTGCATAGCTCTCTCTTGTTATTTACAATATTTTTATTGTTTGAACTGTTGTCCTCATCTTTGTTGCCATATTCACAATGTTTCGGTTGTTGTATGCTCTGACCTTCTGAACTGAACCCTTTATTTTAATCACTGGCATAATCTTTTCATTCCATGAGTCATGCCACTTCTGGATATCTTAGTTATCTCTATGGCCCAGTGGATAAAAGCATTGGTTGGATTCTGTGACTTAACCCAAAGTGTTGTGAGTTTGATACTGGGACACAGCAGTGGTGAACAAAAAACTTAGGGAGTTTGAGTTAAAGGGAGATAACTAAGATATCTGAAAGCAGCATGACTCATCATTAGTTGTGATTCTTTCCAACTCGTAGACTGGGTAATGAAGGGCATATCTCAGCTTCTGTGCACAATTTATAGAGGCAACACTTTCATTGGCATATGACCTGTTATAAGCAGGGCTGCACCCTCCCATTACCAACGATTATTATTAGTGTTAGTAAAAGTTTTTATTTATACATAATGATTAGAACAAAGAAAAAGACAAAAATATAAGAAGAAATAAAAAACATTGCCTAATTCTTTGCTTTCTGACTAAATTCATTGAATTCTCAGTAATAATCTAATTATTTCATCCCTTGTCTGTTGATATAAAGAAGAAAGCATCATTTACAATCTGAAGTCTTTCATCCAAAATGGTTCTGTTTCTGAAACTGCAGTATGTCAAATTCTAAATCTATGTTGATGGACACCTTGAAAGCAAAGGTCAAGCAGTTAACCAGACAGTATCCATCATTTCTGTTTTCTTTCAGCATTAACTCCTCGTCTTTCTACACTTACCCATGGTTTTGTAATTCTGTTCACCATCCTTTGCTAATTATTGTACAAAATAAATGCTCTTATCTCACTGGTCATTGAACTTATTGATGTACTAACTATATATATATATATATATATATATAAATTTTTATTTCAGCATTCAGTAGTGCTTATTTAGAAGCTATGGTTAATGATACTAAGCTACTTTTCATCTGTAAAAATCTGCTGTTAAATCTTATATATATATCAATGTCTGGCCACTTGTATTTATGTATACCTGTCTACTATGGTGACTGGTCCGTTCCTGTTGCAGATTCCTGCTCAGGCATATTTTGAGTTTGTTCAACACCCACATAGCCAGCCTGTGGTTTATACTGCAACTATGCTGAACAAACCATAGTTACAATTTCTAGAAAAGAACCCATTATCTAGTGTGATGAACAATCTGAACAAGGCCAGCACACTGATACCCTTGGTCAGCTTCGGAGATTTTTGTGGTTTAGCATATGCAATGATTTCTTTAAGATTACTTAGTTTTGAATGGCATTCCCTATTATTTGAACTAGGGTGTGGTGATCAACATTCTCCCTTCATATGTGGTCAGCTACATCTGATTTTTCTCTCTCCCCTCGTCTTACAGCCTTATGATGTTCTTGTAGCCTTATCTTGAGGGGGCAGTCTGTTTCTTCTTTATATTTTTTTTCCACTGCTACATGGAATGGCATATACACTGAGCCTAGGCTGCTAACAACCGATTTTTAGCAGCTTAGGTTCAATGTGCCACTATAGTGCGGGTGTTGTATAGTACGGTGCGGGGTGTTGTATTTAAGGAAACAGTCTTTGATGTATTTGCTCCTTAGGTCAATAAGTAGTTTTGAGACAAGGAGAGATAAGATCAGAGGGTTAAGGGAGGTGAACATAGTTAGCTGCTTGACTTGGGTCAAGGGAGCTACTCATTACAGTTGTCTCTCGAGTCTGGGTCTGTCTGTCTGGCAATGCTTTCTGTATTGGCTTTTTATTTCGACTTTTTGGATTGCAGCAGATCATTTGGGAATTCATATCCATATTTGATTCTGGGCTTCCCATTGGCTGATAAATAAAATTTGCGTAGGCTCACGAACTGGAAATTTAATATTTAATTAATTTTTAGTTTTCAACCAGAACATCTGAGCGAACCCGGATGCGCACCGATGAGTTTTGGTCATTGCTTTCTGGTTGTTAGAGTGCAAACCTCTGGTCTATTGCTTTTGCTCGGTCGGTATCACCACACCACCCTCTGAGTCACTTTCTTGTAGATATGATTTGACCCAACGATAGGAAAGTCATCATCATATGTTTGAAATTTTGCTCACTTTGAGGAACTTATCAAAGATGCTCTTGTCCGATGCAACCAGATGGTGAGCTTGGATGTGGTGAGTCTGTTTACCAAGCTACCCAAGGCGGAGACACTATTGGTAGTCAGAGATAGACTGGCCTTGGACTCATCCCTAGGAGAATGTACCAGTATTCCACTAGATAGCCTGATGAAAATTCTGATTTTCTGCACACACACACATACACACACACACACTTTGGATTGGGATCAGACATATATTGAGAGGATGAAGACTTAGGTTTATAAGTCCCAGAAATTCACTTGATGTTGTCCTCAAGAACACATGCCCCAGTGGATATAGATGTTGGTTAGTGACTTGAGCCAAAGATTTGCGAGTTCAATACCAGGCTGTAGCCTGGTATTGATCTCGCAAATCTTTGGTGAACAAATAACTTAGAAAGCTAAGTTAAAGGGAGATAACTCATAACTAGAAGTTGCATTGCCACTTCTAGTGATTAGGAGTGAGAATTATATACCCCCAGTGATTGTCATAAAGGGTTCAGTTCAAAATTTCTAACATCTTAAGAAGACTGGAGCATACAATGGCTGAAACATTGTAAACATGGCAACAAAGATGAGGACAGTTGTCCAAATAATGTGAACAGTTTTTTTTGTTTTTTTTTACTCTACAGTATACCCTTGCCTCAGTAATGTATAGTTACTTTTATTATTGTTAAAATGATTAAAAAATTTAAAATGTTTTGAGGAATTTCAGATTATTTTTTAAGCATTCTATATGCTCAGGAAATTAAAATATCCTCTCTGTTATGATAAAAACCATTGTGCTTTTATGTGTGTGTGTGTGTGTATATGTATATATATATATATAACGACACATCTTTTGAGGCTAACCATCATTTGACTAATTTTTTGGCATCTTCATAAGAATGAAAGTGCTGCTGTCAGGCCATGTATTATCGATTGTGATAAGTGGATTGTGCAATGTGTAGTGAATACAGCAGGTAGGGTAGGACTTCCCATTTAAGTGTTTCAAGTAGGTTTTTGCATGTTTTGCAACAAGTGACCTAGTCTTGTCATCTTGCAAAATCACTTTGTGTCACTGCTTGTATAGTGACCGTTTTTTTGTTTTTTTTTTCTCAATGTTCAGCTAAATATGTTAAGTGTAGTAGATAGCAACTTTGCTGCCAATGTTGATGTATGGCTGGGCTTACTTCAGTCTTCTATGCTTGGGGTTATCATAGTGTATCCACTTTTCATTGCCAGTCATGATACTATGCAAAAAAACTTTCCTTTTTCTGACATTGAAGTTGCTGTTCACATGCGACAAGGCACCGTTCTACATATCTCGTTTTCAACTTGTACAGCACCCAATGTCCTTGTTTTTTAAATCATTCTTAATGATTTCAAACATTTCAAAATTCTTGTGTGTTCAACACCTCTAATTCTTCATCTTCAAACTTTTTTTGATGCACCAGAGCATTCTTTATTTTCAACATCAAAATCATTATTTATAAGGCGTCTAAATCAATCTCTGCATGTTGTATCTGACAGCATGATCACTGTAAGTCTCAATAAGAATTCTGTCTGCTTCAGCTGCAGTTTTCTTTTGAATAAAGTAGTACAGTAAAATTCCTCACAAATAACCTTTCTTTGGCACAATATCTGACATGTTTAATGCTATGAAAAACAAAGTTGTTGAAATGACATACTCTGAATTTCAAGCTTGCTTATAGTACTTCCTTATAGATGCATTACCATCTGAAACTACATGCACACAGTTCTAGCAACACTATCTGTTAGAAAATAGTGAGAACTTATTCAAAGCCCTAATAGATATTTCCCTCATGTCATGTTCAGGGATTTGGATTATTTTGGGCTGTTTTTTTTTTTTTGTTTGTTTTTATGTAAGATTGTCAATTGTAGGACATCAATATAAATGTTGCCATCATTTTAGACAGTGTATCGATTAAATACTTTGGTATCATTTTTTTATGACATGGCCTACTTGCATGCTATATATGACAACAAACATTTGACAAAATAATTCTTGGTAAGAGCAACATGTATCTATTCTAACTTATCTAACACTTATCAATCTATAGATTTAGAGATAGATTTTGTTTGTAACTCTGAGACCTTTTGTATGTACAAATATAAGATAAATTTTATTAAAGCAATAAATAGCACTGATGAAAACTTCTTAATATCAAAAAAGGAATCTAAGGAATTCTAAGGAATCTTTCTGTCAATCCTTTGTCAAAAATCAATTGTTTGTGAAATTAAATTTAATTAATTCTAATAAGAACAAAAATCACTTTTAGGAGACTGACAGAAAAAAAAAATGTAATTTAATTGTGCACCATTTTGTTCTATTAATTCCTAAAATGTTTCTTGTTCTTAAGATTAATTAAAAAAAGTAATTGTTTTCACCAACAATTGTCCTCTGATGAAGGATGAGTCAAAAGGTTATTTAGATATTTACATGTTTTAGTGTTAAAATGTTTTCATTGGTGTTATATATGCTTTCATAAAATTTATCAGTATCAAGTCATGGTTTAAAAATATTGGTACAACCAACAAAAAAACCTACCAAGTGACTAAAGAAAATAATAAACAATAAATCAAAATGAAACTTACAGAAAAAAATACTAAAACAGCGATACCTACGTAAACATTAGTAGGTAATATTCAATGGCTAAGACAGCGCAATAACACTATCTAGTGACACCACTCAAAAATGAGATGAAGTTCAAACAATACTCAAGTTTCTTGCTGTCACGATTGTCAGGCAACCACAACAAAATGGCAGCCATCTCACACGCACATACAACTGACCATAATTATTAGGCCACTTTAGTGTTTTCAAAAAATGATGTATTTCATACTATTTTTTAGTATTTATTGCCAAGTGAATAATTGTAAATGAAAATAGAATGGTTCTTTTGTTAATATTGCACAATAACATGTGCATCAAATGAATCTATAAATATTTAATAATTACCTATATTGTAGTTTCATCAATGAAAGAATGAAGAAAATTTAGGGTGATTTGGGTGAGTTCATCTTTGCTTCCTTACCTTGTGAAATTTTGCAAAGTAATAACAACAAAAAAAAACCATTCTAGTTTTATTTGACAATAAATACTAAAAGTAGTATGAAATACATGATTTCTTTAAAAAAACGTGGGTGGCCTAATAATTATGGCCAGTAGTGTGTGTGTGTGTATGTATATATATATATATATATATATATATATATATATATGAGTATGATATGTAAATTGTCACAATTCTATATCTTTAACTTCATGTGTATGTGTTATGTTTTTGATTTTGTTACCAGCACAATATAGTAGGATCAGTTGAGCACTGTTTGTGAGAAAAAAAAGCACCTTGACGCAATTTGGCAATGACATGATTCATACTGGAAGCTCCAATATGAATATTTTAGAGTATTTGGGCGTCAATCTGTGGACAGTGCAGAGGATTAGGAAAAAGTTTAATGAGTTTACAAAGGTGTTTCGAGTGATCAATAGCAAAGGCGACATTATGCCTCAATTTATCTTTCCACTAGACCTTAGACTAAATACTTAGGCCTATATCAAGTGCCTTGAGGAAGTAGTACTGCCGTGGGTCAAGAGAGTGGTTGCTGCAAAACACTGTCTGGCAACAGGACTCTACACCATGCCACACAAACAGGAAATCCCAGTCATGGCTAGCAAACAATTTTTGTGGTTGCATCGCCCCTTACATCTGGTCACTCAACTCCCAAGACTGTAAACTGCTTGAGTATTATGTGTGGAGCACAGTTGAGTGAGAGACCAACAAAACTTCTTGTAAAACCAAAGAACTCAAAGCAAAGATCATGGCAGCATTTGCCAACTTCAACTAGGAAATTGTCCAGAAGTGATGCAGTAAGATTCCAAAGTTGTCTTGGAGCAGTGGTTGAAGCCAATGATGATTTTATTAAATAAATTTACTCCTTAATATTTTAAGATATATTTATCAAAATTGCACAATAATATCTGTTAAAATAAGATGTCAGCATCATTTTCATTTTTGAAGACAACAATTTGTCTGTCGATAAATTTTGATTTATTCACCTCAGGGTTCTTGACAAAATCTAATGGAGAATCTGCAATGTGATCAATATTGACTTAGCAGCTTGGCTGCAGTTGCTCTCTCACCGATGTGACATAGTTTCCCTGTGTCTGTTTTATATATAATTTCACGGCTTTTGCTCCGATGAACTTAGATCACTGGTGTCCTCTAGGTATGAATTTACACAAGCTACTAGATTAGTAACTAGGTCCCACCCTTTTACAGTGAAACCGATAAAGTGTAATCGCAATTTCTACTCTAACAGCTTCTTTTCACACACTTCCCATCTGTGGAATTCCCATCCCTATACTTGCTTCTTGACAGCTACAATCTCCAGGAGTTTAAATGTAAGGTCATCTAACTCACATCCATTTTCACAGGCTCTTTTTCCATCTACTCCAGCCACATCCTTGGTATCCTCATCCGTCTATTACCCTCCTCCTGACATTCTCCTATAACTAATCCTTCTTTCTCATCACTTCCCCTATGTAACCCTCTGTGCAACAGTGGCAGTAAAATGCCTTGCTTGGGGTGAGATGATTTAAAAAAAAAATATTAAGCAATACCTTTACATGAAAATTTTAAAGTGGATTATGATGTTGGACTGGGTCAATTCCATTTTTCAGAGTAAGAACAGCATGTACCAGTCAATGTCATTGGATGCAGTCATACTGAAGGTATTAGTTTTCCTTCTGTAAGTTGGATACGCAAATGATGAATAAAGAATGTAAACATCTCAGTGTGCTTACCTTATGCATGAACAATAAGTCCAAGTATTTCTACATCCTTGTACCTCTGCTAGATGAATGTTGCTCCCATAAAAGGATAATCTTCACTTTGGGCAGTATTGTCTTTAAATCTACTGTATGCCCTGCCAGCCTCCTCACCAGAAATGCTTGATGGGTGAACAGGTTTACGAAATAATATTGTCCAATCAACAAGTATCTTATCAAGTCCTCATTGGAGCTGATCAGATCAGAATTCATTTATCAGTCATCTTTAAGTATTTTTCTTGAGATGATTTATTCATTTTCAAATCTTTTAATTTCATTATTTTAAAATTTCTTTTTAAAAAAGATATATGCAACTTAATACTGTCAATCTGTCTTTTTAGATATATTTGCCAGCAGTTGATCACATGATCAGCATTTTTCAACTGCAGCTTTAACCAATTTTCTTTGTCACATGTGATTATCTTATCTATTGTTGCTATCTTTTTAGTTCACAAATATAATCAGTGGATATTTTGTCTTGTAGAAACAAAAATTTATGCATGTAGCAAATTGAATTATTTACATATTTGTTGTATCCTTGACAAGGGTACAATTTATCAAAGTATAAATCTGAGTGGAAAGATTACCAAGATTACCGTAATAGAAAAGAAGATTACCGTAATAGAAATAAAGGTTCGTTCAGCACCAGAATTATTAAAGACAAGAATAGTACTACCAATTTCTAATTTATAAGCAAGATGGTATTTACCACCTTCCCACCAAGGTGTATGTGACACAAGGTCAGTTAATGTGGGAATTTTGAGCTTTTAAAATCAGCCAAATACATCCTGTAGACTCAGCTTAAGGCTGTGTCAGGCTCTTGTTGTTTCACCACAAATGAGATTCTAACCTTCGGCAGATCCTCATTTGGGTCCCTCTGCTCAGAAGCAGAGAGTTGAGAGGTTTCGATCAGAAATGAACTCACAATCCATAAGCAAAACTCACTAGTGAAAATGCTCTTGCTCATTTATTCTTGATAGACTTAGTCCACCATAGTGTTCATAGTGTTCTGGGATATTCCATTCTAACAACATTAGAAGGGGACGCTATAAAAAATCTAGAGGAAGTAATGGTGGCAGTTTAATCTTGGTCTTAATGAGATTGGAGACTTTATCATGTAGAGACATATTTACAACAATTAGTTCTGTTCTCCTATATGGCAGAAAATACTTCTATGTGCAATGTCCCTTCAAGATGTAGGCGATCATGGCCTTCCAATTCTCCCTATCCCTGGTGGCTCTGAGCACGCTTTCTCCTGTTATCCCACCCAAGCCCTGTTCTGCCATCCATCTGCACAGGTCTTTCAAATATGTTATCAGCTGCTTTCCCCGTCTCTCTATCCCGCTATCTGACCTGTGAGTATCAGTATCTCCAAGCCTTGCTTCCTCAGTGTATGTCCCAAGAATTTCAGCTGTCTCTTTCTGATGCTCAGTATTAATTTCCTTTTTGTTTTCATCTTTTCTAAAACCTCACCATTGTTCACATGCTTGATCCATGATATCCACAGCATCCTTCTGTAGAACCACATTTCAGTTGTGTCAAGTTTTTTTCTTCTTCTTTGATGATATTGTCCAGCATTCACTGCCATATTGAAGAACAGACAGCACACAGCAATCCAGTAGTCTCTTTGTTTCTAGTGACATTTTCCTGTCTTTTAAAACTTTATTCAGCTTCTGGAATGTGTCCTTGGCCATTCAAATTTGCCTTCAGACCTCAGTGTCACATTATCCGTCTTCCATTAGAACACTTCTCAAGTACTTAAATTTTTTATTTCCTTGACTTTAGTATGCACAACCTTTAATTGGCATTTTGGACTCCTCCATTTGATGATGACCATACATTTTGGACTCCTCCATTTGATGATGACCATACATTTTGGACTCCTCCATTTGATGATGACCATACATTTTGGACTCCTCCATTTGATGATGACCATACATTTTGGACTCCTCCATTTGATGATGACCATACATTTTGGACTCCTCCATTTGATGATGACCATACATTTTGGACTCCTCCATTTGATGATGACCATACATTCAGTTTTCTTGTAGTTTATTTGTAGTCCTTTTCTTTCGAATTTCTTCATCTACCTTTTTTTAGGAGGTCTTGTAGTTTTCTTTTCGTGTCAGCTATCAGCACTGTATCATCTGTTTATCTTATGCTGTTCAGATTGTGGCTTGCTGTACAAGTTGAATAGATCCAGTAAAAAGGCACATCCTTGTCTTATGCTCCTTTCTATCTTTGTATATCTGCTGAATTCATTTCTTATTCGTACTCTCTCACCGGCGTGACATGGCTTCCACATACTTGCTTCCCCGACAGCTACAATCTCCAGGAGTTTAAATGTAAGGTCAATAGACACCTCCTAACACACTAACTCGCACCCATTCTCTCAAACACTCTTCCTATGTACCTCCTTATTTGTCTATCACCCTCCTTCTGACATTTCTTATATCTAATCGCTCTCTCAGCACCTTCCCCTATGTAATCCCCTGCACTATAGTGGCAGTGAAATGCCTTGCTTGGGGTGAAATGATTAAAAAAAATGCAAATAGTTTACTGCCAGTAGAGGTTCTTGATTACTTTGATGTCTTTGCTAAATATGTCGAGCTTGCTCAGAATTTCTATCAATTCCTTGTGGCGTACTTTGTCAAATGCCTTGGCATAGTCTACAAAACACATGTATACTTACCTGCTATTTTTTTGGCCGGTGGAAATCATTTTCTCTTAATTGCATCTCTGTCCTCAGACAGAGTGCAGCTCTGTTGTATCTCTGTCTGAGGAAAGACCTGCATCTGAGAAAAATTAAACTGAGAGGTTCTCAGTCCCAAGGAATGGTGTCCTGAGGCTGTACCCTGCCATTGTACTAAAGGGGTGGATTGGTGGTTGCCACTGAGGACAGTGCAACTGATGTTTGCAGGGACTAGGAAGTTTTGGCCCCTGCCTGTTGCATGCGTTCAGGCTCCCTACATTAAACCTTGACCTTGTGTCACATTCATGTCTTAGTTGGGGAATGAGAAAAATTTCTATGGCAGTGAATGCTAGACAATGTCCTAAAAGACGAATGAGAGACTTAAGGCAACAGAAATGTCGTTCTACAGAAAGATGCTGAGGATACCATGGACCAAACATGTGAGCAATGACAAGGTTTTGAGAAAATGGATGATGGAGCTGTGTTTGGAAGAGATACTAAGAGGAAAAAATGTTAAGAGTGACAAGGAATACGGGAAAAGTGAAAGTTCATGATCGCCTATGTTTTGAAAGGACACAGCATATAAAAAAGATTTTAATTTCAATTTCAAAAATTACATGCGCACTATGAACAAAAACTTTGAACTCTTTTTAATGTTGTTGATTAAATTAAACTCCCTCATTGCCTCATTGTTAACAATTTTCAAAATCTAAAAAAATTACTTATGTATTCATTTATACGAGTATCATTGCATTTTAAATCTTATTTTGTTGGCGTATCACAATTTTAAATCCTTTTTAAATTTTTCTTTCCCATGTTTGGTTAATGGAGTTTTTTTTTGTCTGGCTTCAGTTAATTACTTTAATATATTTTTTTCACATATGCAAATCTATGGGAAGGGTAAAAATTTCTACTTAGTAATTTTTTGCTTATGTTTTTTAATAATCTTCTAGCAAAACAAATGCCAGTTCTTTAAAAAAAAAAAACAGAACAAAAAATACTGCAGCTGTTTTTTATTATTTGCTTTTATTCCCCATTCAACATCGATCTTTGAATTGTTTCATCAATCGATTATTTTTCAAATAGATCTCATATCTACTGTCTATAATTTTAAGAGCCATTATTCTCCAATGAGTTGTTCTGATTATCGAACAGATTCTTTTCATTTCCTTCTATAATTTTGTGAAATCATTCTAAGAGTTTATTCCTTTTCTTTTCTTTTTTTTTTATTATGAAAAAAAAAAGCAGAAATGAAAATCCACTTTTATATATCTGAAGTACTTTGATGAGAATACTGAAAACATAAAATACACCATTGCTATATACCATAGGTTTCTATTAACAGTAGATATGAAATTTGCCAAGAGTTGTTTTGTTTATTAACCTCATTCTATGAGTTGGTTTTGTTATTAGCTCAGCATTTCCGATGATCTATTCTTCACTTTAGGTGGACAATCTGAAAATGAAAAGGATGGCTTTCTTTTCTTTAGAAACAGTTGGTGAATGATTGAAGATGGCATTTAAACCACCATTTTGTTTCTGTAGAAGAGAGGCACCTACCCACTTTTCTTAAGGATAATACACATGAAAAAGGTTGTAGAATGAATTGGCTGAAACATTGTATCAACAACAAAAAAAAAAACACAAAAAATGAGTATATTTGTTCAAACTAAACTCTGAAGATTTCCACCTGCCATGTTTGATCTTTACTAGATTCAGATAGCACCTAAAATGGAGTATTGCTGCCATATCTGGACTGGAGTTGTCCAATACTTTTTTTCTATTTCTGACAGAGTTCAAAAACATTTATGTGTCATCTTGTGGGTGATGAACTATTTTCCATCATACTTTTGTACTTGCTTAATTTTAGTATCCACAACCTGTAATTGGCATTTTGGGCTCCTCCACTTGTTGATGACCATACATTCAGTTTTCTTGTAGTTTATTTGTAGTCTTTGAAATTTCGTCCATCTACCTTTTTTAGGAGGTCTTGTAATTTTCTTTCTGTGTCAGCTATCAGCATTGTATCAGCTGTGTAACTTATGCTGTTCAGATTGTGATTGCCATGTCAGCCTATCACTATTTTATTGCTATTTCCATGGAAAATGTGACTAGTTATATTTCCTAGTTCTACCAATTCAGGTCTTTACAGCTAAAACTTGACATGCCGCCTACACAGGATCGAATCATTCACATTCTCTTCATATTCCATTAGAAGGAAGTTCTATTCAGACACCTACTTTCCAAAAACCAATGCTTTGTGGAATAAATAACTGTGAAATGCTTTCCCAACCACTATAATCTTTATCTCTTCAAGTCTAGGGTCTGCTGTTATTTATCTTGCATATCATCATAACCTACAGTTGTTATATCTACAAAACAATGTGATTCAGTAACCTACTATCTTGAGTGGCTCTTGGGCCTTATATTGGGTTAACAATAATGTAAAAAAAAATCTCATGTCTATTATTTGTTAGTATCTACCTATGCAGCTATGGTGTATTTAATAATTTAATTATTCTGAGGAAAAACTTTTCTAATAGAAAATATTATAGCAAAGAGTTTGTGAATACAATATTTTGTATTCTGTTTTAATTTATTTTGAAATAAATGTAAATTCTGTGTTTTTATTGTTTTAAGTACAAAGAACACTTTGTGCAGATAGAGAAACATTACAACAATTCAACCAAGTACTGTTGGTTGCAACCTATTTTAATTACATGGGAAAATACATACATGAAAAGATTATATTAAACCTGGAAAAGAACAAGACAAGATATTCTGGTTTACTAGATTACTTTTCCAGGTTTAATAACTTGACCTGTTTCTTTCCAGGTTTAGTATAATCTAAAGAATATTACTTTTCATGTTCGCATTTTTTCATGTAATCCATGATTTTTCCAGGCATTGCTATTTATTTAATATAATGCTGAAAAAGCATATTCAAAAATATTAAAAAGGAAAAAAAGTATATGCAATTGATTAAAAAAAAAAACCAATAAAAAATTGATTATTTATAATTAATTCTGATAATCAATTCTGATAAAATAAGTGATAAAGTTTGATTGACAAAAATAAGTTAACATCAGAATTTAAATGTTGAAAACCCGCATGCAAAAATATTAAACAGAAAAAAGTTATAAAGAATAAGATTTATTATTAGAAGCGTCAGTCACTCACTTATGTAGTCTCCTATTTTGATGTAACTTTTTTTCTACTGAATCAAAATTCAAAAGTATTTTTTCAAAATGTCGCTAAGGAGTTGTCTTATCTAACTCTGTAAACTGTTTGAAATTTGGTTGAGAACTGAATTAGTGGTGAAGCTTGAAAGCTGCCTAGATTCACTCAATGTCAGACTTAAGAATATATTCAACCCTAGCAGTGGTTGAATGATAAATCATGGATGATTTGGGGATTAACCCCCACCTTATCTGCAAGGATGCCTGATAGGTGGCACTGTTTCAGGACAATAAAAGCATGGACTTGTCTTTTTTTTTTATCCTCAGGACTACAAGAGCATGGATATATAAAAACATCTTTCTCTTTATGTTCTGGATGTAGTACTCACAACATGGCACTCTTATTCTCCCCCACTGGAGATGTTTTAATTGTTGAACAAACTTCATTTCAAACATAGCACATGAACATCTCTCACACACACACACACACACACACACACACACACTTTTTAACATTAAAATGTATAATGCTTTTTTTTCCATTTTTAGCTATCTGTAGATACACAAATATATTATTTTTCTTGTATTATGTTATTAATTAAATAAGAATATATAAGAATAGTTCTTCCATGTATTGAAGTTAATTCCGTTTGATAATGGTGAATTCAATTTCTTTGAAAGCTCTCAACTTCATCTTTGTCCATGTATTGTGGAGTAGTTTTTGCACTGAAGACTATAATCGTGCTATGTCGGTTGCTAATCGACTTAATGTATCCAAAATGTTAGGAACTTGGTAATCTTCCACAGAAAGCTGACTCCTTAGTATTTGGCTAACCGCCAACTAATATCAACTGCCCAGTAGTACTACTGAACTCCAATAGAAGTCTAAAGAACTCACATGAACTTCCCAAGTACTTCCTGTTAACTCTTATTAATATAGGAGAGAGAGTCCGTTATCTGAGGAATAGGTGTGTTTCTCCATAACACCATGGTAATCTGCTGGCCAGCTTTGCAACAATAGTATGTTTTCAATGTTGGACAGGGTTAAATATAATTATCAGAAATGCCCAACGAATAGAATTGACAAAGTTTGCAATAAATAATAACAATAGAAAGGAAACAATGGGACAAAAATAATATTAATCAAACAATATATGCAAGATAAGTCAACAAGGCAACGGTCAGTCAGTTAAGTGATACACGCTTTGGGTGATCATGTCTCGAAAGAGACGTGACTGACTGGGCAGAAGATTACCATTGCTTTCTGCGATGGACTGGTTGCCAGCCAAGGCTATAAAACCAAATCTGTTCTATTATTTGACTCCTAGCTAACGGGAAAAGAGATGTATTATATTATTAAGTAGTAATAAGTGGGGCATCAGTTTATTACGTCATAACAGTATAAAACTGATCCCCCTCTTTATTCCCTGTAGATGCCTTAATCATGTTTCCAACTATTATATTCAGTCAGTCAGTACGTGATACACGCTTTGGGTGATCATGTCTTGAAAGAGACATGACTGACTGGGCAGAAGATTTTCCTTCAGTAAGTTGCCATTGCTTTCTGTAGTAGAATGATTGCCAGCCAAGGCTATAGAACCCAATCTGTCCTATTATTTAACCCATAACTGGAGGGAAGAGATGGATTAATATCTTTCCCTTTGTACGTAAATGAATGTAAGGAATTCAATTGGAATTTGAACTCGGCACCCTGATTTGTCGTTCTGAGTCGATATCCACTGCACCACAATGCACTTCCAACAGTAATAAGGCAAAAAAGTTCACAAACCAAGAATGGTGTTAACACACAAAAAAGATAGACAGGCAATCACAGTGGTGTGACTTCAAATGAAGATAAAACATAAATATGGCAGATGAGACCAAGAAGTTGCCTTATCTTATTGGTTGGGAAGAAATCTCAGCATTCATCTGTATGTTTTGTCTATAAATTTGGAGAGGGGGATGTGTTTTCAGTTATTACTATGGTAAGATAAAGAAAATATAGAAAACCTTTATCAATCTAACATGTTTCATTTTTATTAAAGCTTCATCAGTGAATAACAATATTACCAACTATAAACACACTTCACAATCATTATATCGGCAACCTTTATCTTCTTTTGAATTCAAACTCATCAGTCATTCTTATGTGATTAAGAACCAATGATTTCTGTTGTGTTGCTTCGTTTTGGTATAATTAGAAGATAACACAAACTTGAATTAATGATTTTTATTTTTGGAATAAAACTTTAGTTTTTTTACATCAAATTACAACCTTTAAATTTTGTGTGGATACAGGAGCAGACTAGCTAAATTCTCTTCACTGTGGGATGATAGTAGTAAACGAGTCTATCCCTTCTGGACTCTAGTGGTCAACTGACTAGCGTCCTCCTCTTTTCAAATCTCCTACACAAAACTACTGTCCTTAACTCCTACTTCTTACTCCTACTCCTACCAAAAGACAGGTTCCTTATTTTGCCGCCCAATTTTGAATTCTGGCGTCAGTGTGTCTACCTTTTTCTGTTTTTAGAACACTTGTCATTTTATAAACCATAACAAGTCCTTATGTCAGACTAATCTCAGTAAATATTTGTTTAATGTTAATTGAATATTTTTATATTCAGTTCCAATTTTTGCCTTCTAGTAAAATCCATAACAAAGATTTTTTTATCTTCTAAAAAAAATCAGACAGTGAAAAGAAAAATCACAAAACTTCAAAATTAGTTTATAATCAGAATTAAACTAGGATATTGGTTAATGAGAATTTATTGCAGTCACTCAGCTCACAGTTAATTGCTAATTAGCAGAACACTTAATTGCAGACAAACAAACTGTAAAGATAAACAAAGGCTTTGATTATAAAGTCTGTGTTGGATGTACATTCTAAGTAGAATCGATTAATACATGTCATTACCATTAACTAATTAACACAAATTACTTTTCCTGGCTGACCATTTATAGGTGTTACTAATTGATATTGGCCTCAATAGGCTTCTCCAAGATGATTTTGTTCATGTCAGAATATTTACGTAAAGAGAAAAATACTGTAAATTCATATATAGAAAGAAATATTTTAAGAGGTTAAAGAATGGTTCCAGGTTATTATTGGGATAGTTAAATAAAAACAAAATGGTGAATCTGTGTATTTGGGGTTGGCAAATCATAGTCAACTTGTTTTTCTTTTCTTTTTTTTTTTTTTTTGTTTAATTGTATCACCCCGAGCAAGGCGGTAACGCCACTGATGTGCAGGGGGCTATGTAATAGTGAAAAGATTGGAAAAGAGAAAACCGGAAACCACATCCTAAACAGGGAACAAGGGATGAGCCTCTTAACCTGTTCAATAGACATGGGTGGAGTGTGAACCAGGCGATAGATAGCTCTATCTACACCAATTGAAAAAAAAAAAAAAAAGTGAGAAGATTGGTAAAGAGAAAGCTGGAAACCACATCCTAAACAAGGGATGAGCCTCTTAACTTGTTCAATAGACGTGGGTGGAGTGTGAAAGTTTATTTTTGGTTCCTAAAGAACTAATTTACTCAGCAGCTATACATTATTCTTCTATATGCCATCACTTAATACATGGGCTATTAAGGTTCTCCACAACTTCCTATCTTTTGTAGTTTTAAATATATTTGTCTTTTTTTCCTATGATAATAGTTTATTTTCTCACACTTCTCTCTTGTGGAACTCCATTCTGGCACCATGCTTTCCAGAAAATTTTAATCTCCAAAAATTTAAATGTAATGTCATACACTATTTACTGTCCTCTTGATTACACTTTTCTCTTCCTGCTTATTAGTAATGTTTCTGTTCCTAATTCTTCCACGTCTAGGAATCTCTTTGAGTCTCAGTGGCGTTACTGCCTTACTTGGGGTGAAATGAATTCTCATTCTGCCATTCTTTCATGTAAGCTTGTCAGGGTTAGTTAATTGCCTCCTCCTGTAACTGTTGCTTTAATATGCCCAGTGAATGTTAAATTCTCCAAACTGTCCTTCCTCATTATGTACCCCAGAAATTCCAGTTGTCTCTTTCTGATTTTGACTAAATGTTTTCTTTTTGTTTCCATTTTCCTTAAAATTTCTTCATTGATCATGCACTCATGTACATAATATTCTTCATATCCTTCTGTAGAACTATGTTTGTGCTGCTTCCAGTTTTCTCTTTATCTGTGAGGAAATTGTCCAGCATCTACTGCCATATAGGAGGATTAATTATAACATAGCAGTTCATTACATTTTTCCATTTTCTTAGTACTTTGCTTAGTTTTTAGAATGGATTTTTCACGATTCCAGTTATATGTGCAAATATTGAAGAGAGTTTGTACTTAATGTTTAGTTACATTTTTTGGGGGCTTACGGCCTATCACGTTGAATACACCGGTTCTCGCTCGATCACCGAAGTTAAGCAACGTTGAGCCTGGTCAGTACTTAGATGGGTGACCGCTTGGGAATACCAGGTGCTGTAAACGTATAGTGACGGATGTGTGTTGTGGTGCAGTGGATATCGGCTCGGAAAGAGAAATCGGTGAGCCGAGTTCGAATTCCAGTTGAATACCCTGCACTCACTTAAGCACTGGTACCCTTAGGAAAGGTATTAATCCATCCATTCCCTCCAGTTATGGGTTAAATAACAAGGTTGGGACTTGGGGACCCTGCTCTTAAAAACAAATCCCAATGAATCGTGAAAAGAAAAACGTTGTAAAAATAAAATAACCTTACCCAAAAATCACTGGTTATGACCTTAAAATGATCCCATAAGGATTGATAGGTTGTTAAACCTCAAAAACAAACATACATTTTTTAGGTGAAAAAATAGTTTGAAGTAGATATGCATGACTTATTAATATGAACATTGTCCTTTTACACTTGAAAGAAAAACAATCAATCAACACTAGAATGACCTGTGATGAATTCAAATATTCTGAACAATTTTGAGATAACACTGAAATACAAGTAAAATCTTAATTGTGAAATATTTTTTTTAATTTATAGATCATTTTTTTTTAATCATTTCACCCCGAGCAAGGCAGAAATGCCACTGATGTGCGGGGGGCTACATAACTGTAAAAAGATTAATTAGAAAAGAGTGAGGAGTACAAACTAGTTAGAAAGGAGCAATAGAAAGCTGAGAATGCAGGTGCGATGACAGATACATAGATGGAGAGAAAGGGAAGGTTATACAGGGGTGGAGAGAGAGCTAGAGTCCAGTGGTTAGTAGATGAGTATTGACTTTGCATTTAAATTTCTGGAGGTTGTAGCTGTCAGGAAAGCAAGAATATGGGAGCAAGTTCCACAGGCGGGAAGTGCGAGAGAAGAAGCTGCAGGAGTAGAATTGTTGTCTGCATTTGGCTAACCTGACTGTGAATGGGTGGAACCCAGTTGCCAGTCTGGTTGCACGAGTAAACACCTGTTGAGGAGGCACCAGTGACTTAAGTTCATCTGAGCAAAAGCCATGAAAGTATTTGTAGAACAGACAAAGGGAGGCCACATTTCGACGATTGTTATTTTACTTTGGGGTTTGAAAAATATGGAGTTGATGTTCAGATCTTATGTTCTGTTTTCTCACAAGACATAAAAATTTATTGAACTATTGTAAGAAAAAGTAACAATAATTAAATGGAAAAAAAATTGTAATAAAATTATAGTTAACAAAAAAATAAAAGAAAAACTTCTAGGATTTCTATCATCCTTCTTTCCTCTCAAATCTCTTCTCTCTTTTGACTTTTCATGTATGAAATGATCAAACAAAAAAATATCGCCACTTGTCACCACTTCTTTTCTCCTGCCTCAAGATAAGTAACATTCCATTTTATTTTCTTCATTTAAGCTACAGGCTTCCACGATCCTAAAAGATCATTTCATATAACATAGTCTTGTGTCTAGGTCAGCGCTTTGTGTTCGCTCTGCGGTTTTTGTGTTGATGCTATCTCCTCCATATTCGGCATTCATATAATCTGCAAGATCCATTCGCTTAAATCCAAGATGTGCCATGGCATACCATCAATGGTCAGGTTGTTAGGTGATTCCACTTTCACCCAAACCTCTTCTGGCAATCTTTCCTATATCTGCCAGACTTACTACAATGCCAACAGTCTGAAAGAACTATTTGCCAAAACAAACCCCAATACTATTATAGCCTTTCTGAAAAAAGTAAATCTATACAAGAAAATATAACACTAACCAAACCCAAAGATATATATGATGCAAAGAGCAAGACTCAATGCAATGAATGTTTTAAAGTAACTTGACCCAAACCAATGGATAATTTAAGAAAAACTGATTTGATCCAATGAATGTTTCAAAGAAATAATCTTGGGATAACGGACCAAAAAAGATAAGATACAACAAATGATTTGGCATTAAATGACCCACAGAGGTCGATATGCCATAACCAACCAAAAAACCAAACCACTTCCCCCAAATGGGGGAAGTGGATACTGGCTGGCACTTACTCATCAGTATTTGGGGATATATCTTTCAGGTATCTCCACTTATAAGTGAAAATTGATATAAGAAGAAGCATCGACAGGTGGCAATTTTTTTGTTTATTTCGTAGATGAAAGGTTGTGAAAAAGGAAGGAGATTTAAGAGCAAGGAAGGACAATAGAGATCATGGGAGAAGTTTATTTTATTCTATTTGTTTTTTAAACTACAAGTTATTTCAGTGCTATGGAGTCTGGAATGGTGAGAATTGGAAGAGATGTGAAGTAACTGCTTAGTGGAGAATGTGATGTAGTCATGTAGATAACGAAGGGGAAATTGGTTGCCAAGCTTCAAAAAGTGCCAGACCTTGTTTCTTTTCACGTTTTCTGAAAGTAGATGCACTTGCCATCTATACCTTGAAATGAGTGATGAAGACCAGTTGGATAGAAACCAGATAGAAAAGTGTTCACTGAAGGGTCTTTTTGAAGCTTATAAAAAGCTCAAGAGAATGAAATAGACTGAGAAATTAGATGTCTATGCCAATAAAATCCAAAAATTGGTGGGGCTGACAGGATATCCGGGAAGAGGATTGGATCAGGCAGTAAAACTAGCTTTTGTGACAAGTTTCCCAGATGACGTAACTGTGGCACTCAACAAGTGGCTGGCATAGAAAAGATGGACTTCTGTGAAATGATACCTGCTGTAAGGCTCTTGATCAGTAAATGACCCTGGGAGCCTAGAACAGTGACAGCAATTGCACAAAGTGCAGGACAAAAAGAAAACAAAGGTCATATAGAATTGTTGAGCATTAGATGCTATAGATGTTGGGGATCTCACCTGGTTAGAGACTGTAAAAAGTCACTGAGATTGAAAGTAAGGTGCCCCAACTTCTTGAAATTGGGGCATACTACAAAGTATTGCTCAGGAAATGAGCAAGGAGGAGTTTCTGCACCAAAAGCTACCCCATCAACTAAACAAAAGCGCAGTATCAATCACTGCCAAACAAAAATATTGCCACTTGTCACTGCTGCTTCTCCCCACCTTGGGGTAAGGGACATTCCATTTCCTCTTCTTTATTCAAACTACAAAAATAATAGTGTTGCAGAATTAGGATTATTTTGTTGAGTTAATATATTATCAGAAGGATTTCTTTTAAGGGCTGCATGAAAAACTCTAACAATATTTAAATTTGCATATATGGCACAAGGACAAAAACAAGAAGTACAAATATTATATCAAACTAGTTTATAACCTTTTATTTAAGAGTTAAAGTTATTTAAGATTTGCATTTATTTATGTTGGAAATAGTTTGAGGTATTATGTTAAAGATCTCAAGTTTTAAAAAGTAAGTGTTATCATGAGAACTATGAAAAGGTATGTGAATGTTCATAAGAAAATTTAACAGTTTCTGTTGAGTAAAATTTGTTGATTGTTTTAACAAATGGAAGATTTTTCTGATGCTGTCAAGTATTATTCATAAGATCTGTTCACTGAGATAGAAGTTTACTAATATGTTAACATTTAAATTTTTCACATTGAATTTCGTGATATTGGAGTGAATGAGTGAGTGAATAAAATTACTGTTGATTTGGAATCAAAGTTGAGGATTGCTAAATGTTAAAAGTTGTAACTTTAAAACTGAAGATGTTGAGTGATGTGAATTTCGGTAACAATCTATTGCTGATGCAAGACTCACAGAATTTTTCGTGGTCATGTCTTGTTTTTATAAGATTTTTAGTTATGTGGATGGATTATGAACACTACCAAAATTTTGGTGGAAACTTTGATTTAAACATGTTCTTGGAGGTGTTTTCATGTGCTTGATGTTTTTAGCCAATCAGCACTGGTTATTCTAAGAATTAGCCATCTGATCCTTTTGGTGTTTAATTTACACAAGATTTATTTCTTACATGGTAATGTACTGTGCGATTAATAAATTGTCGCAATTATTTTTGCATGATAATGTACAGTGCGATAAATAAATTGTCGCTGTTGCTTTTAATACAGGAATATGTAAATTTCTACATAGCCAAATGAATAAATACAAATTCTCAATGAAGTAGAGAATGGTATAATCAATGGCATGCAAAATTAACCTTACAGTAGTAAGAATGAAGAATATATTGATGCAATGTTGATAAAAAGCAACAGTAATAAAATGAAGTATAAAGTTGTTTGGAGAGACCAGGAATATTTGGTATGTAGAGCAAGATGCCATTGTTTTAGCCTCATTTTGAGCAGATAAGCTGCACAGTTTTCCTTTTTTTTTTATTCTGATCAATAACTTCTTTGCTTTAAAATAAAGCTAATTCTTATACAATTTGTTCATTAGAATTAAACAGTGTGTGTATATGTGTACTTAATAGGCTTGTTAATAAAATTCAAGGAATAAAAAGAAAAAATAATAAAAAATATTGTCAATAAGACTGATAATATTCATTTCATATGAGTGGGCCCATGCCATCAAAAAATGATGGCAAAATATTTATATCAATATACTGTCTAAAATAACAGCAACATCTATATTGATGTACTTATTAAAGTATCTTACATTAAGATATAAAGAGAAAATAAAGGGCAGGATGGAAATATATATAACTACACAACAGTCTTTATTATAATAGAGAGGATATATATATATATATATATACACTAGCAGTATAGCCCAGCGTTGCTCAGGTGTAATGAAAGCTTTAAAACTAATCCATGGTCCTGAAGCTCAGACTCAGCCTAAAGAATATTTTTGTGAAGTTTGGTGAGAATCTGATAAAAATTGTGGATTTGTATAAAGAACATACAGACAGATAAACATACACGCAAATATCTTGCCTTTTATATATATATATATATATAAATTTCATCAATATTCTGCACTATTGTAAGAACTGCAACCTTGAAAATTCTAAATATTGTTTCTTATGTCTTTGTCTGAGTGTAACAAATTTGATTAAAATTGGACCGTTCCTTCTATAACCCGATTTTTTTCGATTATCGATTTTCGATATTTATCAGGCATACCTGGACACAAATCTTAACTAAGAACACTTGCAAATGCTTATAGTACAACTGTGTAAATTTTCAAGAAAATTGGTTCAGCCGTTTCGGAGTCTATAGTTAACAGACACACACACACACACACAATGTTCCATTTATAAATAAGTTTATATTATATATATATATATATATATATATTCTTCACTACTTAACAACTCAACTATTGTGAAAACAAAATAATAAAGCACTGTTAAAGAGCAAACATGTAGCAAGAGCTTTCATAATTGGTAGTGAAGTTTAATAATTGGTAGTAAAGAGAATGAACAGAGCCGACACTGCTTCACTATTGTCTCTCTCTTTTCTCTCTCTCTCTCTCCATGAGCATGACAGGAGGGAAATATATATATATGCACAAATAAATACACAACAGTCTTTATTATAATAGAGAGCATTAGTAGGCATTTTGACTAAACTGAAGCACAAAGAGAAAGATTTTAAAGTCAGAATTTCTGGACACGCCTGCGTCTTTTATCAACAAGATGAGAAATAAACAATGAAGTGGGACTCATTTTTGAGTGTGTGGTGGCAGGGTGGGGGAATTCATGTGTTGTATTGCTGTAATAAATTTGATAGCTTTGGCCTCGCAGTTTGCCATGGTTAGAGGTGTGGATGGATTGCATAAGGCAATCTGTGGAAACTGTTTTCTCTGAGTAAAGTCTAAATTCCTGTTTAATATTTTAATATGTGATTCTATTTTGAAAATCTATTTTAATTAGGACTTACATCAGTCTTGTTGACATTTAAATGATGACACTAAAAGCAGTCATCTGATGTTATCAATGCTGGGGTCAATTTTGTTGAAATAATAAACTATACATCTATAGTTTACATGTGTGTTTACATTGTACATAAAATGCTAAAGTCTGCCTTCCTCTGCTGAGCACCCATAGCTCAGAGGTAGAATTGCTGACGGATGTCAGTTCGGTCGGGTTTCAATCCTGGCTAGAAGCAATTGGATGTCTGACTGTACTGATTAGCTGTGATACAGCGAAACAGGTCTGTTTGCAAATGACTAATATATATATATATATATTCTAAACATATGCTGTTAAATATAAGAGACAATGAATGTCTATTATGTTTAATCATGAGCCGTTCTAAACGTCGTATTTTTGCTTTAATTTCAGTTGAAAATAAAGACAAAAATTCTCCAACATTTGGATAATTATTTATTGGTTTTCTTCTAAGCTTTCAGCTCACATGAGCCATCTTCAGAGAGGTTGTTTAAACTGAAATATTATAAAATCCACCATCACCGATTTTATTGTGTTGATGTAAAAACTCCGCTTGACAACGGCAATAGTTACCAAAAATAATAAATGCAGTTAAGTTTGCGATGCGGTTTTATGACATCACACCGCGGGATAGCGTGAAATGACAACAAAACCATGTAGTCAAATGCAATGTAATATGTTATTTCCTGTTTTAAAATGTTGGAGAATTTTTGTCTTTATTTTCAACTGAAATTAAAGCAAAAATATGACGTTTAGAACGGCTCATGATTAAACATAATAGACATTCATTGTCTCTTATATTTAACAGCATATGTTTAGAAAATTACTTGCTGCCTCGATATACTAAATATATAGATATATATATATATATAATGGCCACTGAGGACAACACCAAGGAATGACTGTTTTATGCTTGAACACAATCTTCAGGCAATGTGTATAAAATATTTTATGCATTCTTTTTTGGTGCATTCAAGCTCTGTGAAATTTTTACATATAAATCACTTAGTTATATGATACATATGTTTTAAATGAATTTCAACATTCCCCCAAATGCCAGAATGTAGCTAACAAAATTGTCTACTATACTGAGAACTTCCAGCTTTTGATAATGATCAATATGGTTAAAAATATTTAAAAATAACAAGAACAATAAAAATACGAACTTTCGATTATTACTGCACAATTTTGATTTAGATATATAATAATTTATTTGAAAGTTAGTAAATTACAAACGTATATAAGTGATGCATGCTTGGTGATCATATATGAGAACTTTTAACACATTCTGATTCTAAGTGTCTTGTTTGTTTAAATTTTCACTAAAGCTTTGTCATTGCCCAACTTAGTTTGTTATTCGCAACTTTTTTTCTGTAGGGCCAAATTTCTGTTGTCTCCAGTCTCCTGTGAGGAGATTGTTTGGTATTCATATTGTTGTTGTTTTGTTTTTTTAGCAACATATTTCATATTGTAGGAGGTTGCTTTCACTTTTGTTTTATCAATACACTCTGAATAAGGTGTTAAAATCACTAAGACACAAGGATTTAATAGGATTGGAAAAGAATGAGAAAACTTTAGTAAGGAGAAAGGACTACAAAAACAGAATTCAGGAAGACAAAAGATGTTGCATTTTTTGAAAATTCTAGGTGCAAGAAACCAGAAGTAAGACGAGATGAGATGTTTGAGAAAAGTAACTATTAGACTAGAACTTACATTTAGTGATTTCAATAGTGAAATAGTGAGACCTAGTTGCTCATCTAGTAGTAATTTTAAATTCATGCAGTTGAGTCACTAAGCTCATCAGAACAATTACCCTGAAAATATTTGTTGTACACTTAACATTCATGTGGTTGAGATACCCTAAGGTGGAGAGCTCATTAGAAAAACTGATATGAAAAAAAAATTTATAGCAAAAACAAAGGGAAGCCATGTGACCGTGCTAGGAAAGTGACTGAAGTTGAGATGCCTGGGCAGGTTCAATAACATTGCAGACTCTTTATTTTATCAAGAATCTCAAGATATATAGTTGGAACACCAGACCAGATATGGCAGCATATTCAGTGCACGGATGAATGCTAGATTTATAAATGTGCAAAATGATTTTTAAAAAAATACATCTTATAGACATTTTGTCGTACTTTGTTATGAATATTAACATTAGGAGAAAAGAGTTATCCAATTATTTAGATGTACAAAGATTTATGGAACATTTATGGAAGATGTTAGTCATGAGGGCTTACATCAATAGACATGCATTTGTTGGACGGTGTCCACTTTGGCAAAAGGCTACGTTTTTTTTTTTTTTTTTTTTTTTTTTTTTTTTTTTTGAGTAGTTTAATGAGGACTGAATTTATCTATAAGGGATTTAAAAATATCTAATTCGTGCAGGTGCTTCTGAATGTTGCCCTGTCATGATATGAGTGATCATGACTTTCTTCAACTTTCTATCCCTTAAAGTTCTTAGCAGTGTTTGTCTTTTCACTGTCCCACTTCCTGTTCTCCCATCCGTTTACACAGGCTCATTAGGTAGGTTACTTGCTGTTTCTCTCAGTCCCTCTTGCTTTTAATGTGTCCTTTGAGTGTCAAATTCTCCCAGCCTTCTTTTCTTATTATGTACCCTAGAAATTCAAGTTTTCAGTCTCTGATTCTAAGTCTTCTTTTTATTTCCATTCTCAAAACTTCTTTGTTGCTTGTATACTTTGTCTATGGTATTCTCAGAATCCTACTGCAGAATCATATATTGTCTAAAGCCTCCTATTAATCTGTGAGGAAATTTTCCAGCATCCACTTTCATACAGGAGTATAGATATTACATAAATTCAGTTCTCTTTTCTCTCTTTCTAATGAAATTTTCCTGTTTCTTAATATTTTTTTTAACTTTTAGAAGACATCTTTAACTGTGCCTTTGGATTTCAGTGCCACATTTTCTGTCTTCTGTTAAAATATTTCCCAGATGCTTACATTTCTCTGCTTTATTTTAACATCACCAGTTCATCATAGCTCCCACCTTGGACTGTTTTTCTTGCTGACAATTTTACATTGTGTTTTCTTTGAATTTATGGTTAGTCTTTTCATCCTGCTTTCTATTTATTTGCTTTCCCGACAGCTACAATCTCCAAGAATTTAAATGTAAAGTCAATAGTCATCTCCTATCTCATTAACCTGCATCCTCTCTCTCCTGCACCTTTCTCTGTCCACTCCACTCTCATTAGTATTTTCATCCTTCTCTTACCCACTTCCTGACACCCCCAATAACCAGTCAGTCTTTCTCATAACTTGTTAGGGCGCCGCTCCTATTTGACTACAAATGGACTGTTCCCATTGCTATATATAGCAATGGTGGATTCTCTACAGGGGAGTCGTAGAGAGTCACTTGAGTCTCTAATGAGTTACTGAAGAGTCAGTGTGAGTCAGTGAAGAGTTAGTCACACTTCCGGTGGCGTACCGGAAGTAATCACGTATCCACACGTCTTACGATGGATTGGACTCTTGTATCTTTCTATTGTAAATATTACTAATCACTTCTGTACATACTAACCGTCTTTCCGCGGAATACAACTTGTATTCTGATTCTGTTGTTGAGTTATTTCATTTATACTTGGTGACATAACATAACGTTCCTTCTATGTAACCCCCCTGCAAAACAGTGGCAGTAAAATGCCTTGCTTGAGGCGATATGATTATTAAAAAAAAAAATTTACTATCTGAAATATTAGGAATTTCTGAATTTTTTTTCTGTCTGTCAACACACTGATATGTTTATTATTTTTTTTTTTTTAATTTTTAGCAAAATTATTGGTATTTGGGAGTTGCCTGAAAGGAAGCATATTAAATGTTTAACGCCAAAAAAATAATGCAAATTTCTTTATTTTTGTAAAAGCAAACAAGAAACTTATCAGATATCAATCAATCCCGACAGATAATTTCTGATGCCAGTAACAATATGTGTTTGTATTTGTTGTTTTATTTTGATTCTTTTCTTAATGAGGCTTAATTTGTGAATGAATTAGATCTCAGTTTCTTAGACTAATTGTACATTATTTTTATTTATTTTTTTTTTTCTGTAGAAAAATTTGCCTAATAAAAGGTTAAAGAGCCACTTAGAATAAAAGATTATTGAATAAGATGTGTGATAAGAATTTAAGTGGTCGTAAGAATTGAAGATTAGGAGGATAAGGAGGATTAATCATTGACTTGAAGCGATTAAGATTGTGGTGTTCAGTGAAGCATTTACACAGGAATCTGTTTCATGAAGTACAGTTCTTCGGAAGAAAAAGCTGTTTGAATGGAACTTCCTTTTTACAAATAGTGTCGATGAAATATTGGTAATAAAAACCCAATAAAAAATGAAATTTACTTTGCATTGTAATCAAGATTTGTATTCCTTTATCAAACATTTTCATTCTGTTTGATTTTTTTTTTTTTAATCCAGTCAATAGCAAAAAAAAAAAAAAATACTATGTTACCCCCACTTAAAAATTTCAACCTAGGCAAGGTGATAAAGCCACTAAGCTGCAGGGGGGGTGAAAAAGAATAAGAAGCATTTAGAAGTAACCAGAAACCTAATCCAGAACAGGAAGCAAGGGATAAACATTTACACCTGTTAAAAAAAAAAAAAATGGGGTAGTGTGTGTGAACCCATTTAAGAAAAAATATAGTAAATAATGTTTTAAAGTTTAGGAAGAGACATTGGAAGTATAGAGTTAAAGTAGAATTTAGAAGGAACTTTGAAAATTTCACTGTGCTTATCTAATCAAACATATCTTTTGTTTGAAAAGAACCTGATTTTTAAAATTTCAAAATGGAAACCATTTCTTTCAACATTTGAATTGCTATTTTTAACTATTATTATTTGTAACCATTTACTATTCAGAACATGCTTTTTAAAATCTAACCAAAGTATAAAGAAACTGAAAAAATTCACTAGATAGAAAAAAAGAGGACTGAACTGTTATGTAATATCAGTCCTTTTATATGGTAGTGAATACTTGACAATCAGAGACAACAGAGATGTGATTCTGTACAGAAGGATGCTGAGAATAAAATAAATAGAACATGTGAGCAATAAGGAAGTTTTAAGAAAATGGAAGCAAAAAGAATTATACTCAGAACCAAAAATAGCTGAAATTTCCGAGGCACATAGGCACAGGATATATCAAAGGCAAAAATTACAGAAGGAGACAATGAGCCACCTACCATGATCAACCTGTGTGAATGAATCAAGGAATGGGAAGTGAGTCTTGAAAAAGAAACAAAGGTCATGTTTAAAGCAACAAAGGATAGGAAATTGTGAAGAGCCATGACTGCCTACATCCTGAAGAGACACAGCATATTGAAGAAATAACTGGTAGTTTCTATTCGTGATCAAATGATAGCAAGTTTTCTCATTACTACAATACTTTCTGCTTAATTGTTGTAGATTTTGTTGATGCTGTCATCAGGATGGTTTCAATACCTCATTGTAGTTCCAACCTCTTTGCAATGCTCTTCAGGATTGTTCCAAGACCAGTATCAGCTTCATATACGCCATTTTTTTTTTTTTTTTGATTGAGATATTTTCCTAGTTACCTTTCTTCTTGTTCATGTTAACTAGATTTGGTCTTCAGGCTTGAATTTGATGACCCATTTTGAATTTCATAATTCCAAAATGTAAGTTCCAGGTTTATCATTACTATGATGATGAACATCATCATCAGCACCTTTAAATTGTTCTTGTTAAAGAAATTGTGATTGTGGCTATGGAGCCCTAGTTGTACAGGATGTTTGGATCAAAATAAAATAAAAAAAACATTGTGATATTTTGCTAAAACTGACAATTTTAATGTCATACTTTTCAGTTCAGTGACAGTTCAGAGGTCGGCAAACTGTGCAGGAAATGAAGTGTTTGTCCTCTGAAGGTCAAAATAGAATAATCAAAAACCACGGAGGAAAGTAAGATAGAAGGAAGTAGGAAACAAACAAGCTGCATAAATGTTACAACACTGATTTATATTGAGACACGTTTACTAAGTATAGCTGCTTTACTGTTTAGTGTGCGTCTATTTTAAGCATATATGTGGCAAGTGGAAAGCTAACAAAATTATTTAAACTTTGTAAAAAAAATTGTTTATAAAATTGATTTTCCATGTTTTAGGTAAGATGAACTTCAAACATCTGAAAGCAATACTCACATTCAAAACGATAGACTTTTTAATTTTTTTTTTTTTCAATATTTAAAAAAATAATTTTTTTAATGCATATTATGTCTCAAAAATTAAAGAAAATCAAAATTATTGGTGGAACCAACCAACAAGTTGCCAAAATATCTAAATACTCTTAAACAAGATAAAATCTCAAATAACAACAGCAATAAGAATAGAATTAAGGGCAAGCACCAAATGACCCAGTAAAGCAAAGTGCTCAACATTAAATTTTCTAGTCAGTCAGTTAATTGCCATACGTGAAACACACTTGGGCGATCATGTCTCGAAAGAGACATGACTGACCGGGCAGAAGATTATCCCACAGTAGGTTGCCATTGCTTTCTGCGGTAGACTGGTTGCCAACCAAGGCTATAGAACCCAATCTGTCCTGTTATTTAACCCATAACTAGTAGGAAGAGACGTATTAATACCTTTCCCAAGGGTATTTGCGCGTAAGTGAATGCAATGAATTCAACTGGAATTTGAACTTGGCTCCCCGATTTCTCGTTCCAAGCCGATATCCACCGATATCCACAAAAATTCCACGTTCCACAATATTCACCAAAATTTTCTAGACAGAGCAAAAAACACTTCACAATGCCAACACTAAACAAAGGACGATCTGATTATTCTTATTGTTGTATACCTACTTTTATACAGGAATCGAATGTTCCTGTCCTCTTACCTACATGGGCACTATTGTAGAATAGTAGACAGGAGTGATTCTACTAACTAGCAGTGTATCTACTTCATGCAGTTTGCAAATCTTTTACTAGTTGATATACTATTATTCTCAACCATCATTTTGGTGATTACTCACACAGCAATCTTTTAGGGTTACACTTAAAATTAAGCAATGATTTTTCTTTTTTTTTCTTTCTTTTTTTTTAAGATCTGTGCCAAAATCTTTGATATTTTATGTTACTTTAGAATTTGAGCAAACCTGGTTCTCCACAACTTCCTCTCTTTTGTTAGCTTAAATTTTTTACTTTTAACCATCCATTTTTAGCCCTTAACAGTCAGTCATTTAAATGCCATATGTGAAACACGCTTGGGCTATCATATCTCGAAAGAATCATGACTGACTGGGCAGAAGATTATCCTGCAGTAGGTTGCCATTGCTTTCTGTGGTAGACTGGTTTCCAGCCAAGGCTATAGAACCCAATCTGTCCTGTTATTTAACCCGTAACTGGAAGGAATAGATAGATTAATACCTTTCCCAAGGGTATTTGCGTGTAAGTGAATGCAACGAATTCAACAGGAATTTGAACTCGGCTTCCCGAGTTGTTTGTCCGAGCAGATATCCACTGCACCACAACGCACACCCTTAACAGTAAGAAGTCAAAATGCATGGTTGTCAGCAAAAGATACACCCCAAAGTATGTAAGTTACATATTGGAGACATCACCATTAGGCAGGTACAGAACTTTAACTATGTGTATAGTAAAGGAACAGATGATCGAAAAAGTGACACAGGTATCTGAAGGTACACAGGAATAGTGAAAATGCCTCTAAGAAACTAAGCATAGTATTAAGAGTTAGAGAAACATTAGAAACAAAGAAAATGGTGTTGAAATTCTATACAACATCTCATCACCTATCAGGCAGTAAATACTGGAAATTCTCCTCACTGATGGAGAAGAAAATTGGAGATATAGAGATGTGGTTTTACTGACAAATGCTAAGAATATTAGGGACAGACATTGTGAATAATTAAATTTTATGAAAAATAGGGAACAACAACAAACCTGAAAATAATTTCTAGGACACAGTACACTTAAAAGTAGATGTTTAAGATGAATTGATAATATTCATTTTTTCTTTACACAAGTAAATGTCCTTAGTTATTGCTTTTATTTATATATATATATATATATATATATAGTAATGAACCTAATCACAGTAAGGCAACACTAATAATAACAGACTAAATTTCCAAAAATAGTGCTAACTTAACATTAATTTAAACCATCTTGTAACCCATCGAGAACTACCTCGTGGATGAAATAATGGGGTAGAAAACAAAAGAAACAAACAGTGCACAAGAACAATACGTCTAGTGTCTATTAGGAAGAAAAAAAAACCCAAGACGAAACCTTAACAATAAAGTGCTCAATATGAAAGTATGAAAGTAGAGTGGGAATACAAGAAATCTAGAAGCGAGCCACCACCTACCGCGTTTCACACTACGGTTCTTCAGGGTAAGAGGCTGAAGAACCATAGTGTGAAACCGCGGTAGGTGGTGACTCGCTTCTAGATTTCTTGTGTGTATATATATATATATATATATATATATATTTTATTTTATTATTTATTTTTTAATTTCTTTGCAATCTATTTAAAAAGGAAAAGTAGACTAATTTTTTCTCCAGTTTCTGAAAGGTTTTTTCTGTTGCTGAGGTGATGTGTCGTCCCCCGTGGGGATCTTCATATCGAAATGGCTATTCAACATCTTTGAATTAATCCTTTTTTAATATATATATATATATATATATATATAAAAACTTAATCATTTCACCAAATGCAAGGTAGTAAAGCCAGTAAGTTACAAGAGGTTAATGAGTGAAAGAATAAGAAAAAAAGGAAAACATTATTAAGGAACAAAAACAATAGAGTAATAAAGACAGTAGATACCAACAGACATTGTATCTGAATTTTTGACAATCAAAGTTGACTGGAAAGCATGGAACCAGAAGAGATCCACAAGCAAAAACTGCAAGAAAAGAAACTGTTAACATAGAACTTATGGTTACAGCTAGCTATTTTGATTGGCAACAATGTTTCATTAATTTACAATCTAGTACTGCTCTTAAGTTCATAAAGTCTAGGTACCATAAACAATTACCATAAAACTATTTATAGAAAAGACACAGGGAAACTACATTACGACAGTGGGTAAGTGACTGAAGCCAAGCCACTGTGTCAGGACCAATAATGTTGCTGATTCTTCTTTGGATTTTATGAAGAATCTCTAAATATATAGCAGAAGCACCAGACCAGATGTGGCAGCAATATTCAAAGTATAGATAAATGGTAGACTTATATGGCAGATAGTTTCTGAAGAGAAACATTGTCTGGCACCATACAGTAAACCAACTTTCTTAGCTGCAGACTTAGCAACTGATTCAATATAATCTTTCCACTTCATGTCAGCTGAGAATATTAGCTCAAGGCAGAACAAATCAGTCTCTTGGAGATTATCTTGGGTGATGCTGATGGGAGGCAGAAAGTGGTCTCTCAGATCATTTATAGAGAAAAGTTTTGTTTTTGGAGGCATTAAAATTATCAAGCCATTCCTTTTCTTCAAGTAACAGCAGATTGTAGATCCTTTTTGTGATATCATGAGTGCGATAGATAAATTGTCATCTAAATTATGCAAAAATGAAAATAACACTGAAGTTTCATTTTAACAGATATAATTACCAAAATTACATATCTTGAAATACTAAAGACTATACAATCACTATTGACTTCAACCACTGTTACCAGATGACTTCAGAATCTCCTGCACCTCTTCTCGACCATCTCCTTGTTTAAGATGGTGAATGCTACCATAATCCCTGCATTCAGTTTATCTTTGGTTTTACCAAGAGTCTTGTTGGTCTCTTACTCAACTGCGCCTCACACATAATAATCAAGGGGGTTGCAGTCTGGGAAGAAAGGGGGTGTTGAGGTTGAAGAAAATGGCTGACATCCATGACTCGATTCTCCTGCTTGTGTAGCATGGTGTAGTGTCCTGTTGCCAGATATAGGGTCTTCCAGCAGTCACTCTCTTGACCCAGGGCAGCACTACCTCTTCAATGTAGGCCGTCATGTTGATTCTGAAGCCCTGTGGGAAGATGTATGGAGGCATAATATTGCTATAAATAGTGATCACTCCAAACACCTTTGTAATCACCATTAGACTCGTCCAACTCTTTCCAAATCCTCTGCACTGACATCAGATTGACACCCAAACACTCTGAAATGTTTGTATTAGAGCTTCTGGTATGAATGCTAAGCAGTACAGCATGCCATTTCCAAATTTCTGGTGGAGTGAATTGTCATGGTTCTTTTTTTTCTCACAGATGGTGCCCAACTGACCCTACTATACTGTGCAGTTGACAAAATAAAAAACAATGTGTATGTGTGAAATTAAAAATGGCAACAATTTACTCCATCACACGCTGTATGTGCGTGCACACACACAAACACACACACACACTTCTATATTTATAATAATATATACTCGATATTCGAACAGAATTTTTTGTCTTAGAAAACATTTTTCTCTCACAACATTGTCCTGTAAACCATTGGAAATGATTTTACAAAATTTTCTATGCATTTTCTACTTAGCGAGATCTGTTGTTTCATATGTGAAATTTTTGGCTTCTGTCAGGTTTTGAAAGCAATTTTCTTGTTGCCTTCCTGTGCCTTTTCTATAAATACATTTATGGTAACTGTTTGGATGAGCCCTTCATTATGGTACCTAGGCTGGCCTCATCAATTTACAGTTAAGCTGGTTGGATGTAACCATAAATTCTTTGCTAACAGCTTCTTTTCTCATACTTCACACTTATGGAATTACCTTCCAGCTCTGCTTTCAGCCAAAATTTTTCTAAAATTTAAATGCAACATTAGTCACTGTCTACTGTCCTCATGATTACTCTTCTTTTTGTTCTGGCTCCTTAGCAATGTTTCTGTTTTTAACTTTTTCACACCCTGTACCCCCCTTGCATCTCGGTGGCTTAACTGCCTTGCTCTAGGTTAACTCAATTAAAAAAAGAAAAAAAGAGATACTCATTTGCAAATAATTTTGAATAATTTTTACACCAACCAGAAATCGTGATATTTCTTTAATCAGTTTAATTAAAAGATTATGATGAAAACAAACATAATAATTCAATGTTACTCTCACTGCTTTTACTTGATCTGCTGAATGAAGTACTTGGATTTAAAGTTGCACTGATTTAGCCCCTTTAGCTGATCAGTTGCAGCAATTTGTACTTCCTGTCTAATTCCCCACCTCCTGAAACAGTTCTTGTGATTTAAAAAAAAAAAACAAACTAAAAACAACCCTATGGCTCTTTCGTTATTATACCTGGCAATTGAAGTTTATTGCCTATTAATATTTATAAAGCTTAACTTTGAATGACATAAGAGCTAATAAATGTCAAATGAATTGGGAGATTCTGTTGCATTAATCTCACAAGTAGTGAGTGGGGATATATAGATTGAAAGGATTTGCAATGTTAACTTTGTACCTAACCCCCAATGGCAAATTCTATCCCGCCTACCTGGTATACCTTGCCTGTGATTTATCACGGCCTCCCTGCTTTCTGTTTACAGAATGTCTTTTTGTATGCACCTTAAGGCATCCAGATCTTTTTTTTTTTTTTTTTTTTTTTTTTTTTTAGCAATAAACCTAGAAGAAAATAGTTATAAGCTTTTCTTTTAGAATTTAATTTTTAAAAGACAAAAATTTTTTAAAACTTAAATTAAAATATAAATCAAATTAATAAATGCTTTATGAAGTACAAGTAATTACATTTTGCCATGGGTACAGAAACAATGTCTAAGCAATAAAGTAAACCTTTCCGAAACCAAAACTATGATGTGGAATTGTAATGAAAGCAATGATGGCATATACTTTGAATCCTTCATAAAAATTTAGGATATGGAAATATTATATTATAATAATATAATAATTAAAATATTATAATATAAAATATTATATTAATAATATTATAAATTTAGGATATGGAAATATTAAACACTCCAAGTATCTCGGCATATGGATCAATTATAACAAATTATATAAAGAAAGGCAAATTTAATATCGATAAACTGCATTAGAAGTAATTTCACTCAACATAGCAAATTGCTACAAAACATTAATCTGAAAACTCGTGTATTATTCTTAAACGACATTGACAGACTTTCATATCAGCAAACTCATTCAGGAATATCTCAACTGTCAGCTGTATAAAACTTCTTTCTAAGATCAATGATTAAAAAGGGTTTTGAGTGAGTAAAGGCTATAGATCTTGACAAAGACCATCCTTTGAACATTGTAGACTGGTGCTACAGACAAACAAATAACTATACCAAATAATAGAAACCACATTGCTTGAACAGTATCAATAGCAGGAAAAAGGAAAGCACATGTAACTTAAAAATGTTAATGTTCCACACTACTTCAAATATAAAATTAAGGAATCCACCCACCACCATCGTCATCATCACATCAGTCCTGGAAAGAGTGATTAGAGGTACTAAACATGAGAAATCTATTTTCCTGAAAAATTTGTTTTCAGAGAAAGATTTTATAAATTTCAACTGAAAGTGGTGTTGGCTGCTCATTCAATGTCAAATGTTTGTTTATAGAGAAACCGCTAATATTGTCATCACTAATTTACATTGTTCAAATGTTTGTCCTCATCTTTATTACCATATTCATATTCATGTTTCGACCATTGAGACAATAAACTTGTAGATTAAAGTATTGGTTTGTGAATGTGGTGGCATACTAGTTGTGAGTTCAATCCCTAAGCTAGGTAATGTGTACTTGAACTCGGTGTAAATGAGGTGAGCAGTAACTGAGTAGTACCAAAATTAAGAACTGCACAAGATATTCCTAGACATGGGCATTGGAGCAAGATAGGTTTGCCCTTTAGATTAAATGAAAATTTCAGTTTACAGGTTACCTGAATCACTGAATCGATATGCAACTGATGAAGTCACAAAAGCTGAAACGTTGAGGACAATATTAAGAATATTGACCTGTTATGTCTTTGAGCAAAGTACCATTTTAAAACATATAGACTTTCTAATCTTTGTCAGATTTTGGTCAACAATACAATAATATTTTGCCACACACCAAATGCCAGAATAATGAGTTAAAAATCATGGAGGAAGCAACTGACTATTAATAAATTTTATTTCAATCTTGGCATGCATTTATGAAAAGGTCTTTGAACTGTAAGAATCATTTTTGCTAAATGAAAATAAAATCATATTCCCAATCACAGCACTTAAACTTAAATTCATTTCGAACTTTGGGCTGTTAATAACATAAAGAAAATATTGGCTGTTTTTCACATTTTATTTTCTTTTTTTTGAAAACCTTCATTGATGGTTGAAAGTACTTGGAACATAACACATCATTTTACGAATTTTCACCTGACATCAAACAACAGATAAAGAGGAAAAACACAGCTGAAAGGCTTAAGACATTCCCTGTTTGTTCTGTTTAATTGAATATGCTTAAACAAGAGGATTGGTGCCTAAATATGTTTAAATGTTTGTACAAAGAAATAAGTGGAATGGAATTTAAATGTATGCATTATATAGACAGAGGTAAATTAATAGACTAGGAAGATTAGTTAGATAGAAACAGTGAGATAGATAGATAGGAACAGACTGAGTTAAAGAGAGAGATATATAATGAAAAAGGTTGAAAATTACAATCAGATGTTCATTATCCTTCACAGCATACCAACTTTATTCTTCATAGAACTCCGAGCAAGGTGGTAACACCACTGATGTGCAGGGGGCTACATAGGAGTGAAAAGATTGGAAAAGAGAAAACTGGAAACCGCACCCTAAACAGGAAACAAGGGATGAGCCTCTTCACCTGTTCAATAGACGAGGGTGGAGTGTGAACCGGGCGATAGTTTAGTCTATCTACTCCAATTGAAAAAAAAAAAAAAAGTGAAAAGATTGGAAAAGAGAAAACCGGAAACCACATCCTAAACAGGAAACTAGATGAGCCTCTTCACCTGTTCAATAGACGTGGGTGGAGTGTGAACCGGGCGATGTGGCAAAATGATATATAAATTTTAGTGAAATCTACAACAAAGTGAAAAATGTTTATATGCAATGCATTTCATCAATTAGAACTTTATTCAGCAGACTAAAGTGATGAATTTATTACTGCAACTATACATTCACATAGAGGAGAAAAAATTAATTTAAATCTAGAGTTCTCAGCATCTCTTCTCTTTTGTGTCTAAGTTTAGTTGAATTTAGTGTAAACATTGCTTTATTTTGATAAGGGATGAAGCACATCACATGAAGGCTTTTTCGACTTTGTTATAGATTTCTTTAAAAAGAGAAAGCGAGATACCAGTTGTATTCATATGCAAATCTCCACCATATGTTGATACAGCTGGAGGCTAAACTAATCCATCCTAACCTTGGAGACAAAAGTACTAGAGAAATAGTAGCGAATACTTTTAACTAGTTATAGTTTACAACAATATGTACTTAACACATGAATAGTCAGATATGTAGATCAAAAGCTAAATCTCAATAAAACATGCATATAGTTGCTAATTTTTTCCAGCTTATAAACAGAAAAAATAAGTTTATTATTATTATCAGCATATAATTCTGTTTGTTCCTTAGCACATACCCTATCGGCCATAATTATTAGGCCACTCCAGTTTTTTAAAAGAAATGGTGTATTTCATGCTATATTTAAGTGGATAATTCTCAATGAAAATAGAATGGTTCTTTTGTTATTATTACTTTGCAAAATTTTATAAAGCAAAGAAGCAAAGATGAATTCATCTGAATCACCCTAAATTTTCTTCATTCTTTCATTGATGAAACTGCAATATAGGTAATTATTAAATGTTTATAAATTCATTTGATGCACATTTTATTGTGCCGTATTAACAAAAGAACAATTCTATTTTCATTTACAATTATTCACTTGGCATTAAATACTAAAAAATAGTATGAAATACATTATTTTTTTAAAACGCTGGGGTGGCCTAATAATTATGGCCGGTAGTGTACGTTATACCCTGCCATTGCCTCATATAAGGGACTAGTCTATTTCATGCTTAAACACAATCACCAGGCCATGACATTTATGAAACAGACTGATGCCATTGAGTGTTGACTTCAATGTCCTTATAAGACAGTAGATATTAATACTGCAACCTAAAGAGAAAAAAAGTGAATTTATTTTACTCGACAAATACTTTTTAATATTTTTTTTTGTCAGTGCACTCAATTTAATGGTAATTATTAATCATGCAAATCAGACATTATACAGTGACCATTTCAGATCAAATTTAGCAACATGTTAGATTACAGACTTATTGACTCATATTTATGTAAACAAATCTGTTTCCACAAACATACAGAAACTCATTTAGATAAACATAGAATGACTGTTGAATAAA
Organism: Ascarosepion bandense; assembly: GCA_037127315.1. Lineage (NCBI taxonomy): Eukaryota > Metazoa > Mollusca > Cephalopoda > Sepiida > Sepiidae > Ascarosepion > Ascarosepion bandense. Next base: position 886,914 of record JBBBDQ010001092.1, read on the forward strand.
TTTAACCTGTTTGAACAAATATCACTATTTAAGTCTGCTTCAGTCAATTTCCTGTTGGCCTCCAAAAGTCAAGGAGAGAATAGAATCATTGAATGACAAATCAAATTGGGTTCGGTTTTCTTCATCGTTGTCATCTTTGATATCCCACGACTTCCAATAGTCTTTTATTCACTCTATCACCTACTCACAAACACAATTATATCTTTCTGTTCTCTTTTTAAGAAATTGGAAAGAAAAACTCATCAATAAATGCATCTTATGCTTAAAGAAACATTTCTGTTGGTAAAACAACTAATAGGACATTATTTGTGGTGCAGTGGATATCGGCTCAGAATGAGAAATCAGAGAGCTGAGTTCCTTGCATTCATTTACACACAAACATCCTTGGGAAAAGTATTAATCTGCCTTTTCTCCCTCCAGTTATGGGTTCAATAGCAGGACAGATTGGGTTCTATAGTCTTGATTGGCAACCAGTCTACTGCAGAAATAAATGGCAACCTACTGTGGGAAAATCTTCTGCCTAATTAGTCATGTTTCTTTCGAGACATGATTGCCCAAGCATATATTACATATGACATATAACTGACTTAATTCCTGTCTGAGTTTTGTTATCATTATTTATATTAATTACATTAAGACTAATGTCCTCATCTTTGTTGTTATCACATTTGACTCATGATGACCTTCATGCTTTTAGAAGTATATCTATACCTTGTGTAACATCTTTTCAAGTTCATTCTTAATTATACGTCGTTTGTTAAAAAAATATATGTAGAAAAATAAAAATCAAGTTTAAGTGATTTTATTTGAATTTATGTTTGTCCTCCACAAATATTGAAGTTGTAATATCACTAGAAAAGCTTTAAAAGCACATAAAATCATGTTACTGTAACAATAAATAAGAAAAAAAGCATATAAATCATGTTACTGTGCAATAAATAAGAATAAAAGCATATAAAATCATGTTACTGTGCAATAAATAAGAATAGAAGCATATAAAATCATGTTACTGTACAATAAATAAGAATAGAAGCATATAAAATCATGTTACTGTACAATAAATAAGAATAGAATGCATATAAAATCATGTTACTGTACAATAAATAAGAATAGAAGCATATAAAATCATGTTACTGTGCAATAAATAAGAATAGAAGCATATAAAATCATGTTACTGTGCAATAAATAAGAATAGAAGCATATAAAATCATGTTACTGTGCAATAAATAAGAATAGAAGCATATAAAATCATGTTACTGTGCAATAAATAAGAATAGAAGCATATAAAATCATGTTACTGTGCAATAAATAAGAATAAAAGCATATAAAATCATGTTACTGTGCAATAAATAAGAATAAAAGCATATAAAATCATGTTACTGTGCAATAAATAAGAATAAAAGCATATAAAATCATGTTACTGTACAATAAATAAGAATAAAAGTATGCAAAATCATATTAAAATACATATGTAAAACTGAATGTAAATATTAGTAAATTTAACATAAATTAATTTATTTTCCACTATTGCAAAATAATTTTAATGACTGTATTTGTTATTTAACCTTAGGAAATCATTTTATGTCTTAGAGCAAATCCCAATCACAAATAAATAGTGTCTGATGTACTGTAAAGATCATTTAATTGTAGATATCTATATTTACAAGTATGTACATACATGTATTTGTAAATTCAGATTTTTTGTTTTTGTTTTTGTGTACTATATTATTACTATATTAGGATGTGCGTTGTGGTGCAGTGGATATCAGCTCGGAACAAGAAATCAGGAATCCGAGTTTGAATTCTAATTGAATTTGTTGCATTCACTTGCGCACAAATACCCTTGGGAAAGGTATTAATCCATTTCTTCCTTCCAGTTATGGGTTAAATAACAGGACAGATCGGGTTCTATAGCCTTGGTCAGCAACCAGTCTACCACAGAAAGCAATAGCAACCTACTGCCGGATAATCTTCTGCCCAGTCAGTCATGTCTGTTTCGAGACATGATCTCCCAAGCATGTATCATGTATGGTACTTAAGTGACTATATTAAAAACTAAAATTTGTTTGTAAGCTTAAAATAGATTATTATTGGCCATATATTATTAAAAATACATTTATAAATAAAATACAAAACTGGGAATGGCTTTTTTGTGGTTTAGCTTCGTGACAAGTAAATTTAACTTTTGTAATTTTTTGACAAGTTGCCTTTCCCAGAATGAATTACTGATGTAAGGTGGGGTATACCTGCACCTGTTAATCTGGTTAACCTTCAGAGAATTTCAAACTGAACCCTTTATTTAACCTACAGTGGGGAGATTGTTCTTATTCTACTGTCCATGTCTAGGGGAGAAATCTTGTCCAGTTCTTATTTATACCTTCTCAGTTATTGCTCACTCTGCTTTCACTTTGGCTATGTTTGCATTACCCAGCCCAGGGATTGAACTCGGACTAATTATGTACATAAATTCATAAACCAGTGCTTTAATCCACTAGGATAGGCATTTTAATTCTAATTTTAATTAACCTGTTGTAAAGCAGTTGACCTCCTATCCATAGTATCAGTACACGTGTAATATGTTTAGATCTTTGCTACTCTAGGTCAACCACTGATGTGTTGATAGTTTTTGGTGGCGACTTTATAAAGCCTTAGATAACAATGGGATGTAATGAATAGGTAATGAATATGTACACACCTTTGTTATCCCTCACTAGAATGTGATTGGCTGGTGTCATCCATAAATATAAACTAGAGGTCTATTGGTCTACCACTATTGAATTACGATTATTGACTACGTCTACGTCTCAAGATACTGCATATGATGAGTACCATCATTACGCCTACATACTAGATTGTTCTACCTGGTTACATTTCCCTTCACCACTTAACTACCCCAAATGATATATATATCCCTTTCCAGGATATATCACAATGTTAAAAAATGCTCAGGCTGTTGCTTTAGATATCTTGAAAGCATTTGACAGTTTTTCATATGCTGATCATCACAAGTTGAAAGTTCTTTTATATTTGATTCAATCTTATCTAAACATGTAATGAAAGTTGTCTTGGACAATCACTCTAGATCTTTTGTATCAATGTGGGTTTCCTCCAGGGCTATATACTTGGATTTACTTTATTCCTTACTAGCAGTATAGCTTAATGTTGCTTGGGTGTAATGAAAACTTTTAAAACTAATCCATGGTCCTGGGGGTCAGACTCTATGGACATTGGCACAAAAGACTAAAAAGCAATAATTGTTTCCAGTTAAAGTGAAACCGTAGACTGAAAGAAAAATGAATGGATGTAAGTCAAATTTTGATTTCCTGGTATCGATATCAAATAAGTTTTTTTTATAGTAAACTGAATTTTGAAGGCTAAATAAGTCCTCTGAGTAAATGGTATCATGACTGAGACTAAGAACTACAATGATACCTACTTAGAGCCAAACCTGAAGCAAAAACTAAAATAAAAGGGCTGAAAAATTATTATAAGAACTGCAACCTTGAAACTTCTGAATATTGTTTCTTATATCTTTGTCTATGAGTGTATCAAATTTGATTAAAATCGGACCACTCCTTCTATAACCCGATAGGTAACGGACACACACACACACACACACACAAAGTTCCATTTATAAATAAGTTGAGATTTAGATTGTCATCAAGCACATTCCTAATATCATCGTATCTCGACTTGGTATCTATGCTGATAACAATTGCTTATTCTTTTCTTGATATAGTAAGAAGTATTTTCCTGCTGCATTTAAATTCATGAAGTCAAAACAATTTTGATGATTTTTTTTTTTAATATATATTTTGACTTCATGAATTTAAGTGCAGCACTGAATTGGCAGTTAGGTTGAAATGCAATGTTGATCATCATCTTCTTTCTCCCTGTATTGTCCTTTCTTTCACTCTTGGTAACTCTTTCCATTTTAGTCTTTTTTTTTTTTTGTTTAGAATGAAATGATAAAAAACTACTTAGCTGTTGATTAAGAAAGAAAAAAATTCCAGCATCTAAGTCTGGACACTTGTACAGTTTTACCACCTAAGTACAGATACTAGCTTTAAGGTTCCAGAATACTAGATTGTTCAAGTAGATTGATGTTGGTTAAAACATATGAGGTTCCCAGGCAGTTGTGAGTTCAATCCTATTGTCTGGTAGTGTTGAACAGTCACATACAAGTGATGCAAAGGTGAAGAAGACTGGTGAGAATTAAATGATATGAGTTATCTCCTCTAAGCTTAGAAATAAGGAGAACATTTTCTTCCTGTTGATTGAATAAAGTGTTCACTTTGAATTTCCAATGCAATGTTGTTAGTATAAGTATACAAGACAAAATCTTCCTATATAAAATAATAGTTTATTAATTTCTGGAATATACCAAATTAAAACTGGCAGTTAAATTGTAGAGTGAGTGGCCACGGTTAAATGTAAATAAATGGCAGAACTGCCTATAAACAGAATTTACAAAGTTTACAATAAACAATAATAAAAATAATATAAAGCAAACAAAAATATAAACTTGGCAAATTAACAGTAATAAAGTAAAAAGTTAAAAAATTAAGAATTGGGGTTAATACATGAACCTATTCAGATGAACAAATACAACAATCTAACTTCAAGACAAGATAGATCAAGACTGTATCAGATGACACTGATATGGCTTATTTTATTGGTTAGAAAGAAATCCCAGTATGCATTCATGTACTTCTCCATATTGGGGAGGGGAAAGTATTTTGCAATTATTCTTTATGGAAATTGAAACCAACAGTTGGGTGTGGTCTTTAAATCTTCAGATGTTTGATCAACTGATGCAAGGGACTTCACCTTCTCTCTTTGCAGCTTTTATATAACTTCTTGCCACCCAATTGTCTTGTGCATGTATAAGTTCTACCCTGTTGACTTCCTGCTTATGTCAGCAAATCCCCTGACATCCTTTGAAGTCCAATTCTTTTTTTTCTGATTCTGTAGTGTCAGTCCAAAAGGTTTGAAGAAGGATAGTTCTTGCTAAGACCTACATGATTTATGTGCTGGAAGGCATTTTTGATCATTGATCTGAGAAAGTAATTGCATACAATTAACAGTTTAAATATTTTTGGATAAGTTTGGTTCCATGCATGGCACTCATGAAAGTCTTCATCTGACAAGACTATTTAAGAACAGTCTTATAGTCTTAGTGAAACAAATGGTTATTGTTACTGCTAAAGTTATTTATGTATAACAGAAAATGGTTGGAGTCACTTGCCAATGAATGAAAAAAAAAATTTTATATGAAAACTTCCTCTTTAGTTTAATAAGTATATGTACAAAATTTAAGGTATGTATGTGAAAGCATTTGGCTATCAAACATTTATCAATTATAGAAAGCAGCACCTATCAATCTTGAAATATTTTATGGAAATTAAAACAGAATATTGTTATCTTTGAACAAATTATATTAAATCATTATTTTGGTAGTTCCATTGGTTTATTGAAGATTTTGATTGTAGAATGAAAAGTGAAACTGAACAGAAAAATGATTTGACTATGTGACCTGCAATATGTCATACACCAAAGCATTGGATACTTGAAGAAAGACAGAAGAACCCTGTACATAAAAATGTTTTTCTTTATTGAATGCTTACTGGTCACTTTTTTATGTTGTGTATAGTCAACTGCACATTACCATGTTGGCATGAACTTAGTTGGTCATATGTTTCCACCTGCAGTTGAAATAGGTTCTGTTTATTGAATTCTATATAAACTTATGGTTTTTCCATTGGCAGGATAAAAATCTATTTACCTTTGGCTAGAATTTTCATTTTCACTCATGCTCCTAGGCTTTACCTTCCTCTTGGGAGGGAGACTTAGTTTATTGCTTGGCACCTGAGGCATCCTCAAAAGAGGAAATGCTGAGGGAGTTTGGGAATTTCTCTATGGTACTGCTAATAAACTCACCTTAAACTAACCTTGTATCATGTCTGTTGCATGGTGGGAGCATTGGTAAATATCTGTAAGTTTATTTTCCCTAGGTTTGATATATTATTCTAATATTAAACCTTAGTCCCAAGGGTCCATCTCCACAGGTTTTACCTCTCCCTCAGGAGTGGGTTGAATTTATTGCCCAGTGCCTGAGGTATCCCTAAAATGAGAAGTACCAAAGGGGTTTGAGAGTTTTTCCTTGGTACTACTTATAAACCCACATTAAAAAACATGACTGTGTTTCACATCTGGTTTTGTGGTGGGCATACTGTTAAATACCTAAATACCTAGAAATATATTGCCTGATGAAGTTATATCAGGTTAGATTAACACAACATATCATTTGTCTCATATTGTTTTCTTTTAATCACTTGAACTATGAACATTAGATTCTTTCATCAGGTTATGTATCTGAATATATTACTATAGTACAGGATGATATATAGTTACCCCATGTGAATAGATTATCGGAAAGAATAAAAAAGGTTTTTGGTCCATATATCATCACGATGACCTTCAAAAGTGTTTCAACACCACACAGACACCTCTCATGTATAAGACTTCCCATAAAGGATAACCTGACTAAGGACTGTGTGTAAACCATACCATTCAGCTGTGGTAAGAAATATAAAAGAGAAATGGGCTGTCCTCTTAAGATAAAGCTACAAAAACACCGAAAAACTGTAACATGAGAGGAAATAGAAAAATTTGGCATATCTGACCACTTATGGAAAGAAAAAGATCACTGTCCCATGTGGGATGAAGTTAAAACAACAGAACACCACTGGAAAATATGAAAACTTAAGGAATCGGTGTATATGCTGGGCCACAAAAATCTCCTCAGCTGACCAAGCATAGAAATAAATACAATATAGGAACCAGTAACACGAAGTGCTAGAAAAACCAGTAACAAACACCAAGATTGTGATATGAGCTGATGTCCACAAGGGCACATGGCCCAGTGGATAAGTGTTAGTTGAATCCAGTGACTTGACCCAAAGAGTTGCAGGTTCAATACCTGATGACAGTAGTGGCAAACAAAACTTAGAGAGTTAACTAAAACATCTAGCAGTAGCATGACTCATGGAACTATCACAATCTATCTCAGTGATCAAAACAACTGGTATGATTCAGTTCCAGTCACCTGAAGGAGCTCAAAGTGTACAATTGCTGAAACATTGTGAATATGACAATAAAGATGAGGATAACAGTCTGGAAAATGTTGACATATAGTTATCACCATATAAATATTTGATTTTGAGAATTTTTTTTTTACTATTTTTTATGAGCAATTTGTTTATTCAAATTTGACTTAAGCAAATCTACTTTTAATGTCAGCTCAAAAAGAATGAAAAATAATTAAAAACATAAATAAGAGTTACTAAATACATTATTTTATTTTGTATTCAAGAATTCTACTAATTCAGTTACATTTGAAATGGTTTTCTATTTATAAGACCAAAGAATAAGTTTCATCAATTTAAGAATTCTTACACAAAAATTAATTCAGTCAGTCAGTCAGTTAAGTGCCATACGTGATACATGCTTGGGCGATCATGTCTCGAAACAGACATGACTGACTGGGCAGAAGATTATCCCGCAGTAGGTTGCCATTGCTTTCTGTGGTAGACTGGTTGCTGACCAAGGCTATAGAACCCAATCTGTCCCATTATTTAATCCATAACTGGAGGGAAGTGATGGATTAATACCTTTCCCAAGGGTAATTGCGCGTAAGTGAATGCAAGGAATTCAACTGGAATTTGAACTCAGCGCCCCGATTTCACCCAATACTGGTTAAAATTTTAAAATGTTTATGAAAATAAAATCTAAAGAGTAGAGAGCAAATAGATTCATATAATAAAAAAAATGTTTCTAAGAAGTGCTGTGCATGAACATCTGCATTTGAAATGTGATTTTCTAGTTTGTTTTTAAGATAATTCAGTTCTAATTTGGCATGCATCCAATTTCTTTAGAAAAAGAATTTCACTCATTGTTTGAAAATGGTACAGTTGAATACTCAGCTGAAATATGGTAACCCAAGAAAAGTAATAAAATGAATGAATGAGATCAATCCAAACAAATCTTGGAAGATCTCGTATCTGTTTCTTATTCCTAGTACCTATAGTGGTAGAAACTAATGGATATATATTCCACAGTTTGGTAATTATTACTTTTTATAAAGGGCTCAACACAGAAGTAGAACTTTTATAGAGATATAGTTAAGTTATAATTATAATAATAGTTATCAGTTGAAACTCTAATAATAACTCTCTCTCTCTCTTTAATAAATGTACATATCCTTTCCTTTCTCCACTTTTGCAATTGTCATCACACCTGTATTCCCATCCTTCTCTTGCTTCTTTCTAACTGGTTTGTCTTTCTCTTTACTCTCCTCCTATCTAATCTTTTTACACTTATGTAGCCCCTTGCATATCAGTGGCATTACCGCCTTTCTCGGGGTGATACGATTAAAAAAAAAATCTTGGAGTTTTCTGCATTAGGCAATCATCAGGTGCATATTTCAAACTGACGGTTTAATAAATTTAAATTCACTCGATGTTCATAGAAATTAAATCTTATAAAGTTAAGTTATTGCTTTTTTAATAACCAGATTAAAAATTTAAATATTCTACAATTACATGTGTATAAAAAATTAAAATAAAAAATAATAAAATGCTTGGAGAAGAAATCAAAGGGGCATAAATCATAAGTCTTAAAATTTTCAATATTCAAATGTTACATGTACATAAAAATGTATGCAAAACTAATTTTGCTACAGTTGATACTTAAACAAAATTGGATAGATTTGTGTAGGTTGTTAGTGATTCTCTGTTGATGTATGTGTGATTGTGAGAGTCCTTAATGTATAGTTTGTACAGGCTATTGCTCAGGTTGAAAGTAACATCTAAGAGATTTGACTTTATTAAATACATTCTGAGTTTATCCATTTTTTGTGGATTAGTTTTGCAAAAGATTATCAATTCTTTATCTCAGAAAAGTTTGGTGTTATATAACTCGAAGATGTTCCAAAGATTCCAGAGCAAAAGGAGCCCTACCAAGTTGCAGTCTTCTGCAGCGTCATACCCCCACATCGAGATGCAGTAATCAGGGTTGTTTTTTTCTAGTCCACAGGCATTAATCATAAAATAAAATAGATTTCTGGGCCTGTTTGTTGATGTCTTGGTTACTGATAGAGCAGTAGTTATTAGCCAAATTTAAGGCTGCTTTTAAAAGTTTTTCGAATAAAGATGGGTAGAAGTCACAGATATCAAACTGGATGAAAGTACATTTGCTTTTATTTTTTATTTTTGCAAACCACTCAATTGCTTTGGTTGTATTCTTCCATTGGTTCATGCCTAAGGCATTCTTAGTTCATGAGGAAGCTCTTTCTAGGATAATTTTGCTAATTCTAAACATGTAGTTTTTTTAAAGTGTTTAATAATCTATATTGTTGGTTGCTAATGAAATTGTCTTTGGTTTTTGATTGTGATGAATGCATGTTGTTTATGTAAAATTGGTACCCTATCATCTATTTTTAGTTCTTAGTTATTTTCTTGGCTTCTCTATTTATGTTGGTTTCCCAGTTACCAGGCACCTTTTTATAATTTTTATTGGTTTCATGGAAAATGGCTTTGTGATATGACTCTGTGTTATTAAGATAATTTTTTTTTTAATCGTATCACCCCAAGAAAGGCAGTAATGCCACTGATATGCAAGGGGCTACATAAGTGTAAAAAGATTAGATAGGAGGAGAGTAAAGAGAAAGACAAACCAGTTAGAAAGGAGCAAGAGAAGGATGGGAATACAGGTGTGATGACAATTGCAAAAGTAGAGAAAGGAAAGGATATACAGGGCGATGTAGAAAGAACTAGTATTAAGTGGTTAAGAGATGAGTATTGACATTGCATTTAAATTCCTGGAGGTTGTAGCAGTCAGGAAAGCAAGAATAAGGAAGCTAGTTCCACAGGCGGGAAGTGCGAGAAAAGAAGCTGCAGGAGTAGAATTGTTGTCTGCATTTGGTTGATATAACTGTGAATGGGTGAGACCCAGTTGCCAGTCTGGTTGCATGAGTGAACACTCTGTTGCAGAGGCACCAGTGTCTTAAGTTCGTTGGAGCAGAAGCCATGAAAGTATTTATAGGACAGACAGAGGGAAGCCACACCCCGTCAGTGGGGAAGTGGCTGGAGCTGAGCCACCATGTCAGTACCCATCATATGACTGATTCTTCTTTGAAGCCTGTCAAGAACACTGAGATGAACAGTAGGGCGCCTGACCATATATGACAACAGTACTCCATGCACGGATGAATGGTTGATTTATATGAATGTTGGCTTCTTCTATCCAATTTAATAATCATTTTGTCAGATTGGTCAAACTTATTTATGTCCATCTGCATTGTTTTTTGCAGCTCATTGGGGCTATGATGGAATTTAATTTTAACGTCTATGTAACCTCTCTGAAGATGGCTCATGTGAGCTGAAAGCTTAGAACCAACTTAATAAAAAATTATCCAAATGTTGGAGAATTTTTGTCTTTATTTTCACCTGAAATTAAAGCCAAAATACAATGTTTAGAACGGCTCATGATTAAACAGACATTCGTTGTCTCTTATATTTAACAGTACATGTTTAGAAAATTATCTGCTGCCTCGATACACTATATATTTATATATATTATATATATATATATATATATATATATATTGAAATTTGCCTGAAAATGAGCTGAGTGTGTAACGCTCTTCATGCCAATGACATTTCCACTGAGCTTCTCTATGGCACATGATTTCATTTAATTTTTTTAGAATATATTCCTCTTGAATTTACATTTGAATTAATTTAGTCATCAAGAGAGAATGTGCACCATTTTGGGGCCTTCCTCTCAATGCTTTTACTTGCACACCAAACCCCTTCTCACTGATGTGAAGTCTCATTTTAATAATATAGTAGTATTTCTAGTGCATCATATATATACTAGTTGAAATATCCAACAGTGAAATTAGGTTAATGAAAAAATAACTGCAAACCTCACATTCTGAGAATACAATATGAACCTCATTACACATTCACAATCAGTCTTGTCATGTTTGTTGAAATGCTCCATGGAATATTTTTTCTATATCCACATAAAACTATTTTCAGTTACTTCTGTTAGGCGTTTTATACTTTTGACCCTATTACACTCTTTGATTCTAATTTGACCCAGAAATTGGTACAGTGTGTCTGCAACAAAACCCTTTCCTTCAATTTCCACTATTCTAATAATTACATTATGTCCTTCCTTTACCAGTTCTGATTTTAGATTTTCATATTGGTTTTATATTTGTGGCTTTGTTCCATCTGGCTTTCATATGGTACTGTTAATTCTACCAGGATGATTTTATAGTTCACCCTTGATAGAAGAACAATATCTGGTCACAGACCTTTACTTGATATTATTTTGGGGCAATCATTACGTCAACCAGGAAGGTCTGCAGATATCTCCCAAATGCCACCAGAACTAAAATTTTGTCTGGGTATAACTAGATATTTGCTTGTTTGCTATGAGTTAACATATATTTTTTCCTCTGCAACAAATTTCTGGGTTGAATTAGATGACTCAAACTTCATATACTTCTTTAAAATTTTGACCAGCTCATCCAAAATACTATTATGTCTCCAGGTATATCTTCCATAGGCAAGAGCTGTTTTACATGAGCTAAGAACATGCTCTAATGTTTGGATTTTCTTTATGCAGGGCTTAAGTTGGATTGCTCTCTTTCTTCCATTTAACAAGATTGTTCTTAGATGATAGCAGGTTATATGTGGAACATATTAAAAAAGAAAAACTCAACCTGAATAGAATCATGTTCCAAATGTTCTTCCAAGTAATAGATTTTTGTAGAGCCTCCTCCCAGTTTGTTCATTGTTGGGATTGTTGTACTCCTTTTATGAGCCTTTTATTATCTTCTTCATTTCTTACATTTTGGATGACATGTCTTGGCAATCTTTACCAGAAGTTTTTGACCACAACTGCCTTTTATTTAGTCCTAACCCTTTTTTCTCTACTTAGGTGTATCTAATGACTTCATTGAAAGCATATATATATATAATATCCCAACAAACAGGCACACATATGAACTTTGTGACCTGCTCACCACTTATCTATCTATTTATACATGATACTTTGACTATCAGAAAAACAAATAGATCTCGAAGTCACAAGTTTATTTACCTGAAGAGAGTCAACTTTAAACTTGAAACACATGTAACGACACAAATACCATTATGAACACTTAATATATAATAAAAAAAGCAGGTAATATTAATAATAACAATAAATATGTTTTAAACAAAACATTCACTGCTTCTCGCACTTTTTTCTTTTATACCACTTTCTCTCGGAACAACCCCTATTTCTATTTTTAATATATATATATATATATATATATATATATGCTTTCATTATTTTGATGTCAGTACAGTACAGATGGCCTAATGGTAAATAACATAGAAAATGAAATCAGGGAATCAACTTCAAAGACCAACAGTAACAGTTTGGATTTACTTCAAATTTATCGTTTACAAAAGCATTAATCCACTTCCCACCTTTCATCTTTTTTATATACTTTGTCCTTTCAGGACATGGGTGATCCTGGATTTCCACTTGCCCCTATCCTTGTCACTCTCAGCACTTTTCCTCTTAGTATCTCATCCAAAACCTTGCTTTGTCACCCACTTGCTCAACAACAAGTATATCTCACACTGCCTTTCCCTATCTCTCTTTCCCTCTATCTGTCCAGAGTATCAGATTCTCCAAGCCCTCCTTCCTCCTTTCATGTCTCAGAAACCTCATCTGTCTCTTCCTGATGACAAGTATGTTTCCTTTTTGTTTGTATTCTCTCCAAAACCTCATTGTTGGTCACATACTCAGTATATGGTGTCCTCAACATTCCTCTGTAAAATCACATTTCTGTTGCTGTGAGTGTTTCCTCTATGTTTGAGGAAATTGTCCAGTATTCACTGCTATATAGGAGCACAGATATCACATAACAGTCCAGAACTCTTTTCTTTGGTTCCAACAAAATCTTCCTGTCTCTCAATACTCTGCTTAGCTTTTGAAATGTGTCTTTGGCCCTGCCAATACATCTTCAGATCTCAGTGCCACACTTTCTATCAGAACACATCCCAGATATTTAAATTTATGCACCTGTTTGATTCTAGTATCCCTAACCTGTAGTTGGAGTTTTAGTGTCCTCTTTTTGCTGATGACCAATCATTGTTTTCTTATAGTTAAATATTTGGGCAGCTGGAACCCTTTAACTTTTTAAAGACATTTTGAGCACTCAGTGATGGGTTGAGTCAGAGATTGTTCCTTGCTGCTGATATTGTATCATCTAGTACAAATTGTTGCGTGTTACTTGGAAAAGGAATAGGCACCACTAAGTTACCCTTCATTGCTTTTAGAAATTCTATGATAGATGGATATATCATTTGCCTGCCTACCTTCAGATTGATTGTTCCCATTGGAGCAGGATTCACTTGCTCATTTTATACATTTAATTTTAGCATGAAACTTATAAACATGTCAAATTAAGCATATTTTAAATCTGATATTATGCTCAAAATCTTTAATGCAGCTCTACTATTGATGAAACAAAGCTTAGATACTTTTCAAGGTTCAAATATATAATGTGTTGTGGTCCTGTTTAAAGGATCACAATTATAAGGTGAAAGAGTCCTGTGTTCACTGTGAGCGGTTAAACTACAAGTGTACCCCTCTGCTTGAAGGTAGAAATGTCTGGCATTATATAAACCAGACGAATTCATATTGTCCATGGATATAGGGGTTTTAACCTCCCAGAACATAATGCTACATTGAACATACCTCTTCAATTCAGATTTTTGCTTTACCCACTAAACTATGATTTGTATATAAATGATAATTTCATTTTTCCTTTGTTTTTTAACTTTTGATAATATCTAAGCATCAAAATATTCTCTCTGATCAAATCAAAATAGATTAAAAGTGGCCCTGTACCAGGTGATAAAAGTGACTTTCTTTGGATTTCTTTGATAAAACTTAGTAGTAATTAACTTCCCTCAAAATTAACTTCCAGTTTATTTCAACTTGGCTATAAATTCTATATTTGCTAATTAAATTAAACTTCTTTCAGGTTTCTGGCATTCATCTGAATTGACTGCTTTCTTGATTCTATTCATTCAATTTTCATTTTGACAAATTAAAAAATCTCAAAAAATTAGAATGATTTAGTATTTGGTTTTGTTTTAATTAAGAATAATTAAACTTTCTATTTCATCCCAAAAGATTTTGCTTTTATATAAATTAATTTTTATTTTTAAGTTCTCATAAATTTACTTAAGGCCACCATGATTAGCCTTTATTGCAAATGTTAAGTTACCTTGTAACTGTAGAATTTATATGACAACTAGCTGAAGTACCCAGTTTTAACTGGTTATAATGACAGTAAAACAATCCCTGGCAACTGATGGCAGCATGTTTTGTTTAATTAAACAAAACATAATTAAACTTTCTTCCTATGACAAGATGAAACAAATGAAGCATTTGTTTATTTAACAATATAGTTTTTGTTTTCATGATCCTTCAGATACTTCTTTGTATATTTTTTCTTCATTACCTACTTATTTATACAGTGGCTTGGTATATTATATTGTTTTGCAACAATTACCATTTAAGGGACATTCATCCTTTGCCATCATAGGTGGGTTTTTATTTGTGTAGGTGGTTAGTTGCTTATTTTCTGTTATGCTTTTTATTATTTGTATAATTTTCTGATTTTTACTAGGCTTCTGTTAAATATCTTGTGCAGAGTGCATGAAATAGACTGTCATAAACAGAAGTTGACTAGCTGTCTTGATAGGCAGGTATTCTCAGTGTGACACTATCTCCCGCGGGGATACTGTTTGGTTTAATACAGCGGAGAGAGAGAAATTGATATTGGTAATATTATTAGTTATGCTTTATTGCAATACATGATGTGAGCTTATGTAAAAAAAATATAATTTTAATACTATCAAATACTTGTAAAATATGGGGAATAGAAAAATTAACTATTTTAATACTATCATAAACTTCTAAAATCTGGGGAATATAAAATTTAGCTATTTTTTGGGAAAGAAAAGAGAAAAATGATTTTTCTTTTTTCGTGTTCAAAGCGGATATTTTTTTGGTAAAGCTAAAAAATTTTAGTAGCCAAAACAAGTGTCAGATCAGAAATAAGTAGCTGTTTTAAGAGTAGCAAACATCTCCATGGAAATGTTAGATATTTTACTTACAAATAATGTTAGCTTAAAAAAAAAAGATATTTAAGATATTTGGTGTTCATTAAAGAAAAATGCTTGTCTGGATAATTAAGTAAAAATAAGGTACTTTTTTTAATTTCATTATTAAATTTATTGAACATATTTACAACATTAATATTTCAGGCAATTTTTATTCTGTCAGTTTTTATCTTTCTCAACCAAAAATGACTGTACAAAACGTGATGGGTAAATGAACACCATTTTATATACTTAATTTCATGCATTTGCATTGTTTTTGAATTTGTCACTTGCACAGTATACTAGGATCAGTTGGGCAACGTCTTTGAGAAATAAAAAGTACCATGATGCATGCTGTACTGCATGGCATTTGAACCTGAAACTCCAATACAAACATTTCAGGGTGTTTGTCAATCTGAGAATAGTGCAGAGTATTTAGAAAGAGTTCATCATTTATCCATCACACCCAATGGTGCATAGGGCAGCAACTTTTTGTTGCTGTTTCTGTAACAAACTATTTTTTACGGGGCAGGGTTGTTAGCCCAGCGCCCAACCCCCAAATCCCCAAACCTGGAGGACCGGTGGACCATTCTCAGTCCTTACATTTACAGCACATGATATTCCCAAATGGTCACCCATTTAAGTACTGACCAGGCTCATGTTGCTTAACTTCGGTGATCGGATGGGAACCGGTGCATTCAACATGATATAGTCGTAGACATTTAGAAAGAGTTGGATGAGTTTAATGGTGATTAAGAAGGTATTTAAAGCGATCACTAGTGATGGTGACATTATGCCTCCATTCACCTTTCTACAGGTCTCCTATTATGTTTTAGTGGCTTTATCACTATCTTCTGTATTCCTGAACCTTGTTCCTATAAAGTCCTTTCTCCTCACTCAAGTCTTCTTTCTCTTTCAGTCCCAGTAACCTATTGCATCTTGGTGGCTTTATCCCCATCTTCTGTCTTCTTGAATCCTATTCTTTCATTGTCCTTTCTCCTTACTTCTCCCCACACTAAATTTGTTTACTTCTCTTTCCCTCCCTATAACATCTTGCATCCTAGTGACATCACCAACATTATCATTAGGGTGCAATGATTAAAAAAGGAAGATGTGCATATTTATAAAAAGTAATTAAGCCTTGCTTTGCTGAAGGTTTCTTCATAGCCAAAATGGTAAAAATATACCTGACACTAAGTTAAAACAGAAATGCAAATTCAATCTTTGCAGGGAAGTACATTTTCTTTAGTAAGACTTTCAATACATTTTAGCCAACAGATATCAATATATGTAGCTGGTAAAAATAATAATTTATAGTAATAAGTAACAATGTTAG
Organism: Ascarosepion bandense; assembly: GCA_037127315.1. Lineage (NCBI taxonomy): Eukaryota > Metazoa > Mollusca > Cephalopoda > Sepiida > Sepiidae > Ascarosepion > Ascarosepion bandense. The sequence continues at coordinate 903,495 of JBBBDQ010001092.1, forward strand.
ATTAATATTAGGTTGTCTGAAAAATAATGTCCAATTTTAGAATTAATTTTGTTTCTGTATTAATGTATTTAAACAGTGTTTAAATCAGTCAAAAAGGAATCCTGAATATCTATACATTTCTGTCATTAAGTTACCAGATAATTTTTGCCTTTGCAATGGAATATTGTTTTGGCTTAAGAAATTGTCAAGATGCTTGAAAATATGATAATTGGTGAGTTTCTGCAGTGTCAGCCTGGCAACATGTGGCTGACTATTTTCATGACACAGAATTGGACCTCATTGATTTGATTAACTAGTACTGGTTATATTTTTCTTAAACAAAATGATAGACTAAAGCTTGAATGAGGAATTTACTCTATTGATGATAGACTAAAGCTTGAATGAGGAATTTACTCTATTATCTGTAATAATTGTCACAAGGAATACATTGGAGAAACCTCAAGAAATTTAAGTCAAAGATTATGTGAATACAAAAGAAATCTTTTAAAAAGCAACACATTAAATGCATTAGTTGCTCATCGTAATGAGATTGACTACAATTTTTATTTAAAAAAAATAATACTCTAATAAAAATAAACAATTAAGTGAGACAAAAATATTTAGAAAATGCTTTAATTGCAAGATCAACCACAGCAAATTTGTGTCCGGGTTCTTACTTTTCACTATTCTGGGCACATCTTCTATTATCACATTTTTACAGCTGAAATAACTAGATATAACAGTAAATTCTATATTAAGTTTCTTCTATTGCACTTCTCAATTGTGGGACTCTCTTCTGGCTTCTTGCTTCTCAGTCAACTTTGATCTTCAAAATTTTAAGTGAAATGGCAATTGTTATCTTCTGTTGTCTTAATTCTTCTTCTGTTATTCTTTCTCTTTAATTGTAGTTTTCCTCTAATACCCAATAACCTTTTGCATCTTAGTGGCTTTACTGCCTTGTTTGGGGTGAAATTTATCAAACAAAGAAAAAAAAAACTTTGTGTTTGTCATCTTCCTGAAAGACAAAGAGTCAATTATAGGGGAAATCATTTGCAAGACAACTTTATTAACCATTGAATTAGATGCTCTTTATCCTGTAAAAGTATGCAACTTAGTGTTCATTTTTTGCTTGTATTGAGAAACAAATATTTTATTTTATCTTTTTTTTAATGTTAATTTTGTTTTGCCTGTTTGATCATTTTTATTATGTCTTTGCTTTCTCAATTATAAATGAAATTCTTCATGCCTAACTGAAGAAAGCTAATAAAATTTTTAAACTACATATGCATGGTGTTTGTAATAGTGAATGAAGTATTTTAAAGAAGATTGAATGAATCAGATGACTTTATTCATTTTTTTTTTTTTTTAGTGATTAAATAACAATGGAAACACTTTATATAATGATGAGCTCAATCATCATTTCTTTTGCAAAGAGTATGAATCAGATATTTGTGTGAAAATTGTGGATAAAACGATAATGTGCCAAGGACGAATATCAGACAAAAAAAAAAAAAGACAGAGAAATCCAAGAATGAAGAATTCAGCTGAAGTGAATTCATCACCGCAGCAGTTGTTTAGTGTGGGGAGGAGGGGAGTTGATTCATGCCTCAATTTTCTATTACTTGATTTTTCTCCTATAAGAAAAAAGTTTTCAAGGTCAATGTCTATAAATTTGTCTTTTTTCATCATTTTCATGAACTTATTTCTGTTTTCTTAAATTTTCCTTTCTTGTCTTTGTTTCGTTATTTTGTTTAATTTTCCTTAGTTTTTTGTTTGTTTTTTTTTTTACTTTATCCATTCTTGATTCATTTATTTTTCTTATTTTTAATTTTCTTTTTTTTTTTCTTTGTTTCCTATCATTCTTCATTCTCACTTTCTCTCTTTATTTTTTTAAGAACTTTTTTTTCTAATTGAAATTCATTCATATCTTTTTCCACTCTGGAAGAACACAACTAAAATCAATCAAGTGACCCATGAAAAGCAAAATCATGACAAGAGGATTGATTGCAATCAAAATTTCTTTAGTGATATTATTATAGTTTTGTTAATATGAAAATAAAAGAAATTTGAGGATCACATAGATATTGATAAAGCAAGAAAACCAATTTCTATAATCACATCTGTATATTTTTCTCACCTCTAATATTTCCTTTTAAGCATTAATATTCTTTCATTTGTGCAAACATCTATCGGCATTATACTGACTAACATTGCTAATGTTAATTAACTTACAGCCCACAATTTACAGTCAACAATCAAGTATTTCCTGGAGGCTTTGTTACACATTATATAAATATCTATAACTAAAAGAATTGTGTCTACGGCTATATAGTGTTGAATATACCAGTTTTCGTTCAATCACCGAAGTTAAGCAACATCGAGCTTGGTCAGTACTTAGATGGGTGATCATTTAGGAATACCAGGTGCTGTAAATGTAAGGACCAAGAATGGTCCACCAGTCCTCCAGGCTTGGGGGTTGGGCGCAGGGCTAACAAAAAAGTTACTGCCCTACACACCATTGGATGTCAAAGGTTGAGATGATGATGATGAAAAAATTGTGATCTTTTATTTCTTTATTATTGCTGTTAATTGTTGTTTCTATAGCATTTAAAGTTTATATCAATTGTACATTAATCATATTGCGTAAAATTTCAGATAAAGTATATCTGTGAATGGACAATATAGACAAAAGGAAAATCTATATTAGCCAACATGTTTTGTCTTCTGTGGAACTGATCTCCATTCCTGAAAGAATTACTTCTTTTCCAAGCCAACAGTCGTGAATATAAAAATGTAAAAAATAAAAATAAATAAAACTGTTAAATTCATAATTTCATGTTATTTAAAATATATAACATAAATTAATCCCAAACTAAAATTTAAATACTAACTTGCATTAAAAAAAAAAATCAAGAACATTTACTCACTTTGGTTTATTAGACATTGAATTGGGTCACTTGGCTTCCTCCATAGCTTGCCTAGGATTTTGGTTGATTTGATGAATGTTTATGAGTGCTCTTAAGTTTAAAAATTTTAAAAAATCAATAACATTTTGCTTTTGTATATAAATACTTGTTACAAAATAAAATCTTTGCCTTTACCTTGATAATATCCCTTAAAGGATGAAACATGTTGGCTAAGATAAATTTTCTTTTTTTTCACTAATTTTATTGCTTCTGTTTTCATTAACTTTTTGCATTTAATAGATCAGTCAGTTATGTGCCATACGTGATACATGCTTGGGCGATCATGTTTCAAAAGAGACATGACTGATTGGGCAGAAGATTATCCCGCAGTAGGTTGCCATTGCTTTCTGTGGTAGACTGGTTGCCAACCAAGGCTATAGAACCCAATCTGTCCTGTTATTTAACCCATAACTGGGAGGAAGAGACGGATTAATACCTTTCCCAAGGGTATTTGCGCGTAAGTGAATGCAATGAATTCAGCTGGAATTCGAACTCGGCTCCCCGATTTCTCGTTCCAGGCTGATATCCAATGCACCACAACGCACAGCATTATTTAAATTCATATAAAAATACAACTCCGGAAACCATGTGGAATATTTTCTTCTATATACCATATCCCTTCAGGACGTTAGTGATCATGGTTCTCATAACTTTTTTTTTGTCCTTTGTAGCTTTTACTAACTTTTGTCTTTTTGTCATCTCTCCCTCAAACCCTGTTTGACCATCCATTCACTCAAGCTTACCAGGTAGGTTGTGTTGCTTTCCTTTGCCTCCCTTTCCATCAATCTGATCTGTGAGTATCAAATTTTCCAAGCTCTCTTTTCTCATTATGTATGCCAGAAATGTTAACTCTCGCTTTCTGATACTGAGTAGAAGTATCCTTTTTGTTCCCATTATCCCGAGAACTTTATTGTTGCTCTTATGTTTGCTTCATAGTATTCTCATTATCTTTCTATAGAACCACATTTCTGTTGCTTCAAATCTATTCTTCATCTGTGAGATTGTCCAGTATTTACTGTTGTATGGGAGAACTGATATTACATAACTGTTCAGTACTAGTTTCTTAGAAAATTTTTCTGTTAATACTTTGCTTAGCTTTTTTAGATTATAATCCATCTTAAAATTTTTCACCATTCTGATCTTAATTATGTTAATGGTTGCTTTTACTAGTGGCAGTAGAAAATCATGCTATCGTTATGTTCCATGTCTTTGAAGATGTGGTGCCATCATTACTCTCCATATTTTCCTGTCTTGTTTTAAGTAACTTTTGGTTCTTCACCACCCTCTCTTTATCTTTGTTTTGCCATTCATTCACTCAAATTCATTAAGTAGTTTACTTGCTATTTTCTCTTGCTTCTCTTGCCTTTAAAATGCCTTATGAGTGTTAAATTCTTTTATCCTTATGTACCTCAGTAATTTCAGCTGTCACTTTCTGATTGTTTTCTTCTAGTTCTTAAAACTTGTTTATTACTTAAATTTTCTGTCCATGTTATTCTTAATATTCATTAATATAATGATTTGCTTCAGGTCTTTTCATTAAAAAGAAACTTCCAGCATTCACTGTCATATTAGAGAATAGACATTACACAGAATTTCAGAAGATTATCCCACAATAGGTTGCCATTACTTTCTGCAGATTATCCCGCAGTAGGTTGCCATTACTTTCTGCAGATTATCCCGCAGTAGGTTGCCATTACTTTCTGCAGATTATCCCGCAGTAGGTTGCCATTACTTTCTGCAGATTATCCCACAGTAGGTTGCCATTACTTTCTGCAGATTATCCCGCAGTAGGTTGCCATTACTTTCTTGCCAGCCAAGGCTATAGAACCCAAGCTGTCCTTTTATTTAACCCATAACTGGAAGAAAGAGATGGATTAATACCTTTTCCAAGGATATTTGCATGTAAGTGAATACAAGGAATTTACCCGGAACTTGAACTCGGCACCCCGATTTCTTGTTCTGAGCCAATAGCCACTGCACCACGATGCTCATAAGTACATTTTTTTTTTTTTTTTTTTTTTTTTTTTTGGCAAACATTTATTCAGTTTTCTTAAAATAAATTTTCAATTTTATACTTGTCTCAATGAAATAACAGCTGAGTTCAATGGTCTCACTCTCATGTGAACAACATGTAAATGATGAACTCATACTTATGACTATTTGGTTAAAATAAATTGTAGTTTAGCCCCCACGTAGGTTAACATTTGGACCAACATTGTTCTTTCAATATTTACTGGTCATTTTATATATGTGTTCTGCTTACAATCATATTATGTGGAAACACCAGTTTTCATACAATCAAGCAACATCAAGCATGGTCAGTACCTAGATGGGTGACATGGTGCTGTAAATATGGATATGTGGGTAGTGTAATGGATAAGGGGTCAAATTTGGAGGTCAGAGTTAAATTCTAATTCAAGTTGGGTTTGTTATATTCACTTACATGCAAAAATACCCTTGGGAAAGGTAGGAATCCACTTCTTTCCTTTCTTATAGGTTAATTATTATCTAAAAACAATTCTTACAATCTAAAAATATTTTCCGGCTTTAAATAAACTGTAAATGATTGATAAGCTATAAATACATATATTCTATGGACAAAGTAACATAATAAGTTTTAAGTCATGTGACTACATGGACCACCTATATTCAGTCATATATATATATCAGATGAAACCTTTAAACATGTCATCTATCATTTTTATTTTTAAGTCACATTACTGCACATACAAGGAGCAATTGAGAAATTGTCATCTAAATTATGCAAAAATGATAATAACACTGACATCTCATTTTAATCAAATATATTTACCAAAATTACACAAAAATATCTTGAAATACAAAAGTAAATTTATTGAATAAAATTACCATTGGCTTTAACCACAGCCAGTTGATAACTTTGGAATCTCCTGCATCTCTTCTGGACACTCTCCTTGTTTAAGTTTGTGAGTATTACTATAATTTTTGCCTTCAGTTCATCTTTAGTGTTATAAAGAGTTTTGTTGGTCTCTCGCTCAACTGTACCTCACATATAATAATCAAGGGGTTTGCAGTCTAAGGTGGTAGATGACCAGAAATAAGAGGTAATGTGGTTGCAGAAATTGTCTAACAGCCATAACTGGGTTCTCCTGCTTGTATGGCATGGTGCAGTTCAGTCACCAGACATTGGGTCTTCCAGCATCCACTCTCTTGACCCAGAGCAACACTACTTCTTCAAGGCACTCGATGTTGGTTACCATGTTGAGTCTGAGATCCTGTGAAATGATGAATGAAGGCATAGCATCGCTATCATGAGTGATCACTCTAAACACCTTCATAATCCCCATTAGACTCATCCAAATTTCTGTAAACTGCATCTGGCAGCAAGGCCTCTGATTGGGAGGTTGTGAGGAGCATGGAACCACATCTTAATTGCTGTTGTTCCCAGGTCTACCCTGATCCGGAGTGGTAGCACCTGTTAGGGTCCCTGCTATGGGCAAATAGTTAACCCCCAAACTGGGGTTAAAACACTATGAAAGTATAAAAATATACTTTCTTAGAAATAAATGCATAAAAATAGACTTTCATAGAAAAATATACATTTTTGAAGTTAAAATATTAACAATACATTTTTGAAGGAAAATATTATTACCAGCAAAACATTTTTAAGTATAAAACTAGAAGACATTTTCAGTTTTCTGAAATTATAAAGAATAAAAACAAAATATTTTCATTAAAATCTAACTAAATCAACCATCTCACTATAACTGAACATTTAAAAACAGAAAATACCTTAAAACCCCCACCTTTTTGGTATTAAATAACCCACAGAGTGTGATATGCTGTTAAACAAAACTGAAACAAACATTCAACTTTCTGAATCCTCTGCACTGTTTTCAGATTGACACCCAAACACTGAAATGTTCATATTGGAATTTCTGGCATGAATGCCAAGCAGCAGAGCAAACCATTTCCAAATTTCTGCTGGGATGAATTGGATTATGGTACTCATTTTCTCACAGCCGTTGCCCAACTAGCCCTACTATACTGTGCAGTTGATAAAATCAGAAACTAACAATGAACATGTGGGAAATGAAAAATATAAAATCGTAACAATTTACTCACTGCATTATATTTATAAATCTTTTGTCAAAGAAAAAATCCTTTCTATTTTTTTTCTTTTTTTAAGCAGTTAGAATATCTATGTCTAGCCTACCAAAATTTCTGTAACAAAAGTGGGTAAAGCAAAACCAAAACAAAATAATGAATCTTAACTGAAAAAGCAGTGTTAAGTTTTTATTAAAATTCCCATATTTCTCAAGAAACAGATTTTACTGAAAAGTGTAAAATATTTTCATATCTTTTTACTTACAGAAATAGTGGGTCACATTGTAAGTGAATACCCTGGTACTTATAATGGAGTTTTGAAATAAATACAAAACCATCTATGACAAATCCCATCAACTTATGGCAAAAATGGATCTTAATTTTGAACCTACAAGAAATACTTTTTCTCCCAAAAAGTATTTGCTTATTTAGCTGTCCCTAACCTGCTAATATTTGGGACAAGAGCTGAAATACCAGATGTTGATATCATGAGCATTGGGTTTATATGAATTACAATCAGCTACAGTACTCTAAAAATGCCTTTGTAAACCACACATTTAATCACATGACAAATACAGTATATTTCTAAATATATCCTTCAGAGATTCTTTCAACATAAATGACAAAATGTAAACTTACAATGGTACCCCCATGCAGCAACGGTACCTCAAATACACAACCAACCAATTTTTGTTTTTCTTCATTTAATAATTATAACTTGATTTTATTTATCATGGCTTCAGTGAATAAAAGAAGCGCTTCTTATGTAGCAACAATCATATTTTGTCTATAAGAGAAAAGATTAACCTTTTGAAAAAATATGACATCCCTTTCTTTGCATCAATCATTTTCCCACCTAACAAAATGTATCTTACCTATGCCTTTTTGTGGTAAGGGTTCTGATGAACTTTCCTCTTTGGTACCTTGACTTTATAAATTAAAGCACAGTAATTGAATTGGCAGCTAGGTTTCATCATTTTACTATTGAAATGGCTAAATGTAACTGTAAGTTCTATGTTAACAATTTCTTCTTCAGCACTTCTCACTTGTGAAACGTTCTTCCAAATACTTGCTTCCAAGTCAACTTTGATATTCAAAAATTCAAGTGCAATGTCAATCCTTATCTTCCATCTTTTTAATTCCTGTTTTTCTATTCTCTCTTCTTAATGTATTTATTTTTCTCATTCTTTCACACTCGATAACCATTTGCACCTTTGTAGCTTTGTTACCTTTTTTGGGGTGAAATGATTTAACAAATGTTTACTGGGGGTTTAATTGAATTTTACAGAATTAAATTTCTAGTTATATATGACATAAACAACATTTTATGGGTGGAATTATTTTTTTTTATAAGATACTAATTTATCTGTGCCATCAAAAATTGATGGAAAGTGTTAGAAAGTTTTAATCATGTGATGCAATGAAATAAGTCTTGAAATAATGTATTGAATTTCAATAAAGTGGAGATGAAGAATTCACAACTAAAATAGAAGACAATCAATCATTTAATTAATCCATTCTCTTTATATTCTTTAGACGTTCAGTGTTATCCATCATTCATTGATTACTCCTGCTATTATATAAATTGACTTTTACTGAATATCTTTTCATAGTAAAAATTTTATGTTTAATAGGAGACTGAATGGGAATTTTTTTTTTTTAAATCATATCACCCCGAGCAAGGCGGTAACGCCACTAACTTGCAGGGGGCTACGTAAGAGTGAAAAGATTTGAAAAGAGAAAGCTGGAAACCACATCCTAAACAGGAAACAAGGGATAAGCCTCTTCACCTGTTCAATAGACGTGGGTGGAGTGTAAACTGGGCAATAGTTTAGTCTATCTACTCCAATTGAAAAAAAAAAAAAGAGAGAAAAGAAAAAAAAAAGAGTAAAAGTTTGGAAAAGAGAAAGCCGGCTCTCTTAGAAGAAAAAGTTTAATAACAGAATGACAAAGATGGCAATGACAAAAGCCTATTTCAAAACCAAGTTGAAGCATGATCACTTCATCAACAAAGGCAACTGAGTGCCTCACATGAAAAGCTTGAACAAATAAAACTGCAATCTAACAAATGTAGGCATGAAGGAACTGATTAATTAAATGACTTATTCTGTCTGATGCAGATAAATATTTTATTTGTATACAGGATGATTAAATAGTAACTCCTTATTTTATTAATTATGGACTCTCCCATTTAAGCATGATTTTTACAAGACAAGAGAGTACATCATACATAACATAGGTAGTTATTTTCAATCACCCAGTAAATTATAAAAACAACTAAGGGAAGTAATCACTCATAAACTTACTAACTTAAATTGCTTTCCTTCTATAAATTTTTTTTTTTTTATAATCGCATCGCCCCAAGCAAGGCATTTTACTGCCACTGTTGTGCAGGGGGTTAAATAGGAGAAATGTTATGAGAAGGAGTGAGAGGTTGCAGGGGGTGTCAGGAAGAGAGTAGTTGAAGGAAGAGAATACTGATGAGAGTGGGGTGGACGGAGAAAAACCATGAGAGAGAAGATGTAAGTTAGTAAGACAGGAGATGACTATTGACTTTACATTTAAATTCTTGGAGATTATAACTGTCGGGAAAGCAAGTATACAGAAGAGAATTCCACAGGCGGGAAGTGTGAGAAAAGAAGCTGCTGGAGTAGAATTTGTGTTTACAATTTATTGGCTTCACAGTAAAAGGGTGGGACCTAGTTGCTAATCTTGTTTCTCAAGGAAATTCATATATAGGGGGTACCAGTGAGCTAAGTTTATGATTTGATGTTTACCTAAAACTAATCATTTGTGATCCTGCTATATTGATAATCTGACATCACATAGATTCCTACTTGTACTATTTCTTATAATCTCTATTTTGTACTTGGAATGTTTCATATTTTCCAATGTCAAACAATCCACATGGTTGACAGGTAAGTCAACAAGCTTTGTGATTGTAATGTTTAATTTATAAATAGAATGGTCAGTGTTTTGTTTTTTCTTTTTAATTCAAGAAGACAAGGCCATTTCTTGAAGTACCATTGAATTTTGTTAAGAGAAACCACTTATCCAACAGCACTGTATTGCTTATGGCTATCAAAAGAGGAAGTGTTTTGTATGTTTCTAGCACTTGATCGTTCTCCTACTACTTGAGATATTAGTTTTTTCTGCTACAACACCAACTACTTCTGAAGGACATTTTTCACTTTACTATCTAATATAAGATAAAATTTTATAACCACTTTCTCATTAACCAGCTACTCTAACCACTGAGCCAAACTTTGCGATCTTAGTTAAGAAGTCATTTGACATGAAGTTGAAGATCACATATTAAAGTAACTTTTGAAAACAGTTTCTTTTTTATTCTATATTTCAATCTGGCTTAAATTCATATTGAAAAAAATGACCTACTGTTTTTTTTTGTTTTTGTTTTTTTTACCATATTATTCTCTGATATGTATTTATTAAGTTGAAAAGCTTTTGGTATAAGGCCGTAGTAGATGAATACTCATGCATACTAGCAATGGTTTTGTTTGAATTTCTGAAGTTGTCACTTATACAAAATGGTATCGGAAAGTTCTTTGTCTGTCTCTAAAATGTTCACTGTTACTCTAGTAAATTGTCCACTATTCCTCCACAAATTTCAAGATGGACATCAAGCTGCTAGTGTTTTGAGTATTGTGAAGAGCAGCGGTGGGACAAACCAACAGACTGGGGTGTGCTGTCTTACCATATGTTTATAAGTGAATTTTTCTTCTTCCAAGTAGTCATAAAAATTTTATCCACAGAAAAATCAAGAAAGATCCTCAAACTTCTTGAGACAAATACTGTAACCTAAACTGTAAGGAAAATCTTTATTATTTGATTTGATATCCTCTCTGACGCTTAGATATTTTGGCTGGGAGGTGATGACCATATTTCGGCTCTTATCTGCACCTTAGAGACACAACTCTTCTCTTGGCACATGAATTGTTCAAGCAGTGGTGCCACTTGCACACTTCTAATTATGTCAGGTACTTTCCAGACATCCTGAAAAGCAGAAACATTTCTGAAAATAGTTATCATTATGATGTTTTGTCAGACAGTGTCTTTTTTTAATCTGCTGTGTACATTAATATCTGTAAAGTCGCAACAAGGAACTCAGACTGACAACACTTAACCCTCTAGGGCCATTCGTATCATATTTGATACAGTATTTCCCTATAAGGAAACATTTGGTATTTCCCTATAAGGAAACATTTGGTATTCATTGACTGAGCAGTCAGTACTGCTTTCATTTGAAATTTATAAAATATTTCTCTTAAAAAATTTTTCAGGAAAATATTTCTTTCAAGGCTTGTTTTCATACTGTATCAAATATGATACGAATGGCCCTAGAGGGTTAACTCAAAAGCTGATTTTTGAATGACTCCATTGTTATGGTCTCCCTAGCTATTACATTGGTTAACATTTTTTTTTACTTAAATGTTGGGCAATGGGCACATGTTTTGGGGCTATTTTTTTACACTGATTCTAAAAATCAAGTCCATTTTGCCCCATCACATCAAGTTTTTTTTTCTGTTCAGATGATGCCTTTTTTGTACAAAATAGGCCAAAATATTTAATTTTACTGAAATTTCAGTTTCCTTTTTGATGCCAAGAATCCCTTTGAACAAAAATTAAAAACTTTGCATGTCATAGGTTCTTATATGCTCAAACTTTGTATCTTTGTTTTGTTCACATTTCTTTCATAAATTGTTGACATATGTTTGATTAATTTTTATTTTGTCTTAGGTTTTTAATAATAATTAATACATTACTTATTCTTATGCAACACTTTGATCTGTATTATCAACCCTGGAATGTCCAATCAAATTGTTAAAAAATAGGATGTTTATCAATTCTAAACCAAAATAACAAAACACCAAGCATTTTAGATCAGAAAATTGGGATTCTTGGTATCAGGCAATAAATCCACAAAAAATGAAGTATTTCTAGGTAAAAAAATAAATAAAACTGATCGGTGCTGTGGAAGCTGTCCTTGGGAGTGACATTGTGCCAGTAGACTGCCTCTGACACCAAACATTGTTTTCTAGCTGCAATAGTTTTTATACTCCTATGACAATGTTCCACAATTCCATTCCCAGCTGGTTCATAATCACATCTAAATCTCAAGTGTCCCCCCCCCCCCGTCCCCAACTGTTTAAAAATTTCTTGAAATTTTGACACGTGAATGCAGTGTCATTATCCATCAGGATTTCAGCTGGTGGGCCCCTCTCATGGAAAATTGCCTCCAGTTGATGGATAACACTAGTGGAGTCCTGCCGGCACAGCAGTCACCATATCACAAATCAAGAAGGCCCGCAGTTAATAAGTGTTAGAAAATGACCGCCTCTATAGTTGGTAATATCCATCGCCAATCTATTCCAAGTTGCTTTTATGCCTAGTGTCCCCTTTTTTCAATGTAACAGTGCAGGATCAATTGACCGGCAGGCTTCAAAATTCAGTCAAAAATTTGTTGACTGTTTCATTCGGCCTAAGGTGGCATGCCACAAATTGGTCGTAAGCACTGAATGCATCTGTAACATATGCGGTCATTAAGGCTTGCTTAATTTCTTCAGCATCTGCCTTCTGTTCTTTAGTCAACTGCTGATACACAGCCAAAGCGCAGCCGTAGGAGCAAGACACATTCAACTTTGTCCATGTTACAAAGCTCGCAAACTAGTTCAACATTGCCGATCCATTCCACGATCGGTATATCAGTCGCGGCACCGCTGTACTCTGGAATCATCCAGATATCAAAAACCTTGTTTGCCATAATGGAAAGAAAGGTAGATAAAATACATGCCGAAATAGCATGTTGCAAAAAGAAAAAAAAAATAATGTATTGGTAGGAAGCAACCACAGGAAAGTATTTCAAACAGGCAAACACAATCCACACATCTTGTCTTAATCTCCGAAATGCTATTCTCACACGAACGAAGGCTTGAATACAACGTCAAGCCCCATCAAAATAGTATACCACATTTTATCCACTCGACCTGGCTACCACTCAGCAAATGAGCGCTCAGCACAGCAAATATAAACGGCTAGAAGCGACATCAATTCTGTTTACCATGAAGTGCTGTCCGATTCTCCATCTGACCAACGTTCGCCAATTTGCCATCGCCACACTCCCTTACAAAACATACACCTGACTCTGGCCCATTTAGGTTGCTGAGGTAAGTCACTGCTACATCAATACATTATCTGGCTAATCTAGCAACCTTGGTTCAGATCTTAAACAAAATGATTTCTCCAAGGTTAATATAGAGGGATAAGTTTCATTAACAGATACAAGATTAATTTCAAAGCAGATAAATTTTAGCTTTAACCACTGGCCCATGACTACAAAAATATTGTATATTTGTTTCTGTGCTGCTAATTCTGAGACTTGTCTATAATCTCATCAAGTAGATATGTGTATACTAACTTGGCCTTTTCAGAACTTTAAAAGCAATGTTAAGCTTGGTCAGTACCTATAGAGATTAATATTTCAGAATACCAGGTGCTGTAAGCTTAGATGTGTGGGTGGTGTAATGGATACAGGCTTGAAATTGTTAATTGGAAAGATTAGTTCCAATTCCAGTTGGGTTCATTATATTCACTTATGTGCAAATACCCTTATGGGTTAATAGTAATTTGTATCACTAAATCATTATCTCCAAAAGAAGATTCTTACAATCTAAAAATATTTCTGGCATTAAATAACCTGCAAAGGGTTGATAAGCTGTAGAAAAGGAATGAATCAATAAGCATTTTTAAGAAAGGTTTTTAGATGTTCCTTGTGAAACAAAAGACTACAACCACCTTAAACGACCGTGCTGTGGTTTCAATTGCAAAAATCTTATGGGGCAAGGTTGCTAGCCTGATACTGAAGATAGATTTCATTCAGAGCTAAAGAGTTTCAGCTGCTCTATCATTTCCACTTGAGTTTTGCCAAAACCACTTATCTTGTCTGCAGACTTGACCAGATTTTGGTCTTTCAGACCACCCAGAATACAATTCGCCATTTACCGTACTTTTTACGAAATCACCATTTATTATAAACTTTACTTAATGAACCTGTTCATTGATCCTTCTGTAATTATTCTACCTAATTAATTAATAATGCAACCCCAGAAATAATTATTAAAAAAAACAAGAAAAAAAAAACTTATCTCTGGCATTACTCCAGGATCTCCTTTATCCAACTAATACCTTCATCTCAGTCCTTTAGAACTGTTAATTAATCAATTTACCTGGAGGAGGGGGGCGCTCTCTCTCTCTGTTACAACCCCACTTCCTTTTACCTTGTGCCAAAATTCTTCTTTATGAATAATAACTCAACATTCCCATTGTGACTGAAACCAACATAATTTATTAATGGGTAATAAATTGACTTCAATTAAAGTTCCTTTATGAGTGTTAAAAAAAAAAATTGCATTGTAGATTGTATTTAGACACATTTTTATTTTCAAATGCCAAGCAAAATGTAAATTGTTCAAAATGTAAATTTATTTTAAGATTGTTTTTCTTTTTTTATCATTGTTTCCCCAAAAATATTGCTCCTTAATCTGTTTAGTGTATTTGATTTTATAATTATAAAAGTTTTACAACCAAAGGCAGAAAGTATAAAAGGACATTTTTTTCTTGATGAGAATAAAAATGTTTTAGTGGATATTCTAACAGTGATAGAACAATAATTGTAACAAAGAATAAATTTCTAAAATGTATTTAAAAAAAAATAAGTTAGAATAAAGGATAAATTGTATTTTGAACTATTTTCTCAAAGTACCAAAAGAGGTAATCAAAAACTGACTCATCAGAGCAAAGAGCCAAGACAGACAATAGATGATAAAAGCATCAAATTCTGAAGAAGATCAAAATTAGCTTGATAAAATGCTTCTTTATCAAATGAGAACAATAATGTATCTTTTTACAGAAAAGTTCATTGTCAAGATTACTGAGTAAACATTTAATCATGTGACAAATAGATTTTAAAGATTTTCATTGTATGTATGAAACAATTTCAGTTATCTTAAAATATTTAAAAAAGAATATTTTATTTAAAATCTAACAGATGAAATCTATGAAAATACTAAACTTTGTTAAAGTTTATGCATAATTTTAAATATTTATTAAAGTATTTTCTTAAATGTTGCCTTTCATGATCTCCATTCAATATTAAGTCACTTCCCATTTATAGAATTTAGATTTATTTATTTATTTTTTTTTTTTTGTGAATGTTAATTATCACTAAGCTTAGTAGTTACTATAAAAATAATTATTATATCAATAATCATATCATTAGTGGTATACCATTATACCAATAAGTGCAAGTCCAGGGAAGCAACTGTAATTAGCAGTTAATAAACCTGGAGTTATCTCACTTCAAAATAATTTTTTCCAACTTATAATTGTTTAAAAAGACAATGTTCTAACTGAAGTGAAAATTGTAATATTATTCTAGGTATAGCATTTTGATTATATTTATTTTAGTTTTAAAATACCATGTCCATTGAGGTTTTAAGCAATCATGCTGCTCCAGGTTTATTTTTTTTATTATCTGTTAATTGGCATGCCATTTAGAAAAAAAAAATAGTTGAGTGATTTTTCCGTTGCCTTCTCCACAGTTTGGTATTCAAAATTTTCCTTCCACCCAAGGCTAGATAGGCCAGCCTACCCTGTTATTTAAGCCATAGCTGGCGAGAAGAGATGACTTCATACTTTTCCCAAGGGTGTTTGTGCAAAAGTAAATGAAAGAAAATTGCTAACCGTAAGATGACTGGTAATGGGACAGTACATAGTTAAATTTATGATTTTCTTTTAAAAAGTTTGAGATCAATTTGAATTCAGTTTATGGATCTTAATTTCCGATATGCTATCAACTATATCAATTTGCACCTTTGTCAAGTCACTTGTGAAAATGACTGAGCTCTTTGTGAATTTTCTCATGAGTTCAGTGTTTCAGGTACAAATGTCTTAACTCATTCCAAATGGTCCAGTCAAAACTAGCTGCCTAAATATGTCTATTAATCTCAAGTAGCTGTAGAGAAGCCACTTGAGAGAAATATATACTTTTAACTCAGTCTGTGCAATATGACTGCATCTATATAACAACATCATGCTTTGAAAATGGTTGTTAATTTATTAATTTTCATTGATAAGTGATTGAATTTCTCTACTACAACAACCAGTTATAAACTTATGAATACTCAAGAGTTTGAAATGCAAAAATAAATGAATTTAAATCTGATGATGACTTGAATTTTGACAGCACTAGCAATATGCCAAAGTATATATACTGTCAATTGCAATGTATACTGGGGTTTACTTGATGATCATGTTGACCAAAACCAGATATTCATGGCTGAAAATATCTCTGTGAAGAATAATCCTATCAGAAATGCAGTTTTTTTTTTTTTTTTTTTTTGTTTTTTCTTAATTTTTCCACCACATGAAAGGTGATAGTGCTACTAAAATTCGTGGAATTACTGAGGGTGAAAGAAGATGAGAAATAGTGAGGAGAAAGAACAGTAAAAGAATAGGATTCCAAGAGACAGAAGATGGTGATTGACACTGCATTTCAATTTTTGAAGAACATAGTAGGAAAGCAAGAAACTGGAAGAAAGTTCTATAGGTGAGAAGTGCAAGAAAAGAAACTTTGACTAGAACTTATGATTATATACAGCTATTTCAACAGTAAAACAATGAGACCTAATTGCCAATCTAGTAGTATTCTTAAATTCATTTAGTCAAGGTACCAAGGAAGAGAGCTCATTAGAACAGTTGCCATAAAAATATTTTTAGAGAAGGCAAAGGGAAGCCATGCCACAGCAGTGGATAAATACTTAAAGTCCAGATGCCAATTAAGGACTGATAACATTATGAACCCATCCTTCAACTTTTATCAGTTATCTTGAGATATATAGCAGAAGTAACAGACCATATGTAGAAACAATATTCAATGCACAGATGACTGACAGATTTATAAATGTGTAAGATAGATTTTGGTGAGTAAAATTGTCTGGTATGACAGTAAACCAACTTTGCGAGCAATTGTCCTTGCAATTTATTCAATATAATCATTCCACTTCAAGAAGGTGTGGTGACTTACTTTTAAGGCAGGAATAAATAGTTGCCGTAATACATAATTGGGAACTGATGACATTGGGAAGGTTGTTGATAAAGCTAAAAAATAAAGTAGGTCCAGGAATAGTCTTGGAGGGATACTTACATTAATGTAGAAGGATCTAGAAAAGTAGTCATTTAGCACAACCTTTATGAAATTGAGTAAATGGGTCACAAATTGAAGATAAATTATCTTAAAACTAGCTAAATTTTAAGTTAAGATTGGTTTTTATATTACACATCAGTCAGTTAAATGCCATACATGATACATGCTTGAGTGATCATGTCTTGAAAGAAACATGAGTGACCGAGCAGAAGATTATCCCGAAGTAGCTTGCCATTACTTTCTGCAGTAGACTGGTTACTGGCCAAGGCTATGGAACTTGATCTGTCCTGTTATTTAACCCATAACTGGAGGGAAGAGACGGATTAATATCTTTTCCAAGGGTATTTATGCATAAGTGAATGCAAGGAATTCAACTGGAATTCAAACTCTGATCCCAACTTCTCATTCCAAGCCAATAACCACTGCACCACAACCTAATATGTATTACACATAGGTGTCATATAAAGTAGGGGTAAGGGTCTAGATATTCAGGGTCAGAATACTTATCAATATGCAATAAATGGATTAAGAAAAGGAGCCCAGATCATTCAAATCATTTGAAAGGATTAAACAGTATAAAATTAATAAACATCGTAATCTTTATACACTTTGTGGGGTGGGGGAAATTTTCTCAAAAGTAATAAATGCCTATTTATTCTGCACCTACGAATATTTGATGGAAATAGTATCTCATTTTACAGTAAAATTCATAGTCAGGCTTATCTCGTCATACATTATGAAAACATCTCAAACATTCATAAAAGAATATTATGTAAACAAATAAATAAAAACGAAATACAAAAAACTATTAAAAATATTGTGACATTTATTCCAGTTTAGGTTTATATTAAATTATATTAGGTTTTTATATTAAGAGTCCTACCCAATTAATTTTGTATTCTCAACATTTCTTACTTGCTTTAAATGTCTACATTGATAATTAATAATATATCACGTAGCTAAAGATGTATTGTAAAGTGGTGCTTTCAGATTGGAATGGATGAGGTTACTGTTGGTTACCAATTTGTAGCAGGAAGTGTGACAATTTATTGCAAAAGAAGATAAAAACTTTCAGAATAAATGAATTCAACATTTTCAGGAGGTTTCCGATATCTGATACCATTATTTGCTTGTAATTCTGCAGCACCAGTCAACAATGTTTGATGAAGGATGGTCCTCATTGAGACCTACACTCTTTATTTACTAAGTCATTTTTAACCATTGATCTTAGAAAGCATTTCTATACGACTAACAGTTTAGATATTTCTGAAGGAGTTTTGTGCCATGCATGGCATTAATTTAAAAGTTTCTGATGAGACTATTTAAAAACATTACTCGAGTTTATAGGTTTGGGTTTTGTGGCAGCTTGCATTGTTGGCCTATTCTATGTTCAATTTTCTTTATCTCTTATACTAAGTTTCTTGTAACTGATCCATACACTAGGGTATTTGAAGTGTTTAGTATTTACTAATTCTATATCATGAATTTTATGATGGTTTCAAGGTAGGTGCCATCACTGCTTTCATTCCAATTCTAAATCAAAGTTTCTGTTTTGGAAAGGTTTATCTTGAATCCTATTTCTTGGAAAACTTGATAGAAGATGCTGATGTTTTGTTTAAGATCATTCTTGTCTCAACTATGAATGCCTATGTCATCAGCACAGCTTCCCACCTCAGTCAGTTAAGTGCCATACGTGTGATACATGCTGGGGCAATCATGTTTCTTTCGACCAATGACTGACTAAGCAGAAGATTTTCCTTCAGTAGGTTGCCATTACTTTCTTTGGTAGACTGGTTGCCAAACAAGGCTATAGAACCCAATCTATCCTGCTATTCAACCCATAGCTGAAGGGAGAAGAAATGGATTCATATCTTTCTCAAGGGTATCGGCACGTAAGTGAATGCAACGAATTTAACTGGAATTCAAACTCGGCTCTCCAATTTCTAATTTTGAGCTGATATCCATTGTATCACAATACACATCCCCACCTCATCCTTCATAAATTAGCCTTGAGAGCAGAAGTAAGGACCTATTTCTCTAAGGCAGACTTTAAATTTATACAATAGAACTATACAATGTTTACAGTGTGAATGTACAAAAGAGGGGCTGAAGTTATCAGCCAACTACTCAAAACCTGACCAAATAACCAAATGTTAGGATATTTTTATTTTTATTTTGGTTAAGCCAAGAACTTTTCAGTATCTTCCCCATATCTAAATTTATTTATAAATGGAACTTTGTGTGTGCGTATGTCTGTGTGTGTGTGTGTGTGTGTGTATCCGTTACCTATAGACTCCGAAAGGGCTGAACCGATTTTCTTGAAAATTTACACAGTTGTACTATATGTGTCTGCGAGTGTTCTTAGCTAGGTTTCGTGTCAAGGTATCCCCCGATAAATATCGATAATTGAAAATATTGGGTTATATATAGGAGTGGTCTGATTTTCATCAAATCTGATACACTCATAGACAAAGACATAAGAAACAATATTCAGAAGTTTCAAGGTTGCAGTTCTTACAATAGTGCAGAAAATCAATAATATATATATATATATATATATATATATATATAAAAGGCAAGATGTTTGTGTGTGTGTCTGTTTATCTGTCTGTATGTCCTTTATACAAATCCATAATTTTTATCCGATTCTTACCAAACATCACACAAACATTCTTTAGGCTGAGTCTGAGCTCCAGGACCATGAATTAGTTTTAAAGCTTTCATTACACCCAAGCAACGCCGGGTTATACTGCTAGTTTACATAAAATGAATTTCATAATTCTCTCACTGTTTCCGTGTGCATCTGTCTATGTATTCAGAAAAAAAAAGTCACTTCATACCTGACTCTCTCTAAAATGCACACCTTTTATGAATAATCTTTTAATATAATTTGATGTGGTCATTTTTGTTTCAAATTGCTTTGAGTCAAACAATGAATGTAACTTTCACTGTTTGGAATTTGTTACCAATAATCAGCTGCTGGACACTTCATTGTAGTTATAAAGATTAGGATTTTCTTGTAATTCTCAGATGTTGAGTTATTTGTTGTTTAAGGAGAAGAATGTTTAGCTTGTGTATTCATATGAATATAAAGTTTACTATTTGTTTATTTAAGATTCCAGCTGCTTGTGACTCATGTATATATTTCTATATCTGTCCTCTTAGACAACTCCCAAAATACCCACGTGATTCATGACTGTATAGCTCTCAATTCTCACTCTCTCTCTCTCTCTCTCTCTCTCTCTCTCTTGTACACACATTGGCCTGAAAATATGATATCAATATTTAGGGCCAGTTAATATATTTAAAATCTGCAAAAATTTGTGTTTAGAATCTCAGAACTTTCACTTATACAAGAGCACATTATATAGAAATATTCAAGAGCATGAGCAAAGAAATACCTGTTGGCATTTTATCTTTAATTATTTTGCCCAAGAAAGTATTGTCAATTATTATTAATCTTTAACTATTTTTGTTGTGGTGGGCCTTGACCAAGTTTGCAAATGGCCTTGTGCCAAACATAACTGAGCCCACTGACATTGAAATATTCCATGAACAAAGAATAAAAAGGTCTTGTTTGTATTAATAAATGTAAGATTTATTTAAGGAGAGAAATTGAACAAATTATTTTGTTTTTAAAAGATTTGTGTTGAAAGTCTGCAAAAAGTCTCTCTTCCTTGTAAGTTTGTTTTTAGAGTTCTTTTTTCTTAGTTGAATGATACGAAATAGATTTATGAAAGAAAAGGCATGTTCCTGTTCCACTGTGTGTGTGTGTGTGTAAGTTTGACAGTAGTAATCGAAAAGCTACATCCTTAGAAAGAGAACAGGAGTGATATCTTTGATCTTTCTTTTGGTGCCAACATTTAATGTAGAGAAGGAGAATCAATGAATTCAGAGAGAGAGAATGAGAAAATGCATGTCTCCCTGATGTGGCTTTCAGTCTGCTCTCTCTGATGAGGAAACAAAAATTTCTTTGAAGGATAGAATCAGATCAACTTCTAGATTTTTCTCTGAATCCTGATCTAATCTAAACTTATTTATAAATGGAACTTTGTGTGTGTATGTTACCTATAGACTCTGAAACGGCTGGACCGATTTTCTTGAAAATTTACACAGTTGTACTATAAGCGTCTGGTCTGCCAGTGTTCTTAGCTAGGTTTTGTGTCGCGGTATCTCCCCTGATAAATATCGATAATCGAAAAAAATCGGGTTATAGAGGAGTGGTCTGATTTTAATCAAATTTGATACACTCATAGACAAAGACATAAGAAATGATATTAAGAAGTTTCAAGGTTGCAGTTCTTACAATAGTGCAGAAAATCAATAAAAGGCAATAAGTTTGTGTGTGTGTGTGTGTGTCTGTTTATCTGTCTGTATGTCTTTTATACAAATCCACAATTTTTATCCGATTCTCACCAAAATTCACACAAATATTCTTTAGGCTAAGTCTGAGCTTCAGAACCATGGATTAGTTTTAAAGCTTTCATTACACCTGAGCAAAGCCGGGCTATACTGTTAGTTAATAGATGAGAAATTGTATTCAATTTTTTTTCAAAGACATCAGCAAACAGTAAAATTTGGAAAGCCAATAGTGTCATGAAAATAGTTTTTTTATTGGTAAATGAATAAATGTATATACTTTTTTAATTGGCTTGTGAAAAGGTGTAGGTATGTGTAAGCTTGGATTTTGTGTGCAATCAGATTTTACAAATCCATCATTGTATTATCTGTTGCATTTATACCTAGTAATAAGTTGTTTAAATTTTTTGGATGAAACATTGTTAATTATTCATTTTTGACTAGTATTTCTTTCATCTTCATTTCTCTTACTTTTTGTTACAACTCTCATTTGTAAGAAGTAGGAGAGAATATAGCTGTATGGCTAAATTTGAATGACTCTTGCTGGTTAGCCTTCTTAGATGAAAGATTGACAATTATTATTATTAATTATTGACAAGCATTTCTTTCATAGTTTTAGTTGCTGAAAGGTGTCCTTGCAGACTAGGTGAGGGTAAATTGCTGCAAATGTTAACAGGCTGTGAGTACAGTAAATCCAAGGATTATGATGATTTGTGGTTATGATGCAAACTTTATTAATCTTGTTTTTTGACTTATGCTGTTTGTTTTGTATGTACACAACAAACAACATGGTGAAAGAATTTGTAGTTTAGCAGGTTTGGTTTAGTTTATGGCATACCAACTGCATATGGTTATTTAATGCTGCCAAGATTTTTACAATGGATTTGTATGAATAGAATATATATTCTTTATAAGAAATAAGTTTGTAGATCAGCTTTTTTTATGTATTTTTGCAAAATGGTTTTTGTTGAGTCTGATGTATTGCTGGTAATTTTTTTTTCCCCTAAAAATGTATTTGTTTTTTTTGTTTTTTTTGTTTTTTTTTTTCTTAACAATGTATTCCTGGAATTTTTACTATAAAGTGTATTTTTATACTTTCATAGTGTTTTGACCCCAGTTTGGGAGTTAACTTTTGGCCCATAGCTGGGGCCCTAACAGGTGCTACCATCCTGAGTCAAGTTGGACTTGGGAACAATAGCAATTAAGAGGTGGTTCAATGCTCCTTACAACATCCTATTCAGAGGCCTTGCTGCTGGATGCAGTTTGTCATACTCAGAACCATTGGCAGAAAAATACATCATATAGCACTATTGAGAAAAGTGACATGGGTCAGTTCTTAATTGTATACCATATTGGATTGTTATACAATTGTTCTTTCATTTATATTGTATTTGTGAAATCTTTCCTTTCATTATCGCTTCCAATTGTAATGTAACGTCTTTCTCAGTTACCGAAAGCAAATGAGATTACTGGCAATAAATATACAAGCAGCTTCAAACAATTTCATCATAAGTATTACATTTATGTCCTAGATGTTTTTAATCCTAATCATGAGCTTAGCTCCCTGGTGACTTCTCTACATGAATTTACTCGAGCTACTAGGCTGGCAATTATGTCCCACTCTTTTACAGTCAAATGCAGCCACCACTTTTACTCTAACAGCTTCTTTTCTCACACTGCCTACCTATGGAATTCCATTCCATATACTTACTTCCCTGATAGCTACAATCTCCAAGAGTTTAACTGCAACGCCAATTGCCATCTCTTATCTCCTTGATGCCAATCCTTTTCTTATCCTTTCCCTGACACCACCGGTACTTTGTTCTTTTCTCTTTTTGCTCTACCCTCATGTAACTCTCTTTACACCAGTATTCCCATTTTTCTCTTACCGTTCTCTGACACACCCTGTAACATGTTTTGCTTTCTCTTCGCTTTCCTCTTATATAGCCACCTGTGCATCAGTGGCAGTACTCCTTTGCTTGAGGTGAAACAATTATTAAAAAGAAAAA
The DNA here is from genome assembly GCA_037127315.1 of Ascarosepion bandense. Lineage (NCBI taxonomy): Eukaryota > Metazoa > Mollusca > Cephalopoda > Sepiida > Sepiidae > Ascarosepion > Ascarosepion bandense. The sequence goes on from JBBBDQ010001092.1 coordinate 927,116, forward strand.
TATTAACATATGTCATAGAAATGTTATGTCTTTTAATCATATCACCCTGAGCAAGGCGGTAACACCATTGATGTTCAGGGGACTACATAAGAGTGAAAAAATTGGAAAAGAGAAAGCTGGAAACCACATCCTAAACAGGGAACAAGGGATGAGCCTCTACACCTGTTCAATAGACGAGGGTGGAGTGTGAACCGGGCGATAGTTTAGTCTATCTACTCCAATTGAAAAAAAAAAAAAAAGTGAAAAGATTGGGAAAGAACTGTATTATCATAAGTGAGTGATGTAAGTGCATATTCATGGAAAATTGCAGGTATTTTTTGACTCACATTGAAAATTATGATGCAATATACGAACAGAACTCTGTCGTAGGTTGAGGACCTTCTGCATGTTTATAAAAAGAAACTAAATTGTAGTATACTACAGCTGGTGAATAAAATAGGACATGTTAATAGAAAGTATGTCATTATTGATTAGCTTTAATTTTCCAGGTTAAAAGCTTTCATGCAAACATAGTAGCAAAATATCTCAAGAAAATATTGTTTAAATTATTACTTATAGATTCTGTCGTTAATTCAACAAAATATAATATTTGTTTATTACCTTTTTTATTGCATGAAACACTTAACAAAGGATTTGTTATATTTTAGAATTTAAGTAACTTAACCCTCCATTAGTACCATGGGATGTTTCAATGCCCTAAAAATGTTTTTTCTTAATATTTAGCAAGTGGTAAGTCTTAACTTTTATTACTAGTCAAATAGACTTCTGAGTGACTGTCAAGTAGCTATAAGGAGTATCTGGTTTTAGTCATAATATCTTTGGGAAATATAAGCAATTTTATTTGTTTACTGTAAAGAGAATGAAAACTATTTTTCCTGTCATGCTTGATAGTTTTTTATCTCCAGAGTCTATCTTAAATATCCATAAATCTACCATTCATCCATGCTTACAATATTGCTGCTGCATATGGTCCAGTGCTCTTATCTACTTAGAGCTCCTTGTGAAAATCCAAAGAATCAGCTATATTACTGGCCCTGATCTAGCACCTTGGCTTCAGTCACTTTCCCACCACTGTAAGGTTGCTTTTTCTATAAATACTTTGATGTTCAGATGAGCTCTTCAATATGGTGCCTAGACTCTTTGAATTTAAACTGTTTAAACTCGTTGCATTCACTTATGCACAAATATATTTTGGAAAAGGTTGCTTCTTCCTCCATCTATAGCAGGACAGATTGGGTTCTCTAGCCTTGGTTGGCAACCAGTCTACTGCAGAAAGTAATGGTAACCTACTGTGGGAGAATTTCCTGCCCAGTCAATGATGTCTCTTTTGAGACATGATCGCCCAAGCATGTATCACGTATGGCACTTGACTGACTGACTACACTTGGAGCAAGGTCCCAGTCTAGTTTGCAGCCGAGCTGACTAGATGTAGCCAAAAAGTTCTATGCCATTTCTTTTCTCGTTCTTCTGGGTCCCCTTTCCGACACTATGCTTACCATTCAACTTTAATCTGCAAAAATTTAAATGCAACATCAATCGCTATCTATTGCCCTCCTGATTACTCTTCCTCTGTTCTTGCTCTTACACTTAAATGGTCTTGTTTTTAGCTCTTCAACACCCAGTACCCTTTCTATTTCTGTGGCTTTTCGGATGATTTTGTTTTAAAAAAAAAAAATGAAATGGAATAAAAAAAAAAAAAACAAAAAACTTGTCTTGAAGTGGTACAGCAGGATTTTATTTTTAATGGCTAAAAAACTTAAAAGTTACTGCTGCTCCCCAATTGGAAGAGTTACGACTTGTTATGGCTGAGGTGAGAAACTTTCAAACAAAACAAATGAATTTATGTGCAGCAGTTTTACACATTTAAAGAACAACATAGTTCACAAAAGAAGAAAGAAAATTTTCTCGTGTATAAAGACAGCTTAAAAATAAAAAGAGAAAAGAATGAAAAACGTGCTTAGCTGTGATGTGAGAATTTGTGTGTGTGTGTGTGTGTGTGTGTGAGAGAGAGAGACTGTGTGTGATGCGCCACGTGGCTGGGAAGAGATTAAAAAGTCGACCTGTCACGGGAAGAAATCTCCTCTGGCGAAGAGAAGTGCTGTTGTCGTTACGTTACTATATACCACATAGCAAAAAACAAACAAAATGAGTGTTTGCTTCTTGCTTTTTATTGTCTTCTTCTTGAATACAATATTTCGCAAATATTTTTAATTCATTTTTTCAAAATAAAACCTCTATTTTCTTATCCTAAAACTTGAAAAAAAAAAAACACTTCAAGACAAGAACAAGAAAGTTAGGAACTGAATGATATTTCCCGCTCGTATTTAATTAATATTAAAAAATAATAATAATAAAGTAAAACTCCTCAGTTTAATGCTGTGACAATACATTGTCCCACAGTACTTACTTTCATTTGGAAAAAAAAACAAAAAAAAATAAGTTAACATTTAAAACTAAGTTAACATTTTTTTTTTTTTAGTTTTATATTAAGAAATAAGGTTGTTTTTGTTTTGTCATCATTTTCAAACCAACAACCTCTCTAATTTACTAAAGATTGTTTTCCTTTCCTAATGAAAACAAAAGGAGAGATCTCATAATCAAGTAGGAAAACACGATTTTCAACAAAATCAGTAATTGTCATAAATTGACATTGTTTAGAGATTCAAAAACAAAAAATATAGATTTTCTCTTAGATAATTTATTTTTAAAATTAAAATTAAAATTTAAGGTATCGAAAATGATTGTACTGGAGGTATACGAAATCATTCAGATATTGATATTATTGATATATGATAAAACACTTCTAAACACTTTTTTTTTTCTTTTGCTTTGATCATTTTTTTCAGGTTATGACAACAGATGTTTGCCATTGTATACGCAATCAGACTTCAAATTGTTAACAATTCAAAAATTACTTTTTTTTTTTTTTTACCGAATAAGGACAGATAAAAACAGTGAAATGAACTGTACGGAAAATTACGGAAAACCAAAGAATCCTTACTACTTAGGTGTGTACCAAAAAGACTTAAACAAAGAGAAATATTTCAACTAACTTGAACATCTGAACAAAATGTGAAGAAAAAAATGGTTAGAAAAGGTAAAATTCCTTCAGACTTTCATAATTATTTTTAATTGCATATTTTCTTTTTGATTATTGGTAGCACTTACTTTTTTAACACTCCGTTTGGCATTGTCGCACCTCGCAGGTCAACACGCCTCATGAGAATTATCAATAATTTAAAATTTAAGTTCTCATTCTTTCTGGTTTCAAAAATGAAAAAGATTTTATTTTGTAAAATCGAATTTTAAAAAATTATTTTTAAATTAAACTTAAGCATTCAAAATACAAAAAAATCATTTTATTTTCATTTTACTTTTCAGGAAACAAAAAAAAAAACTTAGAATTCGCAAAAACCAGAAACTGCTAAGAGTTAATTGATGAAAATACCCAGAAAGCTATATTGACTAATGAAAACTTAATTTGCCACTTGCTAAATTAAAAATATTACCAAGAAAAAACTTTTGTGTGGTACTAACAAATTTAATGTGTAAACAAAAGTAAAACTGAAAAAGTTATGTCCTTGTGATTGCTTTTCCTGTATTAACAAAAACATTGACGCCTAAATGTTTTACACAGTGTGATAGTGTCTAAAAAAAGAAAAGCGAACTAAAAGGTCCACAAAAAGAAATTTTCAAAATTACTCCTGGCATGTTTATTTTTTGAATTTTTTGGTTAACTACAGACAGGTATAAGAATTTTGTTAAAAATGAAATATGGATCAAGAAAGATACGTTACGGTTTCTACCAACAACAGTCAACACGAAAATCTAAATGAAATGTAAATGTGTCACTTTTAAATGTAAAAGCAAACAAATAACTAACTAAATAAAAAAACTTAAATGTACGTGCTTAAAAAAATTCTTTAAAATTTAAAAAAAGAGAATTGTGAAAAAAAAAAAAAATGGCCAAAACATTAAAAAAACAAATTTTTAAAAAATTTTATCAGTTATAAAGTTCAGAGGATTTTTGTTGTAATAAAATTTATATTTTTTTAATCCTCTTTTTTTTTTTAGAATTTGAGTTTGTCATAAGTTTATGAAATTTCGAAAATTTCTTTTTCTGTATCACTTTTTAAATCACTTAAAATTTAAATGTTCATATTTGCTTTAGTTTTTAGTCTTCGTAGAGATAAATAAAAAATTTTGGACCTTTTTGGTCAAACAGGACTCCCAGTTACAGAAAATTTTCTCTGAACACTAAAATAAAAAATACAATTTAAATTAAGCATCTGTTATTTTTAAAGAATAAAGAGGTACCACTTACTCACTGATGAGCAAAAATTAACATTACATAAGTAAATTTTAAGCGAAAGTAGCTAAAATTTTTATTTAAGACATTTATTTACGGAGAATTTTCCTGAATTTTTAGGATTCTTGGGTAGAAAGGCAAGATTGCAAGAACGTTATTTCCAAAGTAAATTTTTACAAAATTGTGGAGAAATTGACTGCTGGTCAGGTTGGGCGGGGGTAGTGTACTTACTTCAGGTTGTTGAAATGTTTAACAAAAAAAAAAGTTATCTTCTGTACTATTTTTTTTTTTAATAATAAACTTTGAAAACAGTAGTCATGAGACCAGATTACCATAACTAGAGAAGAAATCGCTTTTATTCCGTGTTATTATCAGATGGTTAGGTCATGGAAAGGTGGCAATATTTTTGGCAAATTAAACGCTGTTGCTTTCTTTTCCTCGGCCAGTCCAATAATTTCTCGAAAATATATCCACTGTAGAAAAGCATTTTTAGAGAAACTTCCATCTGTCATTCAAGCTGTCAACACCTAAATAAATCGCTACCGCCGTGTTAAAAATATGTTTCTGCGATAAATTTAAAGTAAGTAATATATTTGTTTCAAATCAGATTATTTAAAGTTTAAATTTAAATTTAAACTTTAAAGTTTAAATTTAAACTTTAAATCGGTTGATATTCCTCAAATAAATTTTCAGAAAAGTAGATTTTATTTTTGAAAGATTTTTAAAGAAAATTATATTGCAAAAATTCCTTCGAGACAAATTAGTTTTTGAAATATACAGCAAGTATTTTGTTTACTGGAAATAATGTATGTATTAGCTTAAAATTAAAATAAAAGCTTACATATGGACTTTTTTTTTTTTACTTATTTTTTTCATTTTTTAACATTTTCTTAACAAGCATCTTTTGAAATAAGGATATATTTTTTTAAGATTACTCAATTAGGTAGTTATAAATAAAAAATGGCATTCACATTCTAACGCTGGATCTAGACAACGAGGAACATGCATATATAAAAAACTAGCAGTATATCCCAGCGTTGCTCGGGTGTAATGAAAGCTTTAAAACTAATCCATAGTCCTGGAGCTTAGACTCAGCCGAAAAGAATATTTGTGTGAAGTTTGGTGAGAATCGGATAAAAATTGTAGATTTGTAAAGGACAGACAGACAGATAAACAGACACACACACAAACATCTTGCCTTTTCGATTTTCTGCACTATTGTAAGAACTGCAACCTTGAAACTTCTGAATATCGTTTCTTATGTCTTTCTCTAAGAGTGTATCAGATTTGATGAAAATCGGACCACTCCTTCTATAATACATGGTCCTGGAGCTCAGACTCTTTGGACGTTGACACGAAAGACTAAAAAAAAAGCAACAGTTGTTTCCAGTTAAAGCAAAACCGTAGATTGAAAGAAAAATGAATGGATGTAAGTCAAATTTTGATTTCCTGCTATCGATATCAAATAAGATTTTTTTGTCGTAAACTGAATTTTGAAGGCTAAATAAGTCCTCTGAGGAAATGGTATCATGGCTGAGACTAAGAACTACAATTATACCTACTTAGAGCCAAACCCGAAGCAAAATCTTTTTCGATAATCGATTTTCAATATTTATCAGGGGTACCTCGACACAAAACCTAGCTAAGAACACTCGCAGACGCTTATAGTACAACTGTGTAAATTTTCAAGAAAATCGGTTCAGCCGTTTCAGAGTCTATAGGTAACGGACACACACACACAAAGTTTCATTTATAAATAAGTTTAGATATCTTATATTTCTATTTTTCGTTGGTGATGCTTGTGTGGATTAAGAGAGCAGTTGGAGAAAGTCCTGCACACAAAGCCAGTGAGAGTTCTGTTTCTTTAGCCAAAAATTCTAGACTTTATATAGTCTTAAACTCTCCCACACATTTTTTTTTTTTTTTTTTGCCTTTTCAAGTTGTCACTCCTGGCAGTTTATTCTTTTCAAGCCGGGTGTCGCTCATGTTTTTTGTTTTTTACACTTGCTGACATCATCCAAGGCCGGATATATGTCAACTTTCCTTGTCCTTTGTTGACCTCACCCACGGCCGGATGTACCTGTCAGTTACCTTGACGTTCAAGGTAAAATTCAAATAATTGTTAGGTTTTAGCAAAACTTTCAGGACTTATTCAGAAGTTTATTTTCCGTAAAAGTATATATATTTTTTTTATATGTTACTTTCTCTCATTCATCATTTTATGAAATTTCGAAAAAAAAATTTTGTATCAATTTTTAAATAATTTAGATCAAATGTTCATTTGTTTTTAGTCTTCAGGGAGATTAAAATCAAAATTTTTGGTCAAACAGGACACTAATTTTGATGTAAATTTTCTAGTTATTTTCTCCCCTTAGATAATTTTCCATGTTGAAAATCACTTATGCCGTCTTAAAAAAAGATGTTTCTACAGCATTTCAAACTAAATCCAGATTAATAAAATTTTAAATTGGCTAATTTTTCTCAAAGAACATTTCAGACAAGTATATTTAATTTTTCACAGTTTTTTTTTTTTTAAAATAAAGAGACTTATATCATTGATGAATCTGTCAATATGGGTGGATTTATCAATTTTGCTGATAAGTAGAAAAAAATATTCCAATCAGTTTAAATTCACTTTGAAATACATCAAAGTATTTTGCTTCTTGGAGAAATTGAAACAGCAGTTCCTTTGTAGTTCTTTTAACTTTCTTGTTTCTGACATAATCTGTCCATAACAGAATCTCATATCTGTCAGATCGAAACACACATTTTATAATCAGTAGAGCTTGATAAATGTGATGAAGGTACTTTTTATCATGCAATCTACAAAGGGCCATAGTAATTACAGGTAAAATGCTGCTTAAAGATCAAAAAGTAATAATAAAGGGTGTAATCGTCTCTGAATCTGATCCACTGATGATTTGCCATTGAGTTAATCTTAATCCTCATTATAAACTTAAAGTATCAGACTGTTTCTCTTGTGTCCATTTGATAAGTGTGCTCACATGAGACTAAACTGATAATTTTGAAATTTTGTAGAGGTGATAGTTTCACTATTATGCCACAGGACCTTGTTATTCTGGGTTGAGAGTTTCCAAGAGCCCCTACCTTGAGGATGGTGAAATCTGCAGATGGCGAGCTAGTTAGGTATGTTGAAAACTTTTTCCTTGAAAATTAACAGTTTATTTTAAAACATTAAAAAAAAGAGATGTTCTTTTTCTTTAAAAGAAAAAAAGAAACAGATTTTAGTTTTAACTAAGCAAATAAAAATAAAGTCAGAAAAGGCATAGTTTGGATTAAAAAAAATAGAATGAGAGAATAGACCTGTCACAAATTAAATGTTTTATCTAATAGGCAGTGTATCTTACTTTGAACTTTTCACTTCTGGTAAGAAATATTTTTGAATGAGCGAACTTAATTGAATAAAAATGAAGTGGACAAAAATGTTACATTCATTATACAACAACAAAAATTGCCATTCATATTCATGCTGTTATTGTCATATATATATATATATAATGACAACAAAAGTAAGTAGTGTGTGTTTGGTTCTTATATATATATATATAAGAACTGAACACACACCACTTACTTGCTAGCTAGGACTACTTTGCCTGAAGAGACTGGCATGGTTGAAGCCTAGGTAGCAAGTAAGTGGTGTGTGTTTGGTTCTTTGACGTATTGTTAGCTCTGCATATTCTGTTCATTTGTTTTGATTGTGCATTGTGGACTTTTTTTATCTACCCTCTGCTAGTCCAACCAACAACTATTTTACTGGTGTGTGTAATAAATATATATTACACACACCAGTAAAATAGTTGATACTGTATCAATGTCTTGATAACAACCTTCTAACAAAATCTACTCTCTCTTTTAACACCCTACTCCCATTATTCATTCTGATATTATCTTTTTTCTATCATGTAAACTTCCAGGTATGCTTTTCTTTGAATAAACTTTTGGTAAATGAATTTTGTATTGTAATTACATAATAAATGAATATTTTGCTGTTGAAGAAGTGAGTTTTCCTCACTGAAATGGCCATATGGCATGTGTAATTTTCAGAGTTATATTTGAAAATATACATATTTGGCTCTCTAAATAGATAACACTATTTACATGAAGCCCTCTGCCAGGATCATTTTTATTTTTAATGGGATTAATAGGATCTGTTTTGGGATTTTACCTACATGCCATTTTTGTTTATTTATATCTAAACTTATTTATAAATGGAACTTTGTGTGTGTGTCCATTACCTATAGACTCCAAAATGGCTGAACCGATTTTCTTGAAAATTTACACAGTTGTACTATAAGCATCTGCGAGTGTTCTTAGCTAGGTTTTGTGTCGAGGTACCCCCGATAAATATCGAAAATCGATAATCGAAAAAGATTTTGCTTCGGGTTTGGCTCTAAGTAGGTATAATTGTAGTTCTTAGTCTCAGCCATGATATCATTTACTCAGAGGACTTATTTAGCCTTCAAAATTCAGTTTACGACAAAAGAAACTTATTTGATATCGATACCAGGAAATCAAAATTTGATTTACATCCATTCATTTTTCTTTCAATCTATGGTTTTGCTTTAACTGGAAACAACTATTGCTTTTTAGTCTTTCGTGTCAACGTCCAAAGAGTCTGAGCTCCAGGACCATGGAATTAGTTTTAAAGCTTTCATTACACCTGAGCAGCGCCAGGCTATACTGCTAGTATATATATATATATATATATACACAAGATTTTTATTTATAGTAACATCATTGAGAGAGCAACATGTTGATAAAATGACAGATACAAATATATGAAACCCAATATATTGATCATAACACCCTATTTGATAAATGTATATTAGGCACATGCGTCACAGCCAAATGTTTTTTTATGCCAACAGGTTTGATAAAAGTAGTCTAATTTTGCAGGTAGAGCCCAGTTAGAAATATCTTCAAGTCAGGTAAGTCTGTCCACTCAAACTGTCTCTGATTGAGGGGGTTCCCAAATATCTCTATGCGAATCCAAAGTTGCCTTTGCTGACTCATCATTCAATCTTGACAACAAAAAAAAAATATCACTATTGATACACACGGTCATATGCTTACCCTCTACTCTTGCTCATAGACAGAGATGCACTGTGTGTCACTTTCTAGGGACATGCCCAACTGATTAAGGTCATGCAACTGACAAAGAAATCTGTAGTATTGAATGGTGATATTTACTGAAGCCCATTTTAATTCATCAAAACAAAACATTTGTTAACACCTCTAATTAAGATCAGAAACAATGAGTCAGTACCCCTCACCCCACCCTGTGGTAGCATCAGTTCATTATTATTGTTATTCTTAAGAATATCAATATTATTGTTATGTTATTCACGATATATTAATGCTATTCATATAACTATTATTATTGTTCTTCTTAAAACATTATTAATATTATCATTAATGATATTATTCATATATTTAAGCATTTCTCATCAGGACCTGATGACTCAGATGACTTTGGGGATATTTAAATCAATGTTTTTATAGTTTTAAAAAATGTTATAAATACTTGCTTTTATTTTTGTTTTTTCATTTTTTTCATATTTTACAAAAAATTATTTCAAAGTAATTTTAACTTAAAAGTTTTTAAATACAAATGTTTTACTGCTTAGATCAATCTCAAATAAGTGAAACTTCATTTTGCATTTCTGAGGGTAGAAAGTCATACTTTACTTTTATGAATATTATTAGATAATTTAGCTTTCCATCTTATTGATGAGCAGGATTTGGGACAATGTTTTGAAATAGAATTATTTCTCCACCACTTAATATATCAACTCTTTAGGCTAAAAAGGGGAACAAATACCTTTTTACAGTGTATCTTTTTCACTGACTTCTCATAGGATAAAAATAAAATGAATTCGTCTATTCATATTTAAAACAAATTTTGTTCATTTTGTTTTCCATTGGACTATGAACATCATCTTTTAAGAAATTTTTTATAATAATGTACCCTCAATACAAGGCCCAATAGTCTATCAAGGTAGAGGCTTACTGTGTGGTGTTCTGTGAGTGTAAGAAAAGGTAAGATGAGAAATTCATGAAGTTATGCAGGATGGATAATGTTTAACTCTCACCTTGAAGAGGTTAACATTATTGCGATTGGGAAAACATCCTGCCAAGAGTTTGTTCCACGAAGCAGCAGTTTTTGGAAAGAAACTGTCTAAATTGAACTTACTTTTACTAATGGAATATAAAGAGAATTAAGATGATTCATCCTGGTTCCCAGTTAATGCAATGGTGGGATTGAAAATGTAGCTCATCAGAACAGGTACTATGGAAATAGTAATAAAGTAGTGAGAGGCTCATGTTTCATCTCCGGGGAAAGAGATTGTCAGTTGGAAAATAATGTTGCTTTCCTTTATTATCTATGAATTACCATGATTTCCTGGGGAAAAAAAAATCAATTTCAATCAATACAATTTCTGTTTGAAATACACCAGAGTATTTTGCTTACTTGAAATAGTAAATTTAATCTTTTAGCTTAAAATGAAAGCTAAAAAGAAAGCTTCAAGAAAGCTTTTTCATTTATAAAAATTCACTTTAAGACTTAAGTATCAAAAATTAGCAGAGATCTCTAATTTATATGGTTCATTTTCATTTATAGTCAGTCAGTTATGTGCCATACGTGATACACGCTTGGGCGATCATGTCTCGAAACAGACATGACTGACTGGGCAGAAGATTATCCCTCAGTAGGTTGCCATTGCTTTTTGCGGTAGACTGGTTGCCGACGAAGGTTATAGAACCCAATCTGTGCTGTTATTTAGCCCATAACTGGAAGGAAGAAATGGATTAATACCTTTCCCAAGAGTATTTGCGCGTAAATGAATGCAAGGAATTCAACTGGAATTCAAACTCGGCTTCCCAATTTCTTGTTCCGAGCCGATATCCATTGCACCACAATGCACATCCGTCATTTATAGTACAAAAGTAAAAAGTGAAGTATTGCTGCCAACTGAAACTACCTAGTTCTCACTTGGCACTCTTGATAGTCAAAAGTGTCTACACAGACTTGTGGGTGATGAATTATTTTCCATCTGACTTCTTCCCCAAAAATAAAGACATTGCAAGCTTCTCAATACTCTATCATTATTTCCATGGCATCTCTTCTAACAAGCTACATTCCTTAGTCTGACCTTTACTGGGACCCACCATAACACATACACAAAGAGGACTCATCTCCAATTCATTTCATTTTCTTATCATAAGACGTAAGTTCCACTCGGATAGTTCTTCCCGAGAACTGCTGCTTTATAGAACAGACACCCTGCAGAATGTTTTCAGTCATAAAAAGCTTGACTTTTCAAGTCTAGGATTATTTTTCCTGCATTACCCCATGAACTTCCCTTTTCTCATGCACATTAATCATCTACCTTGAGTGACTCTTTGGCCTTGTATTGAGTAAACTTTAGTAGAAAATTTCATTTGTTCATGGTAAGTCTCTAATGAAAGAACACAATGAAAAGTAGAAAATACATATTGGGGTGGGGGTGGATTGTTCTGTGAAATTGCTTTTTCAAAGCGCACATATTTTTTCTAATAAAATAATAATAGGAGAGAAATTTTAATCTTATATAAAAAAGCCTAGGATCAATGTTGTATCTCTCCAGTCTGCTGAAGATAAAAATAAAGATCCCTGATACTCTGCCCACTGTCTGACTAGGTCTGATATCCTCACCATCAGTTTTCCATCACCTGAACCGATAGATTTAAAAAATTTTTTTTTTTATTTTATTTTTTTTATATACAATTTATCAACCTTTTGTGGGTTATTTAATGCCAAACCATATTCTTGGATTATAATAATTTTTTTTTTTTTCTTTTTTTTTTTGTGGTGGGGAGTGAATATTGTAGCAACAATTTTTTTCAAGATAAATGATTTTCAAATACAAGTTCTACTCATTAACCCATAGCTTGAGGAAGAAGAGGTAGATTCATACCTTACCCACGAGTATTTGTGCATAAGTGAATGTAATGAACTTGATCATAATTTAAACTCAGGTCTCTGATTTCTCATTCTGAGTTGTTATCCATTACACAACCTGGTATTTCCAGGTGGTCACCCATCTAGCTACTGAGCAGGCTTGACTTTGCTTAATTTGGTGATTGGACGAGAATGGGTGCTTCTACATGATATGGCCATAAACCTCCATCACCAGGATGTGGGTATGAAATGCTCAGTCAGTTAATGACAATAAGTTCAGTAGGTGTGGTAGTGGAATCACCTGAGTGTGAGGTAGACAGATGAAACCCAGAAGTTACATTGCATTAAACATCTCCTACATATGCAACAGAGTGGTTCTTTTTTTTAGATGTCCTAAAGGAGACAATGTTCATTACATATGAGGGTCATTCAATAAATAAGGTGAATTTTTCAGTATAAGGACTTCTAATACAGATAGAAGCTTACTTTTTTTTAAAAAATCTTTTTCCTTTACTTTTTCAAAGGGATTTAATTTTTTTTGCAGATTGAAAAAAAATTTTCAGAGTTTTAGAGAAGCATGCTCCAGGATTGAACAGAGGTCAGTTATCAAGATTTTTGGTTGCTGAAGAGTGCAAACCAGTTGAAATTCATAGGAGAATGTCAACTGTGTATAGTGCCACATGTTTCAGCCAAAAAATGTCTACAAGTGGGCTAAATTGTTTAAAGAAGGATGGAGCAGTGTTGTGGATGAAAACAAGCCTGGGAGGCCTACAGAAGTGAGGTCTTCTGAAGTGATTGGATCAGTCAATGATCTCATTCAGTCTGACAGAAGGGTGACAGTGGATGACATTACAAGGACTTTGAGCCTATCTGTTGAACAAACGCAGCGGTCATAAGTCACAGGGAGTCATCTTGCATCAAGACAATGCAAGGCCTCGCACAGCAGCCCAAACGGTGCAGACAATCAACAAGCTGGGCTGGGAACTGCTCCCTCATCCCACTTACAGCCCAGATCTTGCCCCTTCAGACTTTCACCTGTTTGGTCTCTGAAAGCGTTCATGGGAGGCACAAAGTTTGAAAGTGACGATGAAGTCAAAAGTGCTGTGAGCAATTGGCTGAGACATCAGTCCAGAGATTTTTACGCTGGGAGAATACAGAAGCTTGTGCACAGATGGGAAAAGTGTGTGACACTGCTGGGAGACTGTTTTAAACAAAAAAGAAAAAAGTAAGCTTCTATCTGTATGAGAAGTTCTTATACCGAAAAAGTCACCTTGTTTATTGAATGACCCTTGTAATTGTACCCAGAATAGTTGTGTGGAACAGGGAGGGGGAACAAAATGTGGTGCTACATGAAGATATGATGACTCACTCTGAAATGATTGTATCTTTCAAGCATCAGCTCAAGATGAAGATGAGATGGGACAAGCAAAAACTAACCCAGGAGGATATTAGTAATTTAAAAAAAAAATTGTAATGATGTTTACCTTGTGCAAAGCCCAAGGGTCATTTGCGGTAGAGGGTTACAGAGTAAGAGGTACAATTTATGTAGATATGTTTGAAAGATGAATGTTAATTCTAGACTTGAATAGGTTTATTGTTGTGATTGGAGAAGCAAACTCTTGGGAGTCTCTCACATGGCAGTAGTTCATGGGAAGAAGCTGTGCAAGAGGAACTTATTTCTTATCAAAAGAATACAAAGGGAATGAGGATGATCTGCTATAATTAAATTGGTAAGAGTGAATATTTATCAGAAACCTCCCCACTGAGGCCAAATGTGACGCAAGATCATTTTTAATGTGGGAACTCCAAGCCCTTAAGCTCAGGCAGAAATTTCTCATAAACCCTGCACACTCTTCTCCAATCTTCTCACTTTTTCTTTTTTTTTTTTTTCAATTGGAGTAGATAGATCTATCGCCTGGTTCACACTCCACCCACGTCTATTGAACAGGTTAAGAGGCTCATCCCTTGTTCCCTGTTTAGGATGTGGTTTCCAGCTTTCTCTTTTCCAATCTTTTCACTATGATGTAGCCCCCTGAACATCAGTGGCGTTACCGCCTTGCTCGGGATGATACAATTAAAAAAAAAAAACAAAAGGTCAGGATCGAGTCTGTTTTTTTTCCCCCAGACAGCTCTACTCTTTGACATAGCACTACCTGCCATAATTATTAGGCCACCCCAGTGTTTAAAAAAAAAATGATGTATTTCATGCTATTTTTTAGTATTTATTGCCAAGTGAATAATTGTAAATGAAAATAGAATGGTTATTTTGTTAATACTGCACAATAAGTTGTGCATCAAATGAATTTATAAATATTTAATAATTACCTATATGGCAGTTTCATCAATGAAAGAATGAAGAAAATTTAGGATGATTTTAACAAGTTCATCTTTGCTTCCTTGCCTTGTAAAATTTTGTAGTATCTGTGCACTCTATCTAACTCAATATTTATAAGTTAATTTTACTTTTCTGTTTGTCTATCAAAACACTGTTGTATGTTGCTTACTTCAGTCAGTCAGTGAAGTGCCATACGTGATACACACTTTGGGCAATCATGTCTCGAATGAGACATGACTGGGCAGAAGATTATCCCGCAGTAGGTTGCCATTGCTTTCTATGGTAGACTGGTTGCCAATCAAGGCTATAGAACCCAATCTGTTCTATTATTTAACCCATAACTGGAGGGAAGAGACAGATTAATACCTTTCCCTAGCGTATTTGTGCATAAGTGAATGCAAGGAATTCAGCTGGAATTCGAACATGGCTCCCCGATTAAATGAAGGCAAAAATTTACTTGATTTTATATATATTTTTTTTTCATTGGCATAACAGAACTAATTATTATCTTATTTAATTATTATATATGATTATAGTATCATATATAATAATATTTATTATAATATACTAGCAGTATAGCCCAGCATTGCTCGGGTGTAATGAAAGATTTAAAACTAATCCATGGTCCTAGAGCTCAGACTCTTTGGACATTGGCACGAAAGACTAAAAGCAATAGTTGTTTCCAGTTAAAGCAAAACCGTAGACTGAAAGAAAAATGAATGGATGTAGGTTAAATTTTGATTTGCTGGTATTGATATCAAATAAGTTTTTTTTTCGTCGTAAACTGAATAAGTCCTCTGAGTAAATGGTATTATGGCTGAGACTAAGAACTACAATTATCCCTACTTAGAGCCAAACTCGAAGCAAAAACTAAAATAAAAGGGCTGAAAAAAATACAGACATACAGGCAGATAAACAGACACGCACACAAACATCTTGCCTTTTATATATATATATATATATATATTATCGATTTTCTGCACTATTGTAAGAACTGCAACCTTGAAACTTCTGTTTATTGTTTCTCATGTCTTTATCTATGAATGTATCAAATTTGATTAAAATTGGACCACTCCTTCTATAACCCGATTTTTTTCGATTATCGATTTTCGATATTTATCGGAGGTACCTCAACACAAAACACACGCTTATAGTACAACTGTGTAAATTTTCAAGAAAATTGGTTCAGCCGTTTCGGAGTCTATAAATAACGGATACACACACACACACACACACACACACAAAGTTCCATTTATAAATAGGTTTAGTTAATAATAAAGTTGTCTGTATTGAAGTTTGAACCTGTCAACCTAAGTTTCAATTCAATGTTTTTAATTGTGGCAACACAAAACTCCTCTATAATAGGATTTTACAACCAAGTAATACTTGCGTGGTACTTTTGGACAAGTTAAAAAATTAATAAGCAAAAGTTTTTTTTATTTTTAAATTTTGTTAAGAAAATAAATCATTCCGTGCCATATATGATACACACTTGGGCAATCATGTCTGTTTTAATTCATGGCTGACTAGACAGAAGATTTTCTCCACAGTAGCCGATTCTTTCTGTGATAGAATGTTTGATAACCAAGGCTATAGGGCCCAATCTGTCAAGCTATTCAACTCATAGCTGGAGGGAGGAGAGATAGGTTAATTATCTAAAAAAAAAAAAAAAAATTCTTACAATCTAAAAATATTTACCTGATTTATTTTGCAAAGGATTGATAAAACATAGAAAATGAAATCATCAAACAAATACTGATTAACTATACAGCCATGTCTTTTAGATGTATCTCCATTCTCTAGGATGCAAATGTATAGAAACTAAAGTGGCTACAACGTGAGGGATTAATTTATGTTGAATGTAATATAGAATTGATCCCCCACTTTATATCCACATAATTTCTTGTTTGTTTAGCAAATTCTGATTAGGTATGAATCCACCTTTTCTCTCCTCAGCTATGGGTTAATTACTAAGATTTGTATCACTAAACCATTCTTATCTCAAAAAAAAAAATTCTTACAGTCTAAAGATATTTTCTTACTTTAAATAACCCACAAAGAGTTGATAAGCTATAGAAAATGAATCATTCAACATGAATAGTTAATCAAATAAATAACTAATATTCAATATATATGAGCATTATCATCCCAATTGGCTGAAGGGGTGCAACAGGACCGTTTCCTATCTAGAGAAGGTTATCAGTCTGTTTAAACACAATAAGACAACAATGGTGAAGGTGGTATGTTCATATATTTAATTCATTAGAACCAAGGTGAATATTGGCATCACCTTGATAAGAATGTTTGAAACTTGTCTTTTTTTTAATTAGTTGTAGAAGTCATTATTGTCTACAATGGGAAGATAAAATATATCCTTACAGAAATTAGATGTGGTTATCATACAATATAGTGAAATTTGAATTACTTCTCTCAAACTTTATTTTAAAAAATGTTAATGTTCTCTAACTATTGTTCTATGGCAGGTAACCACATTATTTGTTATTCAAAGCCCAATGGAAAAATTTCTTGAGAAAAATAGAAAAAAATATTTGATATAAAATTAACAGGTCTCATACTCTTTAAGCCTTAGCACTCTGTAAGTAGCCTCATTCATGAAGTAAAATGTTTGTCCTGTCAAAGGCAACTCTGATTGCTGAATGACTATAAATTTGAATTTCATAGTTGTGTTGTCATTCCCTGCTATGGCAATAATAGACATGTACTAGACTGAAAGAAACTTACAACTAAGCTACTGCTGTAGTATACGAATTTACACGAGATACTAGACTGGCAACTAGGTCCCACCCTTTTACAGTGAAACAGATAAGATGTAACCATAATTTCTACTCCAACAGTTTCTTTTCTTGAGCTTCCCGCCTGTGGAATCCCTTCCACATGCCTGCTTCCCCGACAATTACAATCTCCAGGAGTTTAAATGTAAGGTCAATAGACACCTCCTAACACACTAACTTGCATCTGTTCTCTCAAACACATTTACCATCTAACCAACCCTCATTCTCGGTATCCTTACCCATCTATCACCCTCCTTCTGAAATTTCCTATATCTAACCATCCTTTCTCATCACTTTCCTGCCCCTCTGTAACCCCCTATGCAATAGTGGCAGTGGAATGCCTTGCTTGGGGTGAAACAATTAAAAAAAAAATTTTTTTAAAACACAGTAGGTAAAATTAATGAATTAGGTGACTAATCCAGTTAAAAAGCACCTTTTGGAATAAAATAAATTTTTCTTGATGGCTAAAGAAATAAATTTTGCTATTAGTGAATTTACTGTTAGTGTTTATTTCTAAAATCTATCTACTTACTAATTAAATTATTGATTTTTTTTTTTATTGGGTTGCTTTATTCTCATACATTTTCTAATATCTTTTTGATTTCCTATTTTTAAAAGCAAGTGATTTAGCATAACACAAGACAGACTGAAAATTAAATTTTTAATTGAACACAAGTTTAAAGTAAATGTCAGGTCTATTTTGAGAATTGTTTGATTAAAATATTTGATTTATGCAAAAGCTGGTTTATAAATCTTATTTATATAAATCAATAAAATCATTATTCACTTCTCAGATTTTCTCTAGTTTTTCTGACTTTACAGCATAAGTGTGTTTTATATCAAATTTTTTAAAACTTTTGGAACAATTGTCTAGACATGTAATATTATTAAAATCAAAATAACTGATAGTCTGGTGGTGACAGATCTGTAAAATATGCTACATGTGAAAAAAAAAAAAAGGGTTTTATTCTGGTTCCATGGTTGTCTACTGCATTGCATTTGCCCCATGATCATAATTGTGATCATGCAGCAGAATCACTGGCCACTGTCCTTAACTGAGAAAATGTTTTTTCTTCTTCAATGTGTAATTCAAATGTGCCAGTTGCTCATTGTGCAATAAGTTTGTTCAAATTCTAGTAATTTATCATGAACAGTTCACTTTAAATTCTACTAAATACAGAGGACAACATTTTTTTTCAATTTGATTCTGTTTCAATTGAAATGTTAAGGGCTAAATCTAATCATGATTTTTATTTTCATTTTTGGTTCTTATAAAAAATTAATTTTCATCACCAGTGAATATTGTCTAAAATTATTTTTTTCTGTGTTGAGCAACAGATAAAGGACAAGCATTTAGATTCGTATTCCTTTTCATAAATTAATGGAAAGCATATTTTTCCTATCCTTTGAATTTTTACGAAGGCTTGTACAAGATACCATAGTTGTCTGATTGTACTATAAATGAACAGCTAAATAAATATAAAATACACTTTTAAGAATTTTTCTAACATTGTACAAAAAATGGTACTGTGATTTTTTTTCATCAATCTCATAATAAACAATACTTTTTCTCTTTACATTGCAACTTCATCTTAGAACAGAAATATTTGGGGCGCACAAATATATTTTTGTGAGATTTTGTCTTCACTAATTGTTCTCTCATTTCTTTTTTTCCTGATGACTGACTGAGAAATCGATATAACTAAATGTGTAAAGCTAACGTGTATATAGGCTAACAGAAGAGAGAAGAGGAGTCTTTTGTTTGTTAATAAAACAGCTGTTGGCTTGGAAATAACTGTTCGAAATGTAAAGGAATATGTAAATTGATAAGCATAACTATATTCATTCATGAAGTCCGTTAATGTTGTGAGCAGGTGCAAACAGGTACTTTCATTTTTTTCTCATTATCGTTACTCCAGTTTATGCATGGTTATTCATTCAGCTTCCAATTTTGCATTAAAAAAACAAACTGAATAAAAAAAAGAATTATTTTTTATAATTTAACTTAGAAAATGAATCAAATCATTTAATTTTTGCTGAATTATAGTAAACACTTCTTCAGACTAGAATATCAAGCCATTTTGAATATTTTGAAAACTGGTTGTAACTTTCATATCGGTCAGTTAAGTGCCATATGTGATACATACTTTGGCGATCATGTCCCGAAAGACTGACTGACTGGGCAGAAGATTATCCCGCAGTAGGTTGCCATTGCTTTCTGCGGGAGACTGGTTGCCAGCCAAGGCTCTAGAACTCATTCTATCCTATTATTTAACCCATTCCTGGAGGGAAGAAATGGATTAATACCTTTCCCAAGGGTATTTGTGCATAAGTGAATGCAAGGAATTCAACTGGAATTTGGCAAATACTTGAGGTAGAGGGGGCCCACACTTCACATCTGAAAACACACTCTCCTGTGGGGTTACTCACATGGCAGTGATGTTGCATTGGGAGTCTTTTTTGGCAAAACACTGCATTACCCAGGTTTGTCCTCATCCCAACAGTGCAGATTTTAGTTCTGATTGTGGGCTTTTCTTAAAGCTAAAACCACGATTGAGATTGTTTAATCATTTCACTCCAATCAAAGCAATAATGCCACTAAGATGTGAGGTGTTATTGGGAGTGAAAGAAAATGAAAAGACTTTGTGAGGAGAAATGACAATAAAAGAACAGGGATCAGGAAGATATGTGATGGTGATTGAAGTTGCATTAAATCTTCGAAAATTGTAGGTAACAAGGAATCAAGAAGCCATGAGAAAGTTCCACAGATGAGAAGTGCAAAAAAAGGAAAATACTAGAATAGAATTTAGATACATCTACATCATTCAAAAGTAAAATGGTGAGACCAAATTTCCAATCTAGTAGTACAATTAAATTCAGGTAGTCAAAGTACCAAAGAGTTTGAGTTAACAGCATATCAACACTTCTGTGGGTTATTTAATGTCAAAAAGGTTGGGTTTTAAGGTACTTTTTTAATGTTCAGTTAAAGTGAGAAGGTTGATTTAGTCAGATTTTAATGAAAATTTTTTGTTTTTATTTTAGAAAACTGAAAATGTCTTTTAGTTTTGTATTCAAAAATGTTTTGCTGAGAATAATGTTTTTTCTTTCAAAAATGTGTTATGGTAATAATTTTTTCTTTAAAGATGTATTGTTAGTAATATTTTTCCTTCAAAAATGTATATTTTCTATAAAAGTTTATTTTTATACTTTCATAGTGTTTTGCCCCCAGTTTGGGAGTTAACTATTTGCTCATAGCTGGGACTCGAACGGGTGCTACCACTCTGGGTCAGGGTAGACCTGAGAACAACAGCAATTAATAGGTGGTGCCGTGCTCCTCCCAATCAGAGACCTTGCTGCCAGATGCAGTTTACCGTCATGCTCAGGACCCAAGGTACCAAAGAGGAAAGATCATTAGAACAACTGCCATGAAAATATTAGGCAAGAAGTCAGAGAAGCAATGTTATGGTGGTGAAAGTGACTGAAGTCATGATGCCACGTTAGGATCAATTACATTACAAACCTTTCTTTGGATAGCAGGAGCACAAGACCAGATATGGTAGCAATATTCAATGCAAAGATGAATGGTAGATTTATGAATGTGCAAGATGGAATTTGATAAAAATTGTCTGGCATGATACAGTGAACCAAATTTTTAGCAGCAGACCTAGCAATGGATTCAATTACAATTATTCCACTTCATATCTGTTGTAACCCTAAAATTTTACTGCGTGTGTAATCACCAAAATGGAGGTTGGGAATAATAGTATACCAACAAGTACAAGACTCGCATACTGCATGAAGTAAATACACTGCTAGTAAACTGCTAGTCAGTATAATCAATCGCCTCTACTCTACTACGTATTTAAGAGGATAGGAACATCCAATTCCTGTATACAAGTAGGTATACAACAATATCAGTGAAAAACATGAGCCTAAGAATGCACAAAAATTTGCTTATCTGAAGGTTAGCTTCAGAACATGATGATTGTAGGCAATTTGCAGATTTCAGACTAAGAGTGCGATTAGGATTTAGTTAGAATGCAATGGGGCAACTGATAGCAATCTAGAAATAGGGCTTTACACTAAAATAAGCATGGGGATTCCCAAGTTATATACTTTGAAAAGTATTTAGTCATTACTCTTTTGAATAACATCTTTTTATTTTTTTTTTATTAATGTAACAATGTCCTCAAAATGCAATAATGTAGAGATGCAGTCCACATTTGGATGATCAGAAGTTCAGAACAGCAACTAAAATATAAATCTCAGTTTTGTTTATATTAATGAAGGTGATATTTATTAATCTACATAACTTGGTGTAATAGATAATACATCAAGTTATGTGCGTTGTGGTACAGTGGATATTGGCTCGGAACGAGAAACCGGGGAGCTGAGTTCGAATTCCAGTTGAATCCATTGTATTCACTTATGTGCAAATACCCTTGGGAAAGGTATTAATCTGTCTCTTCCTTCCAGTTATGGGTTAAATAGCAGGACAGATTGGGTTCTATAGCTTTGGTCAGCAACCAGTCTACTGCAGAAAGCAATGGCAACCTACTGCGGGATAATCTTCTGCCCAGTCAGTCATGTCTCTTTCGAGACATGATCGCCCAAGCGTGTATCACGTATGGCACCTAACTGACTGTAGTCATAAGAAGGTTTTGCTGTGCTACAATATTTGTCCAGAGTTCAGTTTCCTAATTTAAAAACAAGTGTTAAGTTGTTATACTTTTTTTACATGCACATTTGAATAGTAGTAAACTTTCGTGTGTTGGTTCTTTTGTTCCTTTCTTTTTTCCTCTGCTGCTGGACAGTATAGGAGAGAGAGAGAATTTTTGTTGTCTGCTTTTTTTAACATCCCATTTGGCTCTGTGTATGTTCTTTCTTTCCTTTTTTTTTCTTTTGAATTTGGATGGTGGAGAGAAAAGAGAAGATGAGAGAGCAACATGCAACTTTCTCGGTCCCTTCCGCTTCACTTTCTCTCAAAGCTTATCCTTTTATATCCCAACTTTTAAGTAGGAGAAACACTTCCACTTCTTATTCAAGATGCCT
The DNA here is from genome assembly GCA_037127315.1 of Ascarosepion bandense. Classification (NCBI taxonomy): domain Eukaryota; kingdom Metazoa; phylum Mollusca; class Cephalopoda; order Sepiida; family Sepiidae; genus Ascarosepion; species Ascarosepion bandense. Next base: position 949,567 of record JBBBDQ010001092.1, read on the forward strand.
CTAAAACCTTCTAGGAAAGTTAAGATTCCTTTCTTAAACATTTTCAAAAGTCCTTTATTTGTTTACACTTTTTTCCTTTTTTTTTCTTTTCTTTCTCTCTTCACTTTTCTTTCTTTATTTTCTTTTCTTTTTTTTTAATTTATTTTATGTTACCCATTACATAATATTAATATCAAATGTCTTTCTGAAAAAACTTTGTACAGTGGAAGATTTATCGTTTAGCAATGGAATTAATGTTTTCTTTTTTTAATCATGTCACCCCCAAGCAAGCAAGCAGGAATGCCACTAATATGCAGGAGGTTACAGGGACTGGAAGTAAAAGAGAAAACTGAGAATAGGGAGGAATTGAAGAAAGGACAAAAGACGACCAGGGTTAAGGAAGACAGAAGATGGCAATTGATCTTGTGTTAAATTTTTTTTAAGGTTCCAGTTATTAGGGAAGCAAGTAAATAGTAGGGAGTTCCAAAGGTAGGAAGTGCAAGAAAAGATATTTGTTTTTATTTAGTTATTCCAACAGTAAAAGGAGTGGGACCTAGAAAGTTCAAAGAGATTGTTCTATGTGCTGTCTCTCTTCAGGATATGAGCAATTCTGTCTCTCCACAATTTCCTATTCTTAAGTTTGTCTTTTTTTTCTTCCAATTCTTGATCTGCTAATGATTTATACAAGTTTGTTAGGTGAGCCATGTGCTACTTTCCTTTGTCCCTCAATATGTCCTTTGAGTGTCAAATTTTCCAAGCTCATTTTCTCCATTATGTACCCTAGACATTTCAGTTATCTCTTTCAGACGCTAAATATAAATGTTCTTTTTGTTTATATTTCCCCTAAAAGTTTATCATTGCTCACATATTCAGTCCATGGTATTCTCAACATCCTGCTGTAGAACCAAACTCACATTGAGTCTTTTTTTCATCTGCGATAAAATTGTCTAGCATTTACTGCCATATAGAAGAACTGATATTGCACAAAAGTTCAATCCAGTTGTCTTTGCTTTTAATTATATTTTCTTATTTCTTAATATGATGCTTAGCTTTTGTAAGGCCTTTTTTCCTTTCCCAATGCACCTTCAAATTTTGGTGTCATATTTTCTGTCCTCTGTTAAAACGCTTAATGTAAATTGTGTCATATGCATTAACCTCAAGATTTTTTTAGCTCAAAATTCTGAGTTAGGCTCTGTGCCTACTGTATATGATTACCTCCTCCTACAACTCATGGTAGATCAGTGTTTACGCTTAGTTTACCAACTTTTAGATGCCATATGTATAGCATTAATAGAATACTAAATTTGTGTCACTATTTTATTATTTCATAATTTCTAAATTAATATGTGAAATATGATCTCCAAACAACTTTTAGTGAGATGTATTTGTGGCAGCCTGCTCATGGTGTGGTACGTGTAGTACAGTAATTGTTAGGAGAGCTGTTACACTTGTTTATAATTCAATGGTAAAGGTTTGCATTTTATACCATCATATAAGTTGATTGTTAGTTTTAGAAATATTTTTAAGCTTGACTTGTACATTGCAATTTACAAGAAAGCTGTTAATACTATTTTGACTTAATGGTTTGACAAGCACAATAAAAATATTTCAGTAGTTTTTTTCCTCTTTATGTAATAGAGATGAAGCTTCATAGCTTTTCCAAATTCTTATTTATTTTTATGTGTATTTTATCAATCATTGATGAAACAAGATATTGTGCAATATGACCGATAGAACAGAGTGAAGTGAGTTCATGCCTTTTCTAGAATTATTAGGGCAAAGTGAATCTAAACACTCTCAAGTGGGATTTGCTTTGAGTAGATTTTTTTTTTTTAACCCTGTAGATTTTCTTGTACAATTCATTGAATGCTGTTATAGAAAATTCTTCCATTACACTTTATCGCAAATCATTTTGGCCACATCATATTGAAACATAACTTCCAGTATGTTAACTAAAGTTAAGTAACATTGGGTCTGGTCAACATCAAGATGGGTGACTGCTTGGAGTTTTGATGTGTGACTAGTGTAATGTATATTGAACACCACTAATAAATTTGGAATTTCACTATTTATGATGTTTTAGACTACTTTTAAAACTAGTAGGGTTAATTTGAACTACTAAAGATACAAATGTCTAGTTAAAAATTTACTCAAACTTTCAATTTCAATACATAATCTGGCTAATATGGCAACCTTGGTTCAGATCTAAAATAAAATTAATTCTCCAAGGTTAACATGGAAAGATAATAAGTTTCAGTCACAGATACAAGATGAAATTTCAAAGTAGATACATTTTAGCTTTAACCACTGGCCTACGATTACAAAAATGTTGTATATTTGTTACTATACTGCCAATTCTGTGACTTGTCTATAGTCTTACCATGTAGACATGTATACTGAGTTGGTCTCCTCAGAACTTTGAAAGTAACGTCAAGCCTGGTCATTATCTAGAGAGGTAACTGCTTCAGAATAACAGGTATTGTAAGCTTAAATGTGTGGATGGTGTAATGGATAATGGCTTAGAATTGTTAATTGGAAAGCTGAGTTCCAACTCCAGTTTTGTTCACTTATGCACAAATACCCTTGGGAAAGGTATGAATCCACCTCTTCTACCTCCAGCTGTGAGTTAATTAAGTCAAACATGCTTGGATAATCATGTCTTGAAAGAGATATGTCTGACTGAGCAGAATATTTTCTTGCAGTAAGTTGCCATTACTCCTGCAATAGACTGGTTGCCAACCAAGGCTATAGAACCCACTCTATTCTGCTATTTAGCTCATAGTTGGAGGGAGAAGAGATGTATTAATACCTTTCCCAAGGGTATTTGTGCATAAGTGAATGCAACAAATTCAACTAAAATTTGAACTCAGCTTTTTGATTTCTTGTTCCGAGACTATATCCACTGCACCTTGTGACACTAAATCATTATCTCTAAAGAAAAAAAATTCTTACAATCTAAAAATATTTTCTGGCATTAAATAATCTGCAAGTGGTTGATATGCCATGGTAAACGAATCAATGAATAAAAATTCAACCAAATTATTTTTTGTTAATTCCCCAGCAAATCCAAATTCTTTCTACTAAATCAAATATTATTTCTTTTATGAAGACATCAATGAATACAGACTTTTTTTTTTAAAAGAAGCAACATCAAACATGAAGACATTTGCAATCAATGGAAAATATAAACACATCTGCATTCATAGTCTGTTTAAAAAAAAAAGATTAAAGTGATGTCATTTTTCACTATTGTTATCAACATTTATTGGCTAATTTTGTCTGATCCATGCTTAACATTGCTTTCGATAAACGATAGAAAAATAGAAATCAATATAGAAATAGCAAGTAGAATGTTTTCCCTTGGGTTTTTATACATAAAAAATGTATGGAAAATCCCCCCCCCCCACTTATGAAAGATTTTGATCAAAGTATCATTAATATGCATATTCATTCCTACTTACACAAATTGCAGCTAATATTTACCATAGTTAGCCAAAATACATTACATTAACTGTCACTGGTTATCTTCATTATTTACATTGTTTGGACTGTTGTCCTCATTTTTATTGCCATATTCATATTCACAATGTATTGACCATTGAATGCTCTGGCATTCTTCATTCAAACCAAACTCTTCATTTCAATCACTGGGGTAAAATGTTCTTGATCTATGAGCCATGCCACTTCTGGTTGTCTTTGTTATCACCCTTTAACTCAACTCTCTAAGTTATTTGTTCACTGCTGCTGTAGCCAGGTATTGAACTCACAACTCTTTGGCTCAAGTCAATGGATTTTATCCACTGAGTTGTGCATGACTTGATTAAGAGTGCGATGGATAAATTGTCATCTACAGAAATCAAAATGAAAATAGCACTGACATCTCATTTTAACAGATGTATTTACCAAAATTACACAGAAATATCCTGAAATACTAAATAGTAAATTTATTCAATAAAATCATCATTGGCTTTAATCACAATCTTCAGATGGCTTCGAAATCACCTGCTTCTCTTCTGGATTGTCTCCTTATTTAAGTTGGGGAATACTGCCATAATCCTTGCCTTCAGTTCATCTTTGGTGTTACAAGGAGTTTTGTTAGCCTCTTGCTCACCTGCACCCCACACACAATAATCAAGGAGGTGAAAGTCTGGAGTGTCAGATGGCTCAATGTAAGAGGTGATATGGTCACAGAAATTGTCTGATAGCCATGACTGGGTTCTCTTGCTTGTGTGGCATGATGCAGAGTTCCATTGCTAGACACAGGGTCTTCTAGCAGCCATCCCCTTGACCCAGAGCAACACTACCTCCTCAAGACACTTTATGTTGAGTCTGATGCTTTCATCAACAAATTCAGGAGTTCTTTTCTTATCAGAGTGACTCTGAAATATTCTGACACAAATGCTAAGTAGTATAGCACTGTAAACCATTGTAAAATTATTTGTTGTATTTTATCCCCCAAACCATATATATATATATATATATATATATATATATATATATATTGATAAAGTTGTTATTAGTCTAAATACATTCTTTCAAAGGATGAAACTTGGAACAATTGTTTTTGTTTTTTTTGTTTTTTTTTCTATTTTGCAGTCAACTTACTTTTGGATCAATTAACCAACACTTTTATTCACTGGGTCATGGCAATAAAAATGGGGACAATTGTCCAAACAATGTAAATAGTTACAATACATCATCTCAGAAATATAGACATAAGATTAATACAAAGAAAAATTTGTCACTCAGCTGATTGTTTTTATATATATATATATATTGTCATCTGCAGACATATGTGCTTCGCTGTATCACAGCTCATCAGTACAGTTAGACTCCGATTGCTTTTTATATATAATTATCCTATGTTTTAAGCAGGACTCAGTTTCATGCATTATGCAATCATCAGGTGCTGTTATATCGCATTGAGCACTGTTCTATTAACACCTGATAATATTAATGAACTTATGTGTATCTGTGTATATACACATGTATACACTTATTTACACCCCCCCCCCCCCCCTAATATATATATATTACACACATTTAGTTTGAAGTAATAAAAATCTTGGATTAAAAATAAATCCATTAATTCTTTAGAAATTGCTTAGTTTATGTTTTGCATATGAAACATGAGCTTTTGATAAAATCTGAACAAGGGAATGTGTATTACTTAAAAAGGTAAATAAGAACCTTTAAGATGTGATGTTCTCTCTGGCTGAGGGGTCTAAAGTACACCAGATCAAATGGGGCTGATGCAGGTTCAAAACCCTTTCTTTGTCACATTTTCTTGAGTGGACATGCTGTTTAAAATGCTGCTATTTTAATCAAATATGGGTATCTACTAAAAATGCTTGAAGTAATATATATACACTCTCACACCCTGATTGAACACTATGGAGGAATGGTAGACTTTTGAAAAAACAGTAGCTACTCACACATCTATACATCGTGCATTCAGTAATGAATTTGAACACTTTTGGCTTTTGGCGCGTGTTTACATTGTATTTATCATGCTTTACCGAGCGCCCGTAGCTCAGAGGTAGAATCACCGACTGATGTCAATTCGGTCGAGTTTCAATCCTGGCTAGAAGCAATCATACTGAGGAGCTGTGATACAGCAAAACAGATCTGTCTGATGACTAATCTAAACTTATTTATGAATGGAACTTTGTGTGTGTGTCCGTTACCTATAGACTCCGAAACAGCTGAAGCGATTTTCTTGAAAATTTACACAGTTGTACTATAAGCGTCTGCGAGTGTTCTTAGCTAGGCTTTGTGTTGAGGTACCACCGATAAATATCGAAAATCAATAATTGAAAAAATCGGGTTATAGAAGGAGTGGTCCGATTTTAATCAAATTTGATACACTCATAAACAAAGACATAAGAAACAATATTCAGAAGTTTGAAGGTTGCAGTTCTTACAATAGTGCAGAAAATTGATATATATATATATATATATATATATATATATAAAAGGCAAGATGTTTGTGTGTATGTCTCTTTATCTGCCTGTATGTCTGTATTTTTTTCAGTCCTTTTATTTTAGTTTTTGCTTCGGGTTTGGCTCTAAGTAGAGCTCTTCTTTCTGTTTCCTCCTTCTTCAATACAGGAAATGCTTGCTTTACTGTGTTATGGTCCAGTGATTGACTTAGCCTATCAAAAACTGCCCACTTTCTTTCCCTTTGTGTTGACAGTATGTTTTGGGTTATAATCTTACTGCATGATAAACTTCTACCTGATTAGTTTGAATGTACTTCTCTGTAAATTGGCAGATAAAATATTTTTGTAGACTTCAGAATTAATTCTGCTGCTATCATTGTAAGTTACATCATCAATAAGTATGAATGAACCTGTTCCAGAAGCAGCCATTCAAACCCAAACCAAGATGACACAGCATCCATCATTATTCACAAATGAGCTTGTTTGCTTTAGATCATAAGCAGATCCTTTCTTTCACCAAATGTAGTTTATTATGCAGGAAAACAATAATGAAGAATATGTATATAAACTTATCTTTATTATTTGTTGGCAACACTTGTATGGAGAAGGAGGGCAGATGGAGTGAGACCACATATACAAAGAAACTGTCAGGAGTTGTTAGCCAGTGGGAGTTCTGTCTTTTCAGTCAAAAACTCTAGACTTTATATAGTCTAAAAACTCCCACGCATTTTTGCTTTTTCGAGTTGTTGCTTTGTTGATGTCATCTATGGCCAGGTATGTCTGTCAATCACCCTTGTTCTTAGTTGACTTTTATCTATTGCCAGATGTATGTCAATCACATTCTTACCGGTCATCGCCTTTCACGCAGGTTGTCATTTGTGTTTTTTCTTTTGTTATTACACTTGTTGACATTATCCACAGCTGGATGTACCTGTCAACCACACTTGTCCTTTGTTGATCGTATCCACGGGTGGATGTACCTGTCAATTACCTCTGATGTTCAAGGTAATATATTACACAAACTGTGGCTCTTCCTTCACTTTGGTAAACATAAATCTTGGTCTCATCAGTCCATAAAACATTCTTCCAGAATTTTTATTGTTCATCTCTGTACTTCCTTTCAAATTCTAATCTGGCCTTCCAATTCTTACTGCTGATGACTGTGTGTGTATATATATATATATATATATATATATATATATATAAAATAAATTTCGAAGTTCAAAACCATTGTATGATCATTTCTACATGAAATCCCTAAGAGAGATTTCACGCATCATTAGCAACTTATACTCAAAATAAAATATTACCAGCAGAAGTTAAAAAATTTCAAAAACTTTACGTCACAGAACAAAAAAACGGATAGTTGATATTAATATGTAGGCAGCAATCAATGTCTATTTTTAGATTTTGGACAATATTACTTTTAGATTGAGTTGTAAGTTAAAAATTTAAAAATGACGTAAATTTTTTGAAATTTTTAAACTTCCGCCAGTAATATCATTTTATTTTGAGTAGAAGTTGCTGATGATGCACAAAATTTCTCTTAGGGATTTCATGTAGAAATGATCATACAACGGTTTTGAACTTCGAAATTGATTTTATTTTATAATTGGCTCTGTAATTTTAATTACATTGAGCCCTCCACCTGTATCATTTTTTAATATTAATTAGGATTGGGTCTTTGGGATTTACCTTCCTGCTTTTCCTTTTGGATTAAAGTTTTTTCTTAATATATATTTGCTCTATATTTCTGCTCTCAAAATCTTCAAACAGTGGCTTGTGAAACCTTCACCTCTGCACCCTGGATGTTTTTGGTGATTTCAGTGGTTGTTGTTTTGATATATTTTTTTTCCTTACAGCTTTTACAATGTCTCTGTCATAAACAGCTGTTGTTTTCCTTGTCCAATCTGTTCTATATTTGTTACTCACTACACCAATAATTTCTTTCTTTTTCATGGCATTTTAAATTGTTCTGTTGGCTAAGCCTAATATTTGTACAATGGCTCTGGTCAATTTTCTTTCTTTTCTAAGCTTCAAAAGAAAGTTCTCTCATCTCCATGTTAGTTTATCCTTCTTAACAAGAAATACAGTCTTTACAGGGGAAAACCAAGACTGAAACCAAGAGTAGTCATTCACTGCTGTTTAATGTTTAAACAATCACTCTAATTACCCTGCTGTTCCAATACTTTTGGAAGGAACTATATATATATATATATATATATATATATATATATATATATAATATACTTAGTTTAAAAATAAAATGCAACTACCCTCCACCAAGAAAACAACAAAAGCAAACTACGCATTCTCAAGGAAAATACTTAAACTGTCAATTAATAGAATCAGCTATGAATACTGTAGTAATGTTCTAAAATGTTTGTAAAAAGAACAGTTTTTTTTCATGCTTTAACACATGCATGACCATGACATTACAACATATAAAAAAAATTCCATTTTGGATAATCTTCACGTTCTAATGAACGATAGCAATTTGTCAACCGTTATATTTGAAGCAGAAAAAAATGTACAGTAATTTTTAGCAACACAGTTTTCCGGTTACATTTGTTACCATAACTCACACCTCTGAAGATGATCTTGGAAAGAGGTTGAAAGTACTTGGGTACCTTGAGAAATGAATGAAAATAACATCTGTCAATGTTACAGCTCATTTCTGACATCTTTCAATTATAATACACAAAAGATTATCCTTGAGTATGAACAGATTTTATTAAAAATAAGCAAACATAATGTTTGCAGTTTATTTAATCTGTGTATTTAGGCAGCAAATTTTCTTTTAAACATGTCAAATTTAAAAAAATATATATTTATATACTAAAATAATAATAATGATGTTTTTTTTTTCTCAGCACTATTGTATAATAATTTAAGAGAAATAATTGTGATTTGGCTTTTCATTTCAATTCTCTACACCTGATATTTTTGCAAAACTTTTTAAACACAAACACATAACAACCATCAAGATTTATCTTTTTTTCAGATGAGTTAAAAATCAGTCCATTAAGTTTGTAAAGTACAGGATGTAAAACAAAAACACACAACAAATCACATCTTGCATAGGTGCTACCTTTTGTTAATAACCATAAATGAATTAAAAACAGATTCCAGAGTTATATATATATAATTCTATTTATTGATTTGACAGATTTTTATCATTTATGTTATTTTTAGTGGCTACCAATATTTGAGTAGACATTACTGACAGATGATAATATACTTACTGTTTAAAAGAAAAAATGGAATGTCTACTCAGATATAAGTATCTCCTAAAAACATTTATATGGATGCTTGGTGGTGTAATGGATAGCAGCATGGATTGAAAAATCGGAGAATTGAGATCAAATTCAAGTTGTTTGTTACATTCACTTATATGCAAATATCCTTGAGAAAGGGATGAAGCCATCTCCTCTTCCAGCTACAGATAAATAAGAGAGCAGACTGAACCCTACAGCTTTGGTTGGCAACCAGTCTAGGAGAAGCACAACTCTGAATCCAAAAACTGAGAACAGTCATTTTGAGACCTTGTGTCACACTATGTGCTCTAGTTATTCAGCTCTTTTGAAAAATGTGAATGGTTTTGCACAAGCTTTAAACAACATAAGAGATCCTGGGTATGACGGTAAACTACATCCGGCAGCAAAGCCTCTGATTGGAAGGTTGTGAGGAGCATAGAACCACTTCTTAATTGCTGTTGTTCCCAGGTCCACCCTGACTTGGAGTGGTAGCACCTGTTAGAGTCCCAGCTATGGGCAAATAGTTAACCCCCCCAAACTAGGGTCAAAACACTATGAAAGTATAAAAATAGATTTTTATCAAAATATATACATAAAAATACTTTTATAAAAAGATATACATTTTTTGAGGAAAAATATTACCAACAATACATTTTTGAAGAAAAAAAAATTATTACCAGCAATACATTTTCGAATACAAAACTGGAAGAAATCTTCAATTTTCAAAAATAAACAATTTTTCATCATAATCTGACTACATCAACTTTGTCACTATAACTGAACATTAAAAAATACTTTAAGATCATACCTTTTGGCATTAATAACCCACAGAGGTTGATATGCTGTTAAACAAAACTCAAACATCATAAGCATATGTGTAGGTGGTCTGGCTGTTCACTTTTAAGAACTGGGTTGCTACACCCTCATATGTATATATACTGCTGAACTTTCCCATCATTTTCAACAAATGATGTAATAAAAATTTGGTTTAAAAATAAATTCATTAATTTGTTATATATATAGATGTTAGTTTTGGGTTATAATTAAATTAAAAAGTGTTCAATATAGTTATATTGCAAAACTTTGAATATTTTTCATTTGGAAATAAGTTATTTCTGCAACCTATGATTTAATTTGATTGAATTCTTATTAAAAATTTTGTTTAATCCTGAGTTTTTTGGAAACTGTTTATCAATTAGTTAAAAAAAAAAATTGTCCTATTTTGGTTTTTACTTCTAAGTTAAATGGTGGGTTGAACCAAATAATGTTTAGATTTTTATTATTGTTTTTCATTTGTCTGCTTAGCTGGGGTTTGTATTCTAAAATGTTCTTATGGCCAGATTTTTTTTAAGGCATCTTCATAATCTTTTTTTTTTTTTTTTTTTTTATCAAAGATTGTTTTGACAAATTTTTTGATAGCCTGTGTTCTATTCCTTTATGGATGTGCTTGATTATGCTTGTAGGTTGGTTAGATCTTGTGCTTACATATTTTAAAGTTGCATTTGTTTTCATGTATGGACAGACACTGCCAATTTGTAAATTAAATTCTACATCTAAATATGTGACTCCCTTCATATTTGTTTCAACTACTATTTCAAAATCTAGATCTTTAAAGAGTTTGTAAAGCATTTTTCTTATTCTCTCTTTTGTTGTCCACTGCTATCATCTCTGTATAATCCGTGGTTGTCTATGTGGATTATTTCATTAATTTTACTTAGAATGTGTATTCCCATCAATTCTGAAATTCCGTCCCTGTCAAATAAGCTTTGTGGTACATCAAATATGCATTTTTTTAATTTTTTAATCCGTTGTAGAATAGTATGGAGTTTTGGAGAATTAAATTATATTTATATGTTCAGATGGTATATTTATATACCATTTAGTGAAATTTAACACTTCCATTAAGCCTTTTTCAGATATTGATAGGTAAAAGTTTTTATGTCATATTTTATGAAAGTATATTTGTTTTTGTTTTGAATTTTTCGAAACCAGGAATTACAATCACCTGGTGTTTTTTTTTTTTTTTTTGTTTTGTTTTTTGTCTCCGCCCCCTCCCCACTGGTTGTCTGGAGTAGCAATTCTCAGTAAATCACAAATGTATTTCAATATTTGATGGCTTATTTTGCCCATTTCGGTTTTTGTTGGGTTTATGAGTCAGTATGAGAGGCTATTAGGAAAATTTTCTTTGTGGTCTTTTATTGTTAGAAAAGCTTGCTTACTGATTAAAATTCATATCTTGTTTCTTAAATCCAGCCTTTGTGTAATAATTTTAGCTTTCTCATTGATATTTTCAATATAGGAATTTGGAGTTTTTTTTGTAAGATTTTGTGGTTTCTTAATTTTTTTTTTTTTGTATACCTTTGGGATTATTTCATATATGTTGTTAGATTTGTTTCCTTAATAAGGATATTTTGTGTTTTTTATTTTTTATTTTATTTGTTTAATAGTTTTTGGAAGTTGTTGGCTTTTTAAAATTTTATTTGGTCAAATATAGAAATATCTTTTTCAAATTTAATTAATTCTTTGATTGTCAGGGGGATAACTCCTGGTTTTAAAATTTGTTATTAGGACTTACCCATATGACACATGAACTCCTCCAAGTTATATATAAGTAGCAGTTCTGCTTTGTAGAAGGAGAAAGTTAGAGAGAGGCAGAGAGAGTGGAATCTATTCCTGCATAACTCTGACAGCTGCACTAATAATTGTTCATTGGTATATGTTTGTACTACTGTCTTTGTAATATATTTGTTTTACACTATTTCGTCTTTGTGTCTTTATTTCTGGCCCAACGGACCACAATAATTTGGTGACAAGGATTCTTACAGACGACCATGAGGTTTCTTCCAGATAATCAGGATTCTTAAGGATCTTTGAGGACCCTAAAAGGACTGCGTGGAACTTGTCAATATTGGTTTAACATTGTACGCACCAAATGAAAAAAAATTATTTTCATCAGTTTGTTCTACTCAACAATACTTGGTAATCCAGAAAAGAAAACCAAATGGAAAAAAAAGAAGTGTAACTAATTACCACTGAACTTGAACTAAACTATGAGAATTCATGTTTTTTGAGGAAAAAAAGCACCTGTAATTCTATGAGTGAGTAAGCAACTAGTTATTTTTTTATTCACTTTCAATTATTTGTTATTTTCGTTTTACTGAGTTAGTAAGAAACTAAAGTTATTTTTTTCTTTTATTCAAAGAAAAGATTTTACATTTGAATTTCACTTGTATTTAAAAAAGATATGTATAAGCATGGATGAATTTAAATCCACCATGCCCTAATTTCTTAAGTTCCAACTTGAACAGCAAAACCAATAGGAGCTTAAATGGCAAGAAAAGCAACTAGAATTTCAAAAACAGATTGTTGAATGTCAAAAGCAACCGAAAAAGAACAGCTTGAATTTCAAACACAAACTGATGTCAAACATCAGAAACTTGAAGAAATTCTACTTTAAACTCAACAAGAGCACAGAAACTCACTTAAACTGGCAAACTGTGGACAAATTAGGGAAAACGAAAATGCGTTCTCACAAAACACGATCTAGGGTGCAATAGACACTTTTACATTTTCTCCAGACAAGGACATAACTTTTGCCTCCAATTTTATGATTCAAGGATTTATACACCACAGATTGCATAAATTAGTCAGACTCTAAGATTTAAATTGGAAAATGAGCCAAACCTTACTCTCCAACAAATGGCGGAAGACTTTGACATTTGTAAGTGTACACCAAGATTTGAAAAATATTGAGGAATAGCTCACATAAAGGTATGCTGAAAGAAAAAACAAATTAATTCTCCCCTTAAATCAAACCAATCACAAAAGAAACGAGACAACTTGCTAACCCGTGTTTTGATTGTGGATTATTACATTAGTATAAAGATTGTCCTTACTGAAATAAAAAGAATGCCTAAATTGTAGTCACACCAGATACAAGAGCTCATATTGTTGAGCAAGAAAAAAGGTTAATAGCAACGTAAAAAATACAAAAGCAGATGAACAAGACAAGTTAAACATTAGGAAGTATGCACAAGTACAAATCCTAAATAAAAATATTAAAATGCAGTTGGATTCTGATTAACAATCATAAATCTACGCAAAAAAAAAATCTACAAAAGTTGGGAAAACCAACCTTACTAAGAACAAATAAAATGGCTAGTTCCATGACAGGGGAGGAAAGCAAGTTTATGGGAGAACTTATCATGAATGTAACATTTCATGGAAGGACATTGAAACTAAAGATATTTGTATTAAAAAATACAGAAAATTTATTTGGCACCAACTGGATGGAAAAATTTAAGTTGTGGTATATGCCAATTAATTCATTTTGCTATAAACTAAAAAACCTAACCACCAAAGCAAATAATTTTATAGAATATTAAAAGAAACTTTTCTGGAAGTTTTTTTTTAGGGGCCTTGGTCGGTGTAATAAGATGACGGAAAAATTTGAGTTAAAATTGGACATCCAGCCAGTGTTTAAGAAAAAGCGAAACATGCCTTTTGCCTTTTTACCAAAAATAAATAGAACTCTAAAAAGAACTGGTGTCTTGTCAAAAATTGTGTACAGCCTATAGGCTTCACCGATTGTCTATGTGAAGAAAAAAGTCAAACTAGACCCGGGTCTGTGCCAATTGCTCAACAGGGCATAATGTGGCCTTCTAAGAATATCATGATTCTTTACCTTCTCCGTTTAAGGAAAATGACAGACTTTATCATTGTAAATACAAAAAGAAAAAATATTAAGACTTCTTGTGCAGTTAATACTTAGTAGAAGGGTATTATGGGGGACTCATTTATATGACACATGAACTCATGCAAGCTTTATATAAGAAACAGTTCTGCTTTGTAAAAGGAGAGAATAAAAGAGAGGCAGAGAGAGTGGAATCTATTCCAATATGACTCTGACAGCCACACTTATAATTGTTCATTGGTATATGTTTGTACTACTGTTTTTGTAATATATTTGTTTAACACTATTTTGTCTTTGTCTCTTTACTTCTGGCCCAACAGACCACAATAATTTGGTGATTAGGTCACAACAAAATGGAAACTCTTTACATTTTTTTTTCTTTTTCTTTCTCCTGCATATAGAATAATGCTTTCCATCTGATTCTGGTAAGAAACTGTTCAATTTTTTGTAATAAATATAGCATATATTCATGTTTATTTTTAAACTTAAAATATGGAAAAGACCCTGATATAACTTGGAGCATAGTAAAAATAGCCAAAACTTACAAAGGTGGTAAAGTATATAGATTATGCCAGAAAGAAAAACTGGCTATTATGTTGTTCACAGAAAGGTCCAATTGTAATCATACTCAAATATACCTTTGGGGATCATACAAACATTCATGAAAATGTTCTAAAACCCTTAAGTAGCTTCTAATTTTGAAAATTTTTTGGTTGTTTGAAAATTTCAGCTGAACATTCCTAAAAAAATCACTTTTTGAGTATTTGAAAAATGGTAAAATCACTTATTGTAAATCACCTGAAGACACCAAAGGTAGAAACCGAGGTCATGGAGAAAAATTATTTCCAAATGAAAATAATATATATATATATATACTATACTATAAAGAAGTGAAAGAACATATAGATTAAAACCCACTGTTCTGCATTTACTTTTGTAAAGAGTACTCAATACAATGTAGAGCTTAATATTGTAATTTTATTATTACGATAGTTTATAAAAGCATTATATCATGACACAAAAATTTTCATGTTTCAGAACAATATTGGTTTTCTTCAGGTGATATTTTAAAATAAATGGTGAAAATGATTTATTTAGAAAATGTAAGATGAATTCATATTTAGAAAATTAATGAGTGGTAGTTGGAGGAAGTTGAACAATATGATTGTAGGTGTGTCAATATTGCTCAATCAAAAGTGAGAATTAGGTTGAACTATGGAGTTGAAAATTTGGATTGCGAAAGAACAATGGAGCTTGATGTCAAAACATGACACTTAAATTTTATCTGGGGAAAATACATACTAGGAACAGACATTATTTAAATGGGTAGACAATAATTTTTAACAGCAGGTTGGATTTTAGTTTTTTCTTTAATTTGATTTTGTACTACCTCAGCTGTTAAAGGGGCTTGATTATTTAGGTTAAAATTAGAATTAAGTAATTATGGTATACTAAGGTATATTGGAGTTAGGAAAACCAAATAAGTATTGTGTGGGTCATTAATTTTAGTAAAATAATTTTTAAGTTATATTAGAGCATAAGTTATAAAAAAATATAATTAATTAAATTTTAAAGATAAATATTTGCAGTGTTTACATAAAACTGTCAATGCAGCTCTAAGATTTAGTAGTACTTTATTTTTAGGGAACCTTATAATCTGAAGCTTTTCATTCATGTACAGAGGGCTGATATCAGAATGATTTACAGATTCTTGTTTTTTGCCAGAATTTTCCATTTTACTTTGGCGGTTTTATTTGTATCTTTTAACTGCCAAAAAACATGAAATTTTTGTGTAGTGATATAATGCTTTTATAAACTATTATCATAACAAAATTACTATATATATATATATATATATATATACACACACACACACACACAGATCAATAAATCTGTCACCTGATGCAGTTAATGACTGAAGGTTGATTTGAAATTTTCACTGTGTAGTGTTTGATCTTTGTGATAAATATTTTTAACTGATTTAAGTTTATTGGCAATGAAATATATGTTGAGAAATAATTATTTAAAACAAATGCATTGTTACATTATTAGACTACAGATATATTTCTGAATCTATTTTGTGTGTGTGTGTGTGTGTGTGTATATATATATATATATATATATATATATATATACAGTACTGTGAAAAAGTATTAGGACAAGAACTATTTTATTTTTTATGAGGTATGAAAATAAAGTTTAAAATCCTAATACTTCTGTATCCTACCAGTAGTGTGCAAAAGTATTAGGACAGGGGTGATTTTCTTAAAAGCCTCACTGAAATTCAAATACAGGGTGAAAAGCCAAACCTTTGTAAGAATTACTTAACTAAAGAGGAAGAGAGGCTTTGGAATTTGAATTAGTCCCCACTACGCCCTATTAACATCTATGAGATATTTTGGATAAAAAATTGATAAATCTAATGCTACTTTGCAAGACATACTTTGGGAACAAATACAAGCTGCTTAGCAGGAGATACCATTACATTGAAGAAGCTTGTGATGTCAATGCCTGACAGAATGAAGACTGTGATCCAAGCAAAAGGCTATTATATGAAATTTATTTTGTAACAAGTATTTTTTCTTGTTAAAGCATTTGTTGAGTAAATCAAATAAAATTACTTTAATTGTTTATTTTCTATCAATATGCCTCATAAAAGATAAAATAGTTATTGTCCTAATACTTTTGCACAGTACTGTACATGTATATATATATATATATATATATATATATATAAAATAATTCATACATATATACATTTTAAAAATCAAATAGATAAATTAACTGTCAAAAACTGGTTATATGAACAAAAAGTGCTCAATGCAAATTCAAATAACGAAAATGTAAAATAAATGTATGATATGAAAGTGGAAAGTGAGGTGAACACTGAGAAGCCACACTCTCTCATGCTTCAATGCAATCTTCATGATCTGAAATACTGTTGCCACTTGTGGGGACTTCAGTGTTCACTTTTATTTACATATACACTAATTCTTATGTTAAGCAATTGGTTCTTAATTCGACACAGTTAACAACTAAACTTTCTAAACTTTTCTCAATCTTTCATTGTATAGTGTTTCATTTACATGATTAATATTCATAACTATATTAAGTTCATTGTCAAGGCAGAGTATTTTGAAAAATTAATACTTGTTCTGCAAAAAATTTTTTGTTTCCTCATTAGGCCAACAATATTATGACATATGTACATCAATCGTTTAATAAAATTACTCCTCTTTTCTTCCTGTCTGGGATGAGGAGTTATCATTAGTTCACTTAGTTAAGTGTCATATGTGATACACGCTTGGGTGATCATGTCTTGAAAGAGACATGACTACTGGGCAGAAGTTTTTCTCGCAGTAGGTTGTCATTACTTTCTGCAGTATACTAGTTGCCAACCAAAGCTATAGAACCTAATCTGTCCTGCTATTTAACCCATAGCTGTAGGGAGAAATGACAGATTCATACCTTTCTTAAGAGTATTGAACAGATGTGAATACAACGAATGGAACTGG
The DNA here is from genome assembly GCA_037127315.1 of Ascarosepion bandense. Taxonomy (NCBI): domain Eukaryota; kingdom Metazoa; phylum Mollusca; class Cephalopoda; order Sepiida; family Sepiidae; genus Ascarosepion; species Ascarosepion bandense. The sequence goes on from JBBBDQ010001092.1 coordinate 966,953, forward strand.
GATTCAAACTTGGCTCTCTGATTTCTCGTTCCAAGCCAATATCCATTGTGCCACAATGCATATCCAATCATTAGTCATACTATTTATATTCAGATTATTTATTTATTTTCTTTTTTTTTAAATCATTCCACTGCCACTATAGCCCAGGGGGTTACATAGGGGAAGGTGCTGAGAGAGCGATTAGATGGAAATGTCAGAAGGAGGGTGATAGATGAGTAAGGAGGTACATAGGAAGAGTGTTTGAGAGAATGGGTGTGAGTTAGTGTGTTAGGAGGTGTCTATTGACCTTACATTTAAACTCCTGGAGATTGTAGCTGTCGGGGAAGCAAGTATGCAGAAGGGAATTCCACAGGCAGGAAGTGCGAGAAAAGAAGCTGTTGGAGTAGAAATTGCGGTTACATTTTATCAGTTTCACTGTAAAAGGGTGGGACCTAGTTGCTAATCTAGTATCTCATGCAAATTCGTACCTAGTGGACACCAGTGACCTAAGTTCATCGGAGCAGAAGCCGTGGAAGTATTTATAAAAGAGGCACAGGGAAACCACGTCATGCCGGTGGTCAGCCAAGTCGGTATCCATCACATTACAGATTCTTCATTGTATTTTGTCAAGAAGCCCAAGGAGAATAGCAGGGTCACCCAACCAGATGTGGCAGCAGTATTCAATACACGAGCGGATGGTAGATTTATGTATGTGCAGGATAGATTCAGACGGAAAGAACTTCCAGGCCCTGCACAGAGAACCGACTTTCATAGCAGCGGATTTAGCAATGGATTCAATATAGTCATTCCACTTGAGTTCCGCTGAGAGTGTGAGGCCAAGGAGAGCGTAGTGTTTTACTCTCTGAGAGGCAAGCCTGTTCCATACTAATGGGAGGTATGTGAGGTTGTCTATGGTGGTTAATTGATAGCAGCTTTGTTTTGGAAGAATTGAAATTTACGAGCCATTTCCTACTCCAGTCCACCACGGATTGGAGGTCCTTTTCAAGCTTGGCAGTGAGGTTCGCCTTATCACCTACACCAGATTTTTGATCGAGGTGAGAGTAAACTGTGGTGTCATCGGCGTACATGCCTACTTGGGATGTTATGGCATCAGAGAGATCATTGATGTAGATCAGAAAAAGTGTAGGACCGAGGATAGAGTCCTGAGGGGCACCCACGTTTGTATGGTAGTTCTGGGAGGCATGTCCGTTTAATACCACCTTCAATGTTCGGTTAGAGAGGAATGACTGGATTAGGTCCAACAAAAGTCCAGTTATACCATAGCTTCGCAGTTTCCTTAGAAGGCCAGCATGCCAGACTCTGTCGAACACTTTAGAGATATCCAAGGCAACGGTTCGGGCTTCATTCTTTTCGAGAGCCTGATTGTCCTCATCCTTGTTGTTGTCATGATAATACTTTGGCCATTGTGCTCTTCAGCCTTCATCAGGTGTATATTGATCTGGGTAAACTACAGGAAATCCTGAACTAATCTACAGGGTTAGATTGTTCTTGTTCCATATCTAGGGATATCATGTCTTGTTCTTATTGTTAGTACTATTCAATTATTGCTCACTCTGTTTTTACGAAGTCTAAGTTGATACTGCCCATCTCAGGGATTGAAATCATAATTACTATGTTATCAATGCTTTAATCCTCTATGTTAGTGTCTTGTAGTCTATTCCTTTTGTCTTAGTATCCTTTTGTAGAACCACAACTCTTTTGTCTTGAGTTTCTTTTAAAATATAATAAAGATAATATTTTCATTGGATGAAAAAATTGTTTCATAATATGACATTTATCATGTATGATATGACCTATTTTATATTATGGTAATCATAATAATGTTGTATAATGCAGAGATAATTGTTTTCTTGTCCCTAATCTTGTAATAAATTACAAATTCTTCTTTGTTATTTTATTCCTTAAAAGATATTCTTTTAAAAGCAACAAAAACCATTTTTCAAAGAATTTTCAAGATGATTTTTAGCTTTTATAATTAAAGAATTGAATTAGTTTAATTCTAATTAAGATTTATGCATTTTGTTTGTTTTTATAATTATTTTTGATGGCATCAAAATGATGACTAATGAATTCCTTCAAAAAGCCTCTCAGATTTGTAAAACAAAAAAAAACTGCTGCAAATCAAAAGCTATTGTCAATCACATTTTGTGTAACTTGCAGTGTTTGTTATTTCTCAGTGAATTTTAAACTCCTCTCTGGAACGTCATGAAGTAAATGATATCAGTCAGTCAGTTAAGTGCCATACGTGATACATGCTTTGGACGATCATTTCTCAAAAGAGACACGACTGACTGGGTAGAACATTATCCCGCAGTAGGTTACCATTGCTTTCTTTGGTAGAATGGTTGCCAGCCAAGGCTATGGAACCCAATCTGTCCTATTATTTACCCCATAACTGAAGGGAAGAGATGGATTAATACCTTTCTCAAGGGTATTTGTGCATAAGTGAATGCAAGGAATTCAACTGGAATTCAAACTCAAAATTTTAATGACATAGAGAATAGAAGCAAGAAACCAAATACTAACAACTGAGACAGCTTGTATGCATAAATTCTTTTTTGTGCTATGCTTCTTCAGAGCTTGGTTATCATGGCTCTCCACAGTTTTCTATCTGTTACACCTTATAGGAAAGTTTGTTTTTCACTCCTTTTTGCAGTTCCTGTTCTGCCAACCCTTTATACAAATTCATTAGGTAGGTTACTCAATGTTTCCCTTTGTCCCTCTTGCCTTCGATATGTTCTGTGAGTATCAAATTCCCCAAGCCCTCTTTTCTCAGTCTGTGTCTAAATAATTTCAACTGTATCTTTGATTTTAAATATAAGTGTGCATTTTGTCATTCTCTGTCGTGCTTGGCATTTTGTCATTCTCTGTCGTGCTTGGCATTTTGTCATTCTCTGTCGTGCTTGGCATTTTGTCATTCTCTGTCGTGCTTGGCATTTTGTCATTCTCTGTCGTGCTTGGCATTTTGTCATTCTCTGTCGTGCTTGGCATTTTGTCATTCTCTGTCGTGCTTGGCATTTTGTCATTCTCTGTCGTGCTTGGCATTTT